>VZSE01010539.1:3343861-3541149 GCA_013398275.1 Promerops cafer | reverse complement strand
AAAGTTTATAAATATATATATAAATATATGTCCTGGGTATTTTTTGAGTTCTCTGTTGTGCTGTAAAAAATATGTGGATTTCTAATCAGGCTGATTTTCAGAGCCATTAATATAATATTTAAAGTTGAGTTCACTGGATTATTTTTGTCTCGCGCAACGGTTCCTAACTTCCAAATTAATGACAAGTGATTTCTTCTTCTTTTTCTTCTGTGTACAATTATGCAATAGATTTTCTTTCGTTTTAGAGCTGTCCTTTTCGCAAGACGAGGAAATAATTTATTTTTTGCTGGTGGATTTTTTTTTTTTAAGGAAAAAAAATAGACAAAGTATCTGATACTTTTTTATTATTATTTACGACGTGTGATGTTTTGTATAATAGATTTCACCTTTACCATTCCTAAGGACTATTTGCTTTAACCTGCTTCAAAGTTCGTTTGTCTTATGTGGTCCTAATTGTTGTACTTACCTTAAAATAAATCCATGCTGGTTTTTTCTGCTCCAAGTCTGGCGCTTCTCTGTGTATAAACTGGGGGTTTTTTTAACAGGTTTTTTTTTTCTCCTTTCACACAGAAAACGTGGCAGTGGTTGTTTTTAAAACAAAATGCTTTTCCTGAAGGTTTCTGAGGTTTTTTTCTTGGAGAAAAGGTTGAATTCACGTGAAGAGCTGGAACTGTACAACTGCGGAGGGGGGGAAGGAAAACCACGGCGGGGCTGAGCCCCCTCAATCCCGAATCTCTGCCAGTGGGAAATTTCGGGAGTTTTCCCAGGCCTCCGATGGGGAAAACGGGGAAAACAGGAGGGGCAGGGAGGGGAATTCCTGCTCCTCTCGCCCCGTCCTTGCGAGCGCGGCCCTTGCGCGGGGCTCGGCGTCTCCGCGCCCGGAGCCGCCTCTTTCCAGGGCAGAAAACAACCCCCCCCCAAAAAAAAAAATCCATTTTATTTATTTATTTGGTTTTCTTGAAAGGAATCCCGAGTGCCTGGGAATGAGAGCGATCATTTAAAGCCGGCCTCCCTGCCGAGTCTCGGAAAGGTGGAAAGTTCACTCGAGAGTCATTTCAGTTTGGGAATCGTCTCTTGTTCGAAGAATCGGCTGATTTTTAAATTTTCATCTATTTAAGCTCCTGTTCGCAAGGCCGGGCACTGCCAGATATTCTGGCTTTTCCCAAATCATCCTTTAACCTGTTCAAGCAGCTTTAATCCAGGGCAAAACGCCGGATTTAGCAATCCTGAAAGGCTGGGAATGCCGGCAAAGCCTAAAGCAGAATTTGGGAGGTCTTTGGAACTTTTCAAACCCAGCTCTCTGGAGCCAGGCTCCTTTCCCAGCTGTAAAACAACATCAATCCTGCATTTCCAGGGGATAAATCCCAACCGTGCTCCCATCCCATCTCCCGCACCCCCCAGTGCCCCTCAAAACGCCTATTTTTTAATTTTTTTTTTTGGGTTCGGGAGAGGTTATACCCACGTCAGGCTGTTGAAATCGATGATCTAAATTGGTTTTGACCGGTTAAATTTCGCCTGCGCTTGAAAGCTGGCAAAAAGCACAGAAACTCTCGGTTTAAATGAGAAAAAAATGTCTGAGCCTCACTTGATCTGTATTTTAAGGAACATTCTTGTAAAAAAACCTCCCTGCCCTTTTTCCTGGCTCTCAGAGGATGCTTTTTATTTAATTTTAGATTTTCTTCTTAATTTTTTTTCTTGTGAAATAAAGTGCTCTCTTAATAAGAGAAAATACAGAATGTAAAAGATTAAAAAATAGGGTAATAAAGGGAGTAAAATGGTGAAAAGAAAATAAATAGGAGAAAAAGGGGGGAAAAATACGAATTGGGAAAGAATTCTTCTTTGGTCTAGACCGTCTTCCCGTGGGATTTTTTCCTGCGTGGATCCCGGGGACGCTGTGGGGGAAGGTGACGGCAGCCAGGTGCTTGCTGTGGGTTTTCCCACACGCGTCGAGAAATGCCGGGATCGCCGCTGCCCCCACATCTTCCACCAGGGCGCTGGGCGCTCGGGCACCCTTTTCCTCCGGCAGGGATGGATGGGATGCGGTGCCGGGATTCGGGACACCCCCAGGGCTCTGCAGCCTCCCCCCGCGCTGCTGCTGGGCAGTTCCTGGGGTCCCCTTCCCCCCAAAAACTCCTTCTCGGTGTTTCTGTCCCCACCTCGCCCCGGCAGGACGCTCCCGCACGGGATCTGCGCCGCTCCCGCTCTCTCTCCCCTCTTCCCGTCCCCCTGGAGAGCTCCTGAGGGGGCTGCGAGCATCGTCCCCTCGCTGTGTCCCCTCGCTGTGTCCCCTCCTGCCCCTGTCCCTCGTCCCCAGGCACCCCCAGCGCCGCACGGGGAGCCCTTTGGGCTGGGCTGGTGTCGCAGCAGAGCCCTTTGGGCTGGGCTGGTGTCGCGGCAGAGCCCTTTGGGCTGGGCTGGTGTCGCAGCAGAGGCGAGAGCCCCGTGCGGTTCGCGGGGATCCTTCGGTGACTCTGTTGAAAAGCTGCGATAGGGAGCTCGATACCGCGATCGGAGTCTGTCGCGACAGGTGACTCCAGCCTGGCCGGAGCAGAGGGGAAGGAAGGAAGGAAGAAGTGAAGGAAGGAGGAAGGCCCAGGGTAACTTTTGAAGGCAGGCATGACCAGATTTGGCTCTGCAGCCCCTCGAAGGAGCAGCATAAACCCCCCCATCGCCCCTCTCCCCGCAGCTCAGGGGGGCCAGGCTTGGCCCCGGGGGACTGGCTGATGCTGCTGCGTGACCGGTGGCCCCGGACTGAGGCTCTGGGTGGCGCCGGGAAGAAGGGCGTTGGATGGGGTTCATAAATTCTTTTTCTTGTATTGCCATTCACCACCGGGTTTGCAAACCTGTCCAAAACTCCAGACAGTTTTGGTTTTGGGGAGAAGAGCCGGAGGTTTTCCATCTCGTCCTCATAGCCCAGTCAAGGGAGGGTTTCCCTGGTGCTCCAGGCCCTTCAGGAATGCCCCCAGGCCTCCGCACAGCCCCCCTCGAGCTGTCTCGTCCCTCCCAATCAATCCCACCTTCCCCGGAGTTCGCGGGAAGGCGCCGGCCGAGAGGTTCTTGGGGAAGGCCACGAGCTCTTCTGTCATTTTCGAAGGGACTTTGCAGAAAATCCATACCCGGCGCTGGAAGGCCGGGAGAGAAGGAAAGACATCCCTGATCCCGGGGCAGAACCGAGCGACCTCGCATCTGCGCAGCGCCTGGGGCGAGGGGCGGGCAGCTCACCCCTGAGGGAGCCTGGGATGGGGAGCCAGCAGGAATGGGGAGCTCTGATTCCCATTGCCGCTCCCCTCCGGGCCGGGGTGCAGCAGGAATGGGGAGCTCTGATTCCCATTGCCGCTCCCCTCCGGGCCGGGGTGCAGCAGGAATGGGGAGCTCTGATTCCCATTGCCGCTCCCCTCCGGGCCGGGGTGCAGCAGGAACTGGGAGCACTGGTTTTTGCCCTGTTCCCCACATCCTGGGCTGCTGCGGAGTGCGGAGCGCTGATTTACAGCCCCGTTCCCCCCGGGCAGGACTAAGGCAGGAGTGGGGATCACTGTTTTAATCCCCTTCTTGCTCCCAAGATTGTGATGCAGAAGGAGTGCGGAGCTCTGGTTTTTGCCCTGCTCCCCCCATCCCGGGCCGCAGCAGGAATGGGGAGCACTGATTTACACCCCTTCCTCCCCGTTTCCCGGGATGGATCAGGAATGGGGAGTTCTGATTCTCACCCCTCTTCCCCCCAAGACTGGGATGCGGCAGGAACGGGAGCACTGATTTACATTCCCGCTCTCCTCCATCTCGGGATGCAGCAGGAGTGGGAATCACTGATTTACACCCCTGCTCCCCCCCCAGCCGTGGGTGCAGCAGGACTGGGGAGCACTGATTTACACCCCCGCTCCCCCCGTTTCCCGGGAGGCAGCAGGAACGGGGAGAGCTCATTTGCGCCCTGCTCCCGCCGGGGGCTCCGGGCGGGACCTCTCCTCGCTGCTGCTTTAAAAGGGGCTGGAGAGGAGGGGAAACCCATCCAGGAGCGCCTCCTTGTACGGCTCCGCGTTGTTTGTTTTTATTTTATTTTATTTTTTTTTTTCTGTTTGTTTGTTTTCTGGGTTTTTTTTTTCCGTTTAGGGAAAAGCGACGGTACCAACAACACCAACAAGAACCCCCCTCTGTCGCTTCCCCGGTCCCCCGCAGCCGTCGGAGCCTCTCGGAGGCTGATCCCGTGCGGATAACGCAGCTAAAGAGCTCCAGCGATGCCGCAGGCAGGAAAGGGATAACAGGGATAACACGCAGCACATGAGCTGGGAAGAGGGAACGGAGAGAAAAGCCGCATCCCCGCCTCCAAGGAATTCCCACCGCCAAGAGGGGAAAACAAGGGAGGAAGCAAGAATTTTACTGGGGGAGGGAGCTCAGGGAGAGAGCGGGAGCCCGTGTGACTGTCTCCTGCCGCACACGCGAGTATTTATTATTTTACTAATCCGTGCCTGGAGTGTCTCAAGGAGCGGGGGACTCCCCGAGGTGGGGAGAGGAGGAGGGTGAGGGGGGAAGACCCTCGGCCGGCGGCTCTGAGGATGCGCCGGGCGGGTCAGAGCAGCCGCGCTCTGCTCCATCCCTCCCCGGCGAGGATGCTCCAGGGGATGCTGGTCCCAAGTGTCGAGAGGCGGGGAGCCCCCAAATCCCTCCTTTCACCTCTCTTTTTATTTATTTGGGGGTTTATTGCCCTTTTGGCACGGCGGGCTGGTGCTGCAGCTGCCGGGGGGCGGCGGGGATGCGCAGGGCGCGGGAGGGGCTCGGAATTACGGGCGAGGGCGGTGTTAGAGGGGTGGGTTCCCCTCCCACGCGTGGGCCCAGCCAGTGAGAGGGGAGACCCCCACCCCCCCGCCCGAAAAGCCGCCTCCCTGCGCACCCCGGCTGCGTCTCCCCGGCTCTCCTGGAGCTTTGCAGCTTTCAGGAGCTCCACAGCATCGCGCTGGGTTTTACCCCGCGGATGAAAATCCTCCCGACAGGGGAGCGACGGTGGGCGAGAAACCCCACGGGGGAAGGGGAACTTGCAGGGAAATCCGGGGATGGGGAGGTGGAGGCATCGCCAGGGCCGGGCGGTGCTGGGGGACACCCCGGAGCTCGGCTTTTACCTCTTCCCCTGCCAGGTAAAAATCCCAGCAGGCTCGTGGGAGCTGCGCTGTTGGGATATTTCTCTTTGAAGGAGAAAGGATCTCCCTCAGGCCTCTTCTTCCCTCCCTCGGCGAAAAGATGCTCCACAGAACAGGGGGTCCCGCAGGTCTGAACCCGTGGGGGGACTGGGGACACAGGCGACACCTCCAACTGCATCGGAATCCCTCGGGGCCTCGGATTAAAGCTGTTACGTCAGTAAATTAAAAAAAAAATTAAAAAAAATCCGACAACAGAAAACACAGCCCCAAACCTGGACGTTTATACAGAAAAAGAGCATCACAAATTCCTAATGTAAGCACCGGCCAGCTGTGTGCACTTGTAAAGTTGTTATAATCCCCCTCCTTGTTATAAACAGGAAAGTACATAATATAAAGCAACAGGCCCGCATTCACAAATACCGAGCCTCCTCCCCGGGCCTGCCAAGTTCCCCCTTTGCTGCAGTCTCCCCCGGCGCAGCTCTGCCTGCTCGGGCTGGGAGCGGGCTGGACCGGGGGTCCCCCTCCGCCCGTCCCCGGGGGTCTCCTTGGGGTGGAAAACCGGGTCCCTGCACCGGGAGGTGCAAAGGACCCCTCCACACCTGACCCCTCTTCCCTTGTCCTTGCTCGCGATCGCAGCTCTGCCTCCTCCCCTCATCCTCGTCTTTCTCTTCCTTTCTTTAATTTTTTTTTTAACTTTTGTGTTGTTTAATGCCCCAGTTTTGCTGCGGGGATCCCTGCCCGCTGCTCCCCAGCTCCAGCAGTGTACATCCTGCTCTGCTGTGTGTGCTTACAGCGTCAAAGGGTGGACGTGATATTTCAAACATCAGATCAGTGCGTTTATATATTGGGTGCCCGGAAATTTTTCCAAATAAACACAGCTTGATTCGACTTGGGTGGGCAGACTTATCAACAGACTAATTCTATAAACAAATGAAGGAATAACCCGGAGACCATTGGCTGGTACCAGCGAGACACGTGGAGAGAGCTCGGAGTTTTGTAGCAATGAAATTTTAATTAATGTGGGTGGGCTGAGAACACAAACGACTGTTTATCAGAGACAATTTATTTTCCAGCGCTAAGTCAACATATAATAGCAAACTTACAACAATTATTTAACTTTTTTTTTTCCTCCTTTTTTTTTTTTTTTTTTTTTTTTTTTTTTTAAGAGCTATGAAGCGGGGACAGAGGCAGAGCGAGCTCCTTCAGGCAGGGCTGGGAGCTGAGCTCGCACAAACAGCTCCCCGGTGGACTCGTCCCACGTTCCTGCCCTGCCCCGTCCCTTCGCTCGGCTCCGAGGGGGAAGACGCGGAGCTGCGAGCCCGCCGGCGATGAGCCACATCTACGGCAGCCACCTCTCCCCCCTGGGCAGCCCGTCCATGGTTTACCTGCCGGCCGCGCTCGGCTTCGCCCCCGGGGGGGCGATGTCCCGGCAGGACCCCCCGCAGAAGCCGCCCTACAGCTACATCGCCCTCATCGCCATGGCCATCAAAGAGGCTCCGGAGCAGAAGGTGACCCTCAGCGGCATCTACCAGTTCATCATGGACCGCTTCCNCTGCCGCCCCGCCGCACAAGAGCGGCCCCCGGGGCCGCAGCTTCAGCATCGAGAGCATCCTGGCGCAGGGGCTGCGGCCGCCGCCCCCCGGGGCAGCCCCCAAGGCGGCCCGGGAGAGCCCCGCCGGCTGCCTCGGCGGCTCNACAACCTCTCCCTCAACGACTGCTTCGTCAAGGTGCCCCGCGAGAAGGGGCGGCCGGGCAAGGGCAGCTACTGGACCCTGGACCCGCGGTGCCTGGACATGTTCGAGAACGGCAACTACCGCCGCAGGAAGAGGAAGCCCAAAGCCGCGGCCCCGCCGGACGCCAAGGGTGGCGANCCTGGTGGCCAGCGGCGGCTTCGGGCCGGCCCTCAACGCGTCCCTCATGCTCGACTCCCAGGTGCACGGGAGGCTTTACCACATCGGCATCCCCTTCCTCTCCTGCTTCCCTCTGCACTTCTCCGAGGCGGTGTTTAATTTCCAGTAGTTGCCCCACAATTAGCGCCCCCCGGCCCCGAGCGCTGCTCCGGGGGGCGCGATGGGAGGGAGAGATCGGACTCAGACCTCACCACGCGGGTAAAGACCTAAAAAAAAAAAAAAACCAACCCCAAAGTGATGTTTTAAAGGTGACTCAGGATTTCAGGGCATTTTCAAGGCGCTTCTTGCTGCGGACTCTCTTTAGCGGGTGCCTCCCACCCCCTGCCAGCGCGACTTTCGAAGGTAAAGCGGCTTTGTTTTCCCGTGGGCGGTGGAGGTAGAGGCAGCACCGGGGGAATGCCCACGCTGGCCCCCAGGCCCCGTGGGGTTTGCTCTGCACCTTTAGTCTTTGCATCCCTCAGGTTCCTCAGACCAGGCTTCCCTCGAGCCCTTCAGGTCTCTGTTTTCTTCTTTTATTTTTCCTTTGAAAACCAAGCCCCATCCCGGTGGGAGGAGGCTGAGTTTTGTTTTGCCATCAGTACCCACAGGTGTTAATAATGCCCGTAATTTTGCCATGAACACCCACAGGCACATAATAATTCCTGATATTCCCCACTGGCCCAGTCCTCCCAGTGGGTAACTGGAGCTGAACTCATGGCAGACCAAGCAATCCAGGCTCATCCCGAATATTCCTGCTTGCTTCCATCCAGCACGGTGTGGAACTGGTTTCCTGCCCAGCACTGGTGCTTTGGAGTATCCCTGCAGAGTTTCTGCTCGTGGATGTGGCCAAAAAGAGGGGGATGGATGAGCAAGCACAGAGATTTGTCCACTTTCCATCTCTTACTGGGATCGGTTGCTTCTGACCAAAAAAGACTGAGGCAGGGTTGTGGNGAATAGAGACACTTCAGAGGAACAAAATTAATTCACAAAAACAAAAAAAAAAAAAAAAAAAAAAAAAAAAAAAGAGACATCAGCTATGTTTCTAAAGTTTTCTTTTTTTGTAAAGAAGAATCCTGACACATTGCAAGAAATCAGGAATATTTTGTATTTTTGTTTGCCGTGAATAGAGGCTTTTTGTATATTAGTGGATAAACGCCCTTTTGGGAAAAAAATTTATATTCTCAGTTTTCATTATGAAACCAAACCTATATCCAATAAAGGTATTTTTGTTCAGGAGTGTGGCTGCTGTGATGTGAAACATCCCTTGGCTTGTGCTGGAGGATGGAGGAGTGGGGCCTGCTGCTGGATGCAGCAAATATCCTGGTGCTGACATGATGGGCCACAAAAAGATGGCAGAGGCTACAAATGGGCTCCTGGGAAATTACCTGTTCCTTTAAACTGATGAAATCATTCCCAAAATGATTTTTCCTCCTTCTCTTCCCCTGCTTTCATCCCATCCCATCTCAAAAGCAAAGCTTGCTCTTAAATGAGCAGCTGGATATTGGAAATGTGGGGTTTTCAGGTGAGTTTTGATTCAGTTTTTGCAGAGGAAGGTTGGCATCAATTCCCTGGTGTTTGGACCAGGGTTGCTCATTCCAGCCCAAGGCCAAGAGCTCTCACGTGGGGAAGGACAGAAAATCTCCAAAAGGTGAGAATTGTTATTTAGCTTCCCAAAAAAAAAAAGGATGCTCATAGGCAGATCCCTGGATAGGCTGAGCTGGAGCTTCTCAATGCAAAAAAAAAAAAGAGAATAAAAAGAGATATTTTATTTTTTAAAAACAGATACGCAAAATAGACTTTATTTTAATAAAATCCCTTATTTGCTTCCTATTTCTGACAGCTGCTGTTTGAATACCCATCGAGTCCATTGTTT
Organism: Promerops cafer; assembly: GCA_013398275.1. Classification (NCBI taxonomy): domain Eukaryota; kingdom Metazoa; phylum Chordata; class Aves; order Passeriformes; family Nectariniidae; genus Promerops; species Promerops cafer. Next base: position 3,532,264 of record VZSE01010539.1, on the reverse strand, counting down.
AAAGTTCTGGCACTGAATTAGAAAATGAAGAAACACTTGCAAAAGGTTCTGAAGGTGCCACTGCTCAGTCCCCACCACAGTCCCCAGGGCTGGGTGGGTGCTGGGAGGGTTAAAGCTCCGTGTGTGCCACGCCTGGCCCCGCAGGGCCACTCCTGTGTGGCATTAGGGACAGGTACCAGGTACAGAGGGGGCCACCTCGCCAGGAGGTTCCACTCCAGGCCGGGCACTGTTTGGGGAGGTGACATCACCCACAGGAGGCTGCAGGGGGAGGAAAATGAGCCCAGCAGAGACCTCGGATCCTCTCTCCAGCCCCTGTGTGGCGATTTGGGCTCAGGGTGAGGTGGGAGGTTGGTGCTGCCTCCCAGGACTTGTTTGATGGATCTCCATCAGGCCCTCCCCACAGGGAGGGATCCTGCACCCCAGGTGTCCCCACAGCCCGGCCCATGGATGGATTTTACCCCCCAAAATTTGATATTTATGCTGTCAGTCATCGCTTTTAACCTGTGTCTTCAGCTCCTCTGTTTCCTTTTCTCCTAACCTGGCCTCCCAGCTGTGACCCCCAGTTCTGTCACCTCCCAGCTCCTATCCCAGCCCCCAAAATACCTTTTTGGACCTGCAAACAGGGCTTTTATTCCTTTCCTACTCACACATGTGGAATTTCTCCCCGTCTGAGCCCTTTCTGCACAAGAGCAGTTTCTTGGTCAAAAAAGTGAGTCTCAGTTTAATACACGACGTATATTTTTATCACAGACACTTTTTTTTTGGAAACCCAGCTTTTTTCTACGCAATGGGAATTTGTTTCTTTGCAAAGCTTTGCTTTGACATTTGATCTTATTTCTGTTTTGGTGGAGTGGAGTGGGACCAAGTACAGCTGCAGCGTTCAAAAGCCGCATTGAGCTTGATTTTGGTTTCGCTTGAGGGAGTGAAATTAGTAAACTTCACATGCTCTGCACAAAAGTGACACTAACCCCAATGAGCTCAGAACCCGGTGAGCAGCTCTGAGGGGCAATTTGGAATTAATTGGGATCAGGCCAGTGCTGTAACAAGGGATGAATACCAAGAAAAGGGGTCCTATTGCCAGCAGGCTGGATGAGTAACCACACACGGCTTTTGCACGTCATCTGTTTATAGAGAGGGGAGAAGTCATGGTACAATAAAAACATACAGTAAAAACATAAAATAAAAACACACGGTAAAAACAACAGTAGAGCAATGAGTGTGCAGTCAATTCACCAATTCCTGCCCTTTGGGTGGGGCTGAGCATCCCTGAATCCCCTCCACATCCATGTGAATTTTGGTGCTGTGCAGCCAACCTGCCGCGGAAACATCAAGGACCTGACAAGCTGCGAGGAATCGGTGCCAATGGTTTCACACCTACTTCACAAGCCAAAAAAGCAGCTGCCAAGCACAGAGCTGCCACCCAGCATTTCACTCATCCCTGGAATCTTCCTCCTCCTGGCTCTCCCAGCCTCTCAGGGCCGGCTATAAACACCAGTCTGGAATACTGGGGAGAAGTGGAAATAGCCCGGGATGCAGAATAAACAGCACACTGCCTGTGTGGGCGATGGAGATGCCTTCCCCTTCCTCTGCAGAGGAATGACCTCTCCCAACCCAGCAAGGTTTCCCGTCTCTGAGCTCTGCAGCCAATTTTAACTCCTAGGAGCAGGGGAGATCACAGAGTGGGAGAGGCTCACAGAGGAGTTGTTTGCTTCCCAGAGCAGCTTTGCTCCAAACGCGAGTTTCCTATGAGGGGAACTGAAAATTTGGCATATTAAAATAATTCCAGAGTTTAGCTTCTCATAAATGGGGCTTCCAGTCTTTAAATAGGCTCAGTGTGTGTTCTCCTAAAGTTGGTCCCATAGCATGTATAAAATATAAGCAAGTATTTACGCATCAGCAGAAGCCACTTTCAGGATTTGTCACTCAAGGTGTGGCTGTCCATGCCTGATTCCAAGGTGACATAAATCTGAGGGACTTCGTAGCCTCTTCTCCTTCCCCTACCCCATTTTAAAAGTTAATTCTCTTTCCATTTTTTACCACAGAAAACACATAAAGGAGGGACCATCCCTTTCCACACCAAAACCTACTGGCTTCCTGCTGACTGCTCCTAAGCCTGGTGTCAGGAGCAGCCAATTCCTGAAGCAAAAAAGGGAAGAAGGATCTGCTTCCTCACTTGATTCATAGCCCCACACACCCAGAGAAGAGATCTCCCGGGAGACAGCATTTGGGATATTAAACAGATCACATATTTGATTTGAAGTGAAAGACCAAGAAGACAAGATCACAGAAAGAGAGAAGTTACAGATGGAAAAGGTCTATGAGGTTATGCAATCCATCAGTCTGGACGTTGCATAATTGCTCCCCACAGTATATTTTTAGTGCTTTATCCAGACAAATCATTAAGTGCTTTAAAATGGGCCAGATTCCTCAAACGCAGTGCGTGCTAAGTCACAGCTGATTTCACTGAGCCTCGCAGCTCCAGTGTCTAACAAGACACCAAAAGGAAGGTTTGAGTGGTCAGAGAGAACAGAACGGGCCCTTCCAGAAATAATCCAGGCCTGATTTGCTATCCCTCATAGGAATCTCTCCTAAATTGACTGAATTAGACCTCTAAAATCTCATTTTCGGATTATAGCGAATAATACATTATTACTTATTCAGATGTTCACTTAGGCCAAAGTCAAACATTGCTCATGTTCATGCGAACACGATTTGTTTTAAGCCAGCTTCAAAGCCGGCTCAGCAAAGCGTAAAGAATGTTTATTTAAAATATAGTTGCTAAATTTAGCATGAGCTCGGTTAGCCTAAATCTTAGCGACATTTTTAGAGAGCACATTGCGAATCAGGAATGCATGGAGAAATAAATAAACTTTCCCACATTTTTGGAAATCGAGGGAGAACTCGCGGGCTCTTTCTCGCACGGGAGATTTCCGTGGATTGGGAAGCGTCGTGGAGGAAGCAAATTTCCCACTGAACAGACAGTTGGAAACACACAGAGCTGATCATTTTCACTGCAGTTTAATTTCAAATAATGCTCCCTCGAGGAGGAAACAAAAGCTGACAGCTTTTTTTTTAAATAGAAATTACGCAGAGCACCAACATGTTTCAATATTTACCCAAGCTCTTTGCGAAGCACCGAGAAGCAAATGGAGCTGGGCTTGGCCACGAGCCACCTCCAGAGGAAAACTCAGGTTTGGATTAGGTCTTGTGACCTTTCCTGGTAATTCTGACACTGGATTTTGCAGCCAGCTCTTTCACATTGGTTCAAACAGCCTCTGCCCCCAGCTGGATCCTGGGTGAAATGCCAGCCGGCCTCTGGGTTGGACATTTAGACAGAAAATTTTTATGATTTTCCTTTTCACTTTCCTAGGCTTCCACAGCTTAAAGAGGCTCATCTGGGTCACCTTTGCCTCAGGTGACATTATCTGAGACACCTGAGCAAACGTATGATGGGAAGATGAGCAGACATGTGATAAACAGTTAAATTCTCTTTTATCAGGTGACTTTCCATGCTCTCCCTCCATCCTCGCCATCCTTTGGCTGGTGTGAGTGGAGTGCTCCTGCTCCTGAAGTGGGAGGATTCCAGCTGTGCCCCTCATGGGGCTACAGGACACAAGGGATGTGCCCAAGCACCCCAGATTTGGTGGGACTGGGATCAGCTCCTCCCCAAGCACACAGCTGGAATAAGGGGGCATGGAACAAAACACAGGGTTGATTTCTTGTCCTTCCAAAGTCAGAGCTCCACCACTTCCACTTGTTTAGCAGCTTCCAGGACCTACATCCCGTGACTCAGCTTTCCACTGCAGAGCCAAATCCCACCTGCAGACCCATCCTTCCCAGCCACCTCGCATCTCCCAGAGCTCTCCAGATGAGGCTTTGCAAATCCACTGGCCCAGCCCAGTCATTCCTGAATCCACGGTGGGCTGGACCCCCTAATTCTTCACTACCTATCTCCCATTGCTTACTGAGTTTCTGCTTTTGTTAGAAGAGCAATATGTAATGATAGTTGTTACAATAATTGTATTTCTGTTTTTACATCTGTAAAGATTAAGTTAAACAGTATGAAGCCCATTAAACTATTTCATGTCATGCTGCCATAAATTTCCTCCATTCCCATTGCTACTATTATTCCAGAGTAAACTCTGAGATCAAGCTGCTGCCACAGAGAGTTATTTATAGGAGCTCATTCATCAATAAAAACTTCAAAAGAAATCTGTTACTCTTCTATTGGGAAGCCAAAGAAAACTAACATAAAGACAACCCTGTTAAGAAACAAAGCTAAGGAGACCACAAGACATTTAGTTAAGAAAAATCCTGATTTCTAACAAATGCCATGCAAGGAGGGGAAGAGGGAAAAAAAAAAGGAAAAGATTGCTGGCAGCATGAATCCTTTTAAGTTGTTTCACTCTCATTGGATGGTTAAAATAAACTGTTAAACAGTTGTATTTGGCCTGGCTCAGCCCCCTCATTAGGCTCCATGTGATGGATTTGGGATCTCACTGTGTGTAAGGAGCTCTTCATCCCTTGCAAAAGCTGGTGCTGTCCTGCCACGTGTCCCAGCTGCTGCTACACTCATCCACCAGCACAGCAGAAACCCAAGGAGAAGTGAGGACTGGGCACCAGAAAGCATCCACCTCCCTAAAGGTAAACAGATAAAATAGGAAAAGCTGTGTTTTATTGTCTCTACTTTCTCTCATTTCTTGTTGTGCCTTTCTCTGTACGCCTGAGCTGTGCAGGGTTGGATTTGGTGGTCGTGGTAGTCCTGCAGAAATGTAGGAGAGCTCCAGTGCTGCCCTTCCCTGTTCCACCTGAAAAACAATCTGAGAACAGGTCAGGGGAGGGGTTCTGCTCCTCTGCTCTGCTCCTGTGAGACCCCACCTGGAATCCTGTTCTGGTGCCCCCAATATAAGAACATGGAGCTGTTGGAAGAAGTCCAGGTGAGGCCACAAAGTTGGTCAGAGGACTGAAGCACCTTCTCTATGAAGACAGGCTGAGAAAGTTGGGAGTGCTCAGCTTGGAGAAGAGAAAATCGTGTGGAGATCTCACAGCACCTCCCAGTATCTGAAAAGACTATGAGGAAGCTGGATCAGGGCCTGGAGTGACAGGACAAGGGGGAATGGCTTCACAATGGAAAAGAATAGGCTTGGATTGGGTACTAGGAAGAAATTCTTCCCTGTGAGGCCCTGGCACAGGTGCCCAGAGCAGCTGTGGCTGCCCCTGGATCCCTGGCAGTGTCCAAGGCCAGGTTGGAGGGGGTTTGGAGCACCCTGGGATAGTGAGAGGTGCCCCTGCCCATGGCAGTGGTCGAACAAGATGAGTTTTAAGGTCTCTGCCAACCCAAACCATTCCATGATCCTGTGATCTCTCTCCTTTTGGCCCCTGTCTCATTGACAGCTCCACAGGAGTGAGATCCCCCTGGAGGTGCCTGAAGGAGCAGGCACTCAGGATCAGCCACATGGTGGGAACAGCCTCAAACTGAGCTTTTTGAGCTCAACAGAAACACTCCCTCATTTCCATCACAGGACCTGAGTCCTGAGGACAGTATGGACCTGCAGCTCCTGGCAGGACCCGAGGGACATTCCATAATCACCTCCCCAAACACTAAAGCTCAGAGGTGAGCATTCTGTTTCCCAGGGATCTCTTTCCATCCTTCCTCATGCAAAGCTGGGCAGGGCACTTCGCATGGATTCACCTCCATCAACACTCATCACACAACAGCTCAATTCCTGCTCTGGGCTGGCCATCAAAATTATCTCCAGAATCTGCCAGGACACAAAACACCTTCAGAGGGCTGAAACTCCCAACCTGAGGCTCAAGCTTTGGTGAAATCACCCTTTGGTTATATGTGGAGGAGCTGGATAAAATCTGTGCTTTAGGGAATTAGGGGAGGTGGAATTTCACTTGCAGCAAATGCAACCTTTGCCTAAACTGTCCTCTCTACACTCACCCAAAAGGCTGCTTTTATTTTCCTTACAACCAGTTCTTGGCAGTGCAGGTGAGGCATCCCTGCTTTCCTTGTGCTGAGGATTCACAGCAAGAACCCCCAAATCCCAGTGATGTGACTTAAAAGCAGCCTAAGTACTTCTTCCCAAAACTGAGGTAAAAGGTAAAGAAATCAGTCAAAACTCCTCAAATTAGGGGCTGAATAAATCTCTTTACCCATGACTGGGTAAACTGAAAGAATTACCCTCAATTTTGCCCATCTTTGCTTTGCTCCAAGTCGAGGCTCATGTAGCCAGTTTGAAACTGATGTAATTATGGTTGTTGAAAAACAGTGGCAGAGCCAAGTCAGTCACGGTGACTCAACCATGCCAAGAGAAAAGTTTTTATACATTGCTACAGCTCAGATTTGGAACTGCTCTAAACACTAAACACAAAGATTATTAATAAACATGCAATGTCTCTCTGTACAAACCAGATTTATTCCCCTTTAACTGTATTTACTGCTAAATAGAATTGGTTTGTTATGAAAAGGGCAAAGAGAAGCCGTCAGTTGTTGTGTCTGGTTTCAGATTAGACACTACATAATTTCTGAGTAACAATAACAGCAATTGTGACCCACTTCTCATGGAGTATTTTTCACTGATTTCTCCTAAAGTGCTTTGCAGGGAAGGTCAGTAGAAAGACCCATTGTAAACACGGGGAAATCTCCTGATTATTTGTTTTGGATGGTTAGAGAGGAAATTGCATATGCTTTCATGGAAAAAAAAAATCCTCTATTATTATCCTCTGTCCTAAAAAGGTGGTGTGGGGGGGAAAGCCTGGTGACTCTGATCTAAATTATCCTAAAGCAAATTTCTGGCAAACCAAATGAAGCCAGACGACTCTGGATTTAATGAGAGTAAATAGTAGCAGACGAAGTTAAAGCTTGAACCAGGGCACTCAGCTGCTGCTCTGCACAGCTTTGCTGCCTGTCTTGAAGCCTTTGATTGCCCAGTTTTATTTTCTTAGCTAATTTCAGAGATATTTGACTTTGCTTGAGCATCAACAGGTCAACTGTTGGCAAAAGCAAGTGGCAAAAAGCTGTAGGCGTAGTTTATAGACAATTAGGAAAAGAATTGTGTTTAGAGTGTGAAATGCAATCATGTAGCCAAACTTGCCTGATAAGGCTTGAGGCTGAGCAGAGCCAGCCCAAGAGCAGACTGAGATGTGATTCAGCCCTTTGAAGTCTCCTGATCTAATTCTGATTGCACCCGTACATGATTTCCGTTGCTGGGGAAAACAAAAATCCCACCCCAAATCCAAACCCCCAGGTGCTCTCCTGTCTCTCCAGAGAGCTCCTGGCTGTGGAAGCTCCTTCTGGTGGGACTCCCTTGGAGCTGAGGGGAGCAGGAGGGGGTGTTTGGAGGGGGTTCTGTCTCAGGGCTCAGCCAAGCTTCACTGAGTGTTTAATTTGTGGCACTCAGGCTTTGCCTGGGCAGGCACCTACCAAGCTCTGTTGGGTTGGCCTCCCAGCCTTGCTCTCTCTGCCTTGCTCTTGTCAAGTCTTTCATCAAGACAGGACTCGTCATACTCCACCCTGGTGGCTCAGCAGAGACCTTTTGGACTTTCCTTGAGTTTCTAAAGGTGGGGGCAGGTTGTGAGAAAAGCTGGATGAAGGGAGGCTTCTGTTCCCACTCCTGCTCCTCAGCAGGGCCAGCTGGTGTAGGGCATTCTCTCGGGGTTTCCAAGAACTCAGAAGTGGTGGACAAGTGGTCACTACTTGTAGATTGTGGCTTGTCCATCCAAATAGTATGAGGAATTAGTGACTCCATGGCCTTTTCCAGTCATTTGTTAAGATTTCTTTGTTAGCATCTCCAAATGAGACACACTTCCCTCTGCTCTCATCCCTGTTTGCTTTAAAAGGGATCTTCTTTCCTTCCATTAAAAAAAAAGAAATCAATAGGGGGGGAAAATATCTTTCAAGCGTCTAAGGAATGAAGTTTCTCCTTGAGAAAGTTAAAACTACAGAGGAAACGTGAAGAATCAACTTTGACACACATGACAAATATTGAAAGGGAGCTGAAGCTGAAAGGCAACTCCTCGAAGACTTTGGATCATTAAGAAAGTACATGAATGAGCTGGAATTCTTGAAAGAAAACCTATCCCAGGCTTACTCCCTTGGCTCAGAGCCAGGGGCTCTGCGTTTGCCTCCCAAACCCTATTGCAGTTATGATGTCTGAGGGAAAATCCATCTCCTCTGATTTCCTAAGGTTGGGCAGGATCAGTGAGCCGATGAGCCGGGGGTTCCTGCGGGCTCATTTCGGGGGCTTGGAGCAGCCCTGGGAGCCCATAAATCCTGGCTGCCTTTGCCCCAGCCAGGGTAAGACCAGCAGCTCTGCTGTGGCCCCAAGGGTGACCACCAGAGAGCTGGGCTGGGCTGTGCAGACCTTTCCCAGGCTCTCCCTGGATTGCTTTGTGTCCACTGGAAAGCGCTGGGATGCAAATCCGAGGTCGTGGCTGCACAGAGTCCCGTGTGGATCCTGCAGCCCTGTGGCTGTGGCACAGAGAGGTGAAAGTGGAGTTTTTCACAGAGAGGGTTGTCTCTCCAGGAGATTCCTTCTGTTCTTAAGGAATGCTGTGGGATTGAAGGTGAATCACCCACCTTTTGTCCAGGGCAACCACACCCTCAGCTAACGAGGGAGCCTTTGGGTTCTGGGAGCAGAACATCTCTCCTGGGTGGCCTGAGCAGAGCCTGGCCTCTCTGCACAGCTCTCCCTGGCTTAGGCAGGCATGGGAGCTGAGCCCTGAGTGCTGTCCAGTCCAGAGGACGACCTTGTGGACCACAGAAGCTCCACATGTGAAATATCCAAGCCCACATTCCTTCCAGTGCCACCACACAGCTCTCACAGCAAGTCCAGCGTCCCTGCCTCACACAACACCCCAAAAGCCCTGAGGTGACCCAGCTGCCCAGCAGGGAGCTTCACAGCCAGCTGAGGGCCCACACTCAGCTCTGCAAGGGGAAGGGATGTGTGTAGGAAGTGGGTTTGGGGTGGTTTGGTGTGGGAGAGGAGGGAGGGAGGCAGAGGGATTGGAGCCGAGCTTTCCCATGGTGGCTGCGGCAGAGTCATCTCCCAGGACTGGGCTGTGTCCTCTCTGCCGTCCACGTTTTACAACCAATTCCCAACCAAATTTACAACCAATTCCCAACCAAATTTACAACCAAATCCCAACTAGTTTTACAACCGATTCCCAGCTAGTTCCCTAGGAGCAGCCTGGATGGGAAGTGTCCCAGGCTGGTGAGATAACGCCGTGAGCGAGCCGCAATCCGCGAGCTCCGCGTTTCACAGCTGTGCTGAGACAGCCTTTAAAATCTCCGAGACAGAACTGGCCCTGTGCAGAGCAGAAATTGTAAGTTTTGGCCCTGTCTCTAACCTTTGGAGAGCTGCCCAGCTTCTGACAGTCTGTGATGATGTCTCTGTGGAGGAAATCCTACGCTGAAGAAAAGCATGTTGCTTTCTCCCAAAGTTATATTCTTCCTTTCTTTCGGCCACCATAAAGGACACTTTGTCATCTTGGCAGATCCTAAATATTCCCTCCTAATTTTATGGGAGGCAGATACAGGGACAAAAATTAAGGATTATTCAGGAGTGTTATTTATGGCTAAGGATATAAGGGATTTGAATGGAAATAACAATTAAACTCAAGAAAAAATTCACACTACAGGTCACTGCAATCCCAACTTTTCCCCTCATGAACTCAAGCCGAGGAGGTTTTCTTCCCCTTTGTGATTTAGGCTTTGCTAAACTTCTCTGAAAATAGTTCATATATCACAGAGAGGAATTTCCATGGGGAACATAAATACATCTGTGGAAAGAAGGGAAAATTTTTCCTTGTCTCTGGGAATGGATGAGAAAGAAAGACAGTTGACGCCAGATATTAATGATGAGTGGAGGAAGCCATCCAAAGAAAAAAAACTACTGAGAATACTAAAACTACCCCAAAGTCACAGACCTATAAAAATCTACTATGGAACAATGACTTTTCCACTAACACAGGCTTAGATTCAAGAAAATATTTAAGCACAGGCTTAAGCTGGTCCCAGTTTGGAGCAGCTCTTGAGTTAAACGGGTGAATTTCAGATTCGTGGCTGTGTTTTTCAGCTCTGGGGATCCCAGCTGGCATTAAACATGGCCACAGTTAAATCCAAGCTTAAGGACTCTTGGGAGGGGAGGTTTTTCCTTCTAGTGGGACTACGTAACACAATTTTCAATTTCTTTGGCCCTGCAGGAGTTTGTATTAAATTCATAGCTCAGGGCACAGCGTTGAGGGCATTTTGAGCTTACAGATTTTGATCAGAAGGAAGTTGGATCAATCTAAAGGAAATACAAACCACAATATTCAAATATTTGTGGTTGATACACTGAGATAGAAACATGGATCCGTTGTGTACGTGGATATACGGACACACCCACACCTGTGCTCCACAGGCAGCTCACATCCAGAGGGTGACAGCCACGGGGGGGACATCAACAGCTGATCTTTTCCAGCAAACACCTCTGCAAAACAGAGCTTTTGTGATCCCTTCGTGGACAGGAGCCTCCCAGTGGGGCAGGGGAACACTCCTGCCTTCCCGAGGTGGATGGGGAAGCAGAGGCACAGTCACAGCCCTGCACAGGCAGCGCTGAGCCCTGCTCCCGCGTGGGCAGCGCCACGTACGCCCTGCACCTTCCCCAGCAGCGGGCAGCTGCTGGGCTCTGCTGCCATTCCCCCAGCACCTCTGCCAAGGGGATTCAATCCTTTGCACAAAGGGCAATTGGTGTTTGTCAGTGCAAGCCACGAGCTGAGCTCCTTCGGCCAGTTTCACACACCTCCTTGTGCCCCCGCGCGTCCCCGTCCTCCCGACTGGGCCGGGAAGCGCTGGTGGTGTTCACGTGTCCATCCAAATTTAGATTTTAGCACTTCACTGCCTCAGCCCTGCACAGGACCCCTCTGGGGATGAGCTGGGCCTACGTGCCAGCCACGGCGACGTGGCTGTTGCGTGCTGCAACGCGGCCCAAGAATTGCAAAGCAAAACACGGCGCTGGGATTTGCCATAGCTGGGTGAACAGTTTAATTGGGTCATTAACACGTCTCCACGCTGACATCAGGAGCGTTAAAGGCTGTGTAAATAGACTGGGACACACAGCACTGCCAAGGTGCTGCAGGCAGGTGGGAAACTCTCCAGTCCCTCTGAGAGCCCCATGATTTGCTGCTGTCTTTGCATCCCTGAGGGCCAAGAGGGAGCTGGTGGAAGGCAGGAGGCAAAATCTCAGCTCATTTCTGAGCTGAAGACAGGATTGGTGTGGTCCACACCAGCCTCACGTGGCCCTACTCTTCTTCAGAGCATCCTGGGAGCTGCACTGATGTATCCTGAAATAGTGTGGAGACCTCACTCCTAGCACAGCCTTCTGTGGTTTCACCCCAGGAGGTGAGGTGGGCTTCACAAACACCTCCAGCCCTGGTGCTGCTGCATCCACTGGGGTTCTCACCACTGCTGGGGTTTCTCCTCCTTCTCTGGGCTTCTTCCTCCTCACTCATAGAAGCAAAGGACTTTCTTTTTTTTGGAAAGGGCTTTTGGGCCGCTCTCTGTCCTCGTGCACGGCGTTGTCCCGAGGCAGAAGTTCCTCCAGCACCTTTGCTCTGGGCCAGCGCCAACATTTGGGTGAAGCTCCGTGGCTGTCACTGCTCCAAGCTGTGCCTCATGTCCCGAGGGAGGAGAGGATTAGCAGGGCACTTCAAAGCGTTGTGTAATTGCACTTTCACTCAACTCGCACGGCTTTGTTTGCTCGATTTCCAAAAGAAATGTCAGGCCAGCCTCCAGGGACAGGGAAAGGATCCCTCTTATGGTGACACCGGGTAGGACAGAGCCCGCACGCCTTGTCCCCACGCGGGACCGGCTGGGTCTGGGATCTTCTGGTGCCTGTGGGAGTGAGGGCAAATAAATCACCCTGGGATTCAGCCCCTTTGGCCTTTTGAACCCGCAGCAGGGAGCTCTCAGGGCTGCTCCTCTGTGCTGGAGCTCCTCTCTCTGACTCAAAGGGTGAGAGCCAGGTCTCCTGCAGCCCCTTCCCCTCCAGCCACCCCCCCGGGGATGCTGGGCTGGGCTCCAGGCCTCCTCCTGCCTCCCTGAGCAGAGGTGGTGCCTCTCCTCTCACACACACTCAATTACCTAAGGGAGTAAATCCCTTTATTCTGTTTGCTGTGCTGCTTCTGAGTGCTCAAAGCTTGGGGCAGAGGAGTCTGGAGGTGCCAGCAGGAGCTGGAGGGTCGGTGCCCACCTCTCCTCCCCCATTCCTAAATGGGAGAGGTTATTAAAGATTATAAATGCTTTGGGAAAACAGCACAACAGAGAGGAAATCAGATTCCCTGGGCTGCTATCTCATGGAATACCAGCAGTGCTGCTAAAACAGATTTACTACCTGGAGTAGCTGTGCCCTCAGTCTCCTCTGCGGTCAGAGCCCGGCCCAGCAGAGCTGCAGGCAGAACCATGGTGGGACAATCAGCTCAGAGATCCCTGATCCTGCACCAGGTGCTGTAGGATCCACACTTTGCAGGCTCTGACATGGAAAACAAATCATCCACCTTTGGGAGAAAGTTTTAGGTTTTTCTTCAAAAGGTGCAGATAGTGCAGAAAATGGCAGTGGGGGATTTCACACAGGCACAACCAACCACTTCAGGTGGCCTTTAAGTTAATCCTGTCTTAAACTTTCCCTGGTTTTTCCCCTCTTTTTCACTGGCTCTGACTAGAAATCATCCTCTACCTTCCTCAATTTCTGACAGTTCATCTGCTGACCAAATCCTGACTCTGGAGATGTCCTCTTTCTTTGATTTAATCAATCTTCTTTCTGGCAAGTGGGTTTTGAAGAGAGAATGAACCATTCACTTAGAAAAATGAAACTGGTGCATCACAGAAGATAAATATTGGGAACTGGTTTATCTGGTTTGAAAATATGCTCTGATTTTCTTCTCCCCCTGTTCCTGGTGAAGAGTGAACTGTTGTCTCTGATGCTGTTCTGAGCTCTTCTCATCTTGGTTAGGACTTAGAAGTGAAGAAATTGAAAAGGAAAAAAAAAAACAAACCAAAAGAAAAACAAGGGAGTGTTTTGAATGTTGGATGTTTTTGGTGGGATGCCAGTCAGAGGTGCTGGGTGAAGGCAGGTGATGAAGGGTTTGCCTGGCTCATCCCCAGACATTTTGTTCCTCCTAAATCAGCTTTGCCTCTCCGGAGTGTCAGGTGAACTCAGAGCTTGTCTGTCTTTAGAAATGCCACAAAAATTTCTCATCTGACAAAGGTTTCCTTTGCTAACTGGAATAAAATTCACAGGATCGAGTCATCGGCAGCTCTTGCCACTTTGACTCACTCAGATACAGAAATTTGAGGGGTTTTGTTATATTAAAGGCTGTTTTTCTGCCTGGAGATCTCTGGGGATCCCAAACCAGGGGTCAGCTTGTGGCATTTAAAAGTGGCCTTGCAAGTTAAGTTTAGCCATCAAGGTGGGACCTGCTGCCACAAGGATTTGAGAAGTTCAGTACAAGAACGTATTTTTTAATGGTTTCCACCTTTTATTTTCTCCTTCATTCCTCTTTCTTCTCTCCTCCCTGTTTTCTCAACCATGGTGCTAATAAATTAGATTATCACTTGCTCTGGACTCTTTCATCCTTCAGAGAGCTGCATTGGAAGCTGAAGTGCTGCCCCAGCTGGAGGTTGTGATCTTTTTTAAGGCAAAGGGAGGGGGAAATAATTTGATTCTCATTTTTTACAAAACCCTTGTTTGAAGAAGTCACAGGCTTGTATGGTGTATTCCAATTTTCTCCCATTTACGTGGGAACAGCAGCATTACCCTCAGAGTCAGGAAAAGATTTCTTCACATTTCCAATTCTGACCAAATGGGGAAAACAAAATAAAAGCCCTTCCCCTTTGTTTGTCTGGCTGGCTCTAATTCACAGCAGTTGGGAAGGGCCAAGCAGATGACAGAAAACCATCACCCTGCAGGTGCTGTCACATCACAGCCACCCTTGGGACTGGCTGCTTTCCTTCCCCTCTTCCCAGGCTCCCAAAATGTGTTGGAGCTGCTTCCCGGGGGCTTGGGGCAGGAAAACTCATCAGTGCCCAGCCCAGCCCTGGGGAGAGGGGGCTCATCACCACGTTTGCTCACCAAACAGATGCTCAGGTCAATAAACAAACACACAGATCTGCTCAGTTGCCCGAGTTTTTGGGAGCAGAGCTCCCACAAAAAGCAGAATTCACCAGCTCTGTCAAGCAGAGGGGATACTCTGCTCCCATCTGATAAGGTGAGAGGCTGTCCAAAACCAACACTGCCAGCCCCATGATGTCATCCACCCAACCAGGAGCAGTGCAAAGAAGAGAAAAATTAATGTGAAAAGAGGGAGGTACCCAGGAGACAGGGGGAATAAACCCTCGGGAGCCACCGACAGCAAGGATAAACCAGGAAACACAAAGCCAGGCATGATGTGAGCTCTGATCCTGCCTCCACTCCTGGCAATGGGGATCAGGATGGGGGCAGGAAGGCTGAAGGGTCAGGGTGGAACCGTTTGTGAGCTGAAATTTTCATTTTGAAAGAAGCTGTTTACACTTCCAGGGCAAATTGTGCCGCACAGAGGTGGCGCTCAGTGGCAGCATCACCTGCAGGGGCTGGGAATTGCCAAGTGCCAGAGCAGGAGGATGGATGGGGAATGCCCTGGGTAATGAGGAGAGCCAGCAACTCTCTTTTCCCCACATGAAAAGTTTCTTTTTTAACCCAAAATTTAACAGAACAAACAAAAAAAAGAGCATTTTCACATTTTGAAACCTCAAACCTGCTTCTTGTCACAGCAGTGACAAAGTCCCAAGTTTATTGTTGGAGTGGAAAGTGAAGGATAAGGAGATTTAATGATCCAACCACAGCCACAGTTGGTAGCAGAGTTCAGAAAGCTGAAAATTTTGTTAAACGAGTGACAAAATCATTCCCGTTCTTGTGATTTTTGTCTAGAAGGGGAGGTGTGAGAAAACCCAGCAAATATTACAGGAACAAAATTCCTGAGTCCCTTAAATATGTTATTAACCCACATTTGGTACCTGTCAAATCTCCATTCAGCATCAGTTTTGTGCCATTCCTCCTTGATTTAGGAAATACTGACAATAACCAAGCACATGTAAGTAGAGAATAAATGAGAATTTTTACCCGTTATATATTTTTAATGTTTATATTGATCTCAGAGGCTTTGTGGGTTGTAACTCCTGGTGCCTACCCAACAAGAAGGAAATATTCAGCCAGCAGCAGTGGATTATATTTGCATCTTCAGCAAAGATGTTTATGAGATTTGCTAAAAAGCTTGTTGTGCCACAGAAGGGAACAGAAAATCGACACGCTTTTAAGGCCTTTTGAACACAAGACAGAAAACAGCAGGAGAAGAGGGGTGGAAAGTTTATACAGAAATTATTTCTGAGAATCTGACACTGGCAAAACGAGAAACACATTTCCTTGGTGGAGCAAGGATTTGGATTTGCAGGGATGTAGTGAGAGTGCAGCAGCTCTAACAGGAGGGGAAGAAAACGATGCACTTCCTGAAAAGAGAATAAAAACCAAAGGAGAAGTCTCATTATGACTGCAGTGAGAGTCGTGGAAAAGCAACCAGGAAAATAAGACACGGGTGGGAATTCCTGGAGGAGCTGGGGATGGGGAGGAAAGGCCAGCTGAGTCCAATCAGCCTGGCCAGGGCTCTCGTGCTCCTCCTGTCAGGGGCTGCTGCTTGATGTGTCTTATCTTCTGCATCAGCCCCACCGGCCCGGCCGTGTTCCTAATGAGCTGATAAATGAGACACTGAGAGCTGCGGCTTGGGGAGAATATTGTCCCTTCAGAGACCCCATTTTTCAAAGGGAACAAATGGCCTCTGGAGCTGCTGGTGACGGGGGTAACGGATGAGCTGTCTGAGGCAAGGTTTTTTTGGGGGCATGTGTAGGAAAGGCGTGTTTTAAATGAGCTCTGATGGCAGAGGCAGGTTCTGCTGAGGCACTGCAGCCGTGGGGATGGGGCTGACCCCGTGTCCCGGCTGATTCCCGTGGCTTGTCTTGGGATGAGCATCTGGGCATGTGTCCCACTGCTGCTGCTTGTTTTGGAAATCCTATCCTAGAATCATCGCGGAATGGTTCAGTTGGAAGGGACCTTAAAGCCCATCTCATCCCACTCCCAGCCATGGCAGGGTCACCTCCCACTGTCCCAGGCTGCTCCAAGCCCCATCCACCTGGCCCTGGACACTTCCAGGGATCCAGGGGCAGCCACAGCTGCTCTGGGCACCCTGTGCCTCCCCACCCTCACAGGGAAGAATTTCTTCCAGACATCTGACTTAAATTTCCCCTCTTTCATTTTGAATTTCATTGGTGTTCTTGCACAGAGAAATCAGAGAGCCCCTTGTCAATCCTGAGCCCCTTGATTCTGAGCTCATGGATGCAGGAAATTCTCCCACACTGTCCTAAAATACTGGAGCTGTCTGTGTGGCTAATTACATATTATATAAATATTTCCTTGAAAATATTGTGAAGCTTCATCCAGGTGATAGAGGAAATAGGGCCAAAACCATTGGGAATTCTTCCCAGAGCATCTGTGGCTGCCCCTGGGTCCCTGGCAGTGCCCAAGGCCAGGCTGGACGGGGATTGGCGTCACCTGGGACAGGGGNTTGGAGCCACCTGGGACAGTGGAAGGTGTCCCTGCCCGTGTCAGGGGTGGCACTGGATGAGCTTTAAGGTCCTTCCAACCCAAACCACTCCATGATTCTAAGACGGTGCAGTCCCTACTGGAGAGGCACAGCTTTATGGGCACACTTAATTTCCTTCCAATCTACAGAATTCTTATAGCACTGTGTTTGAACAACATTAGGAAGATGATGCAATGGATACACCAAAAGCTGCAGTTATCCTGAAGGGATTTCCATGTAAGAATATTCAGGCTGACACAATCAACAGAATCTCTGAACTCTTCAAGTTTCAGCCAACAGGGGCAATTAAGAAATCTTACCAAGAAATGTAACTTAACTCCTTATTAGCACTTGGATCCCTATCAGGAACACTGAAAAAAAAACAAAAAAACAACCCACCTACAAAAAGAAATATCCAACAGCATTTTTCAAATTAGCAGCCTTGAGGGCAATATAATCTAAGCTCAGCCAGAGCGAATCGAGTAGGAATAGTTAATTTAGTTCTAGGAAATTTAAGAATCCCTCATCTCCTCATCAGCAGTAACTTGCTTGTTAAAGGAAGACAAATGAAAAGGTTAATCAGCAAAGATTCACACTGGGGGATTGCTTGGAATGAATCCCTCCTCCCCAGCAGCCCCGGCGAGGTCGCGCGTGAGCAAGCGGCTCCGCGGAAACTCGGGGCTGCAGAAATGGCATTCAAAAGCCCTGCCTGGCACACAGGATTTGTCACATCTGGCCAGGGTGGCTCCAGGATTGTCAGCAGCGCTCTCCGTGCTGGCGGAGCTCTGAAAAGTGTTTTTATTGCTCTCAGTTTTATCCAGCCCTTGGCTGGGGCTGATGAATGTGCCCAGTGTTGGATCTGACGCTTGTCCTTGAGTGGCGTTTGGCTGGGATGTTGTGTGCTCCTGGGAAGGGGAGGCAATGCCCTCGGAGCTGCATGGCCAGCTAAACAAGTTATAGGGCTTCTAAAATCTTGCTAATATTTCATTTCTGTTTTCCCCCCCCTGTTTTTTAACAGGAGAACCAGCTCTGGCTGGTTCTATGGACCAGAGATTTAAAAATAGCTGGGTTCCTTCCTGTCTGAGGTAGAGAGAAAGATATAAGCCTGATTTATTGGCTGTCCAGTAGACTTTATATTCAATTTCCTCTTGTCACATTCCTATCAAGTAACTGCAGGAGTGTAGCAGAGACAGGGTGAGCCTTTACAGAATAAATACATTCATTTACATGATGAATACCCATATTCACGTGGATAAAAGTCCCTCTTCAAACACTCCAACAAATAAATGCCAGCCAAACATTGTTAGCAGCAAATCGGTGGAGGAAAGAGATCTCCCATATTTTAATTCAGTATTTAAATTCACATATTTAATTCACTTTGGTAGGATGTGCATGTGGGATGCAGTGAAATGACTGTCCTGCCACATCCAACGGAATGAGGGATAAATCCTGATTTCTGGAATACAACCACACCATCCCTTTCCTCCCTTCTTCCTTGTTGCGCCTGTGGTGGCTGATGTAGAGCTGTTAAGGTTGGGAAAGTCCTCTAAAATCCTCAGATCCAACCCTCAGCTCAGCACCACCACTAAATTGTGTCCTCAAGGGCCATATCGACATGTTTTTTGGACGTTTCCAGGGATGGTGACTCCACCACTTCTCGGCAGAGCTGAGCATCCTGCGTGCCCTGGGGGAGGAAAACCTCCCCGTGGGGTTTGGCTTGGGAGCAAACACAGCAATGGCTGAGCCAGACTTGCTCAGAAACAAGGCTGAGAAAGGGAAAAGAGAAATAAATAGATTTTTAAGAAGTTAAATAAGTGAGGTTTAAAGCTTCTCTGCAAGCTCACATCCCGGCCTGGGCCAAGGTTTGCTCAACTGCTGGTTGAGCGCAGAAGTGGATTTTCCTTGTGGGATGTTCCCACAGAGATGAAATCTTTGATGTTCAGAAGGTCCAAGTGGTTCTGCTTGGACCATCAAGCAGGAACAACACCGAGAGCTCCATTTTACATTTCTTGGGGTTCCAGTAGCTGCCTAAAGCTCCCATAAACCCCACATGGCACATGCAAACAGCTCTTATTTTTCGCTTTCATCATGTGTTAAAAATTTTTCTTCTTTTCAGAGAAAACTTGGCCTTTTGAAAGGTTTATGAACTCACACGTATTTATGGAACTGGGACAGGGAACTGACACGAAATGTTCTCAGGATGATGGATGCAATCCTGTCTCCAGGGAAAAAAATTAGGAACCCAACCAAGGAAAAACACTCTGGAAAACGTCACATCAAACAAGGAAATGAAGGAGTGAGAAGAAATGAAACACATTTGAGATTATGAAAAGGGGGTTAGTTAATGTCTGAGTTTAGTCTGATGCCCTGGTGATGGCCATCAGTGCAATCAGTGTGGGGACTGATTCCACTCAGGAATTACTCAGGAATAATTCCAGCACCAGGATAAAGGCCAGCACAAGGATCACTGCAATGGTCAGTCCCGGGCATTGAAATGCATCCAGCTTGATTTGCTCCAGCAAATTCAAAAATCCTTTCCCTGCCTTGCATGAAACATAAACAAAGCCTTCACTTCGATTGCATATTCTCCTGTACAAGAATGTTATTTTAATTTCCCCCAAGAGCTAAAAAAAGAACCTTTTTTCCCTATTTTTATTTGATATACATAATGTAGGCTGGCAGTATTAGTGTAAGTGTTTTCTATTCATGGCTTTCTGAAACTTTCTGTTAGAAGTCTTTGAAATCAAACACCCTTCTTTTTATCATATATTACTTCCTCCCTGGGAACTATTCCCTCTCTGTGCAGTGATCCCATTAGGCTTTTAACTTTCAGATGTTAAAAAAAAAACCCTACCCCAAAACCTGTGATAAAAATGTATTGATGTTTGAACACCATCCAGCACAGGCAACTTCAAAAAACAACACACAAATTTTGTGAATGGAAAATGAGAATTTGATTTGCTGGGAGGGGAAAAGCTTTTCCATAGGCAGTTATGATGTTTAATGGGCCATCTATTGATTTTGGGCTTATTTGGTAACGCTGATGTTTGCAACAGCATTTAAAACAAAATTTCCAAAGGAATGGGCCATGGTTTTATGGAAAACCACAAGTGACACAAGTGACTCGTAGGCTTGGCCATGTCTGCAGAGTTGTTTATTCTTGCAGCACTCACAGAGCCCAGCATGGCTGTGGTTCTCCTTGCAAACTCTGAGGTGGTATCAAGCAGGAAAAACTAGATTTGAAGGACTTAAAGTTATTGGACACATTTAAGAGCTTGAAATTCTGAGCTGAAATGGAATTTTTTGGTGATCAAAATGCTTCCTTGGATCAAATTTTATGATAATTTTGTTTTCAGCCTCACTCAGGCCTGTTTGTTCACTATTGAGTATTTCAGTGGACTTGGAATATCCTCTTCGAGTAGGTTTTCATATTTATGAGCTAGACTTATTTAATGATAGAAATGTTGTGAAGTTAAAGCCATAGATCTGTTCCATCTGAAATCAGCCACTCCTCACCCAGACCCCTGTGCATCCTGAAGGGCCTGGACAAGTGTTTGGGAGGGAAAAGAAACCTCTGAGGCAGCAGAGATGAAAAGGAGGAAAAGCAGAGGTGTCCAGACTGAATTATCTCAGCATGTTAATTATTGGAGCACGCAGGGTTAGGGATTCAAGGGATTTGCACCTCTGGAATGAGGGGAGCAGAGGACACACCTCATCCTGGGCTGGCTCTTCATTTCCAGGCTGTATAAATGCCAAATTTCTGGCAGTGGTGATGACCCCAAGGTGTGAGAGCCATCTCCTCCTTCTCACTGCACCTTAATTCACCTGATTTATTCCCAAATTGTCTTTTCTCCTGCTGGAGCTCAGTATTTCCCACAGGAACCAGTCCAGGACAGCAGATCACACTCCTCATCCTCAAATGTCTGTGTGACCACTCCAGATTCTCCACCTTGGCCAGGTCAGTCCTGGGATGCTCCTTCAGTTCCTTGACTGGAAACTCATCCAAACTCTGCCTGGAGGAGCACACAGAACCCTGTTAATTTAACACATCCCTTCCATGCACACCTGCCCCCAAAAACTCATGCAAACACAGTGATAATTTAGAGAAAAACCAAGTTCAGGAACCTCTGAGGTGATTTCATTAAAATCAAACAAACTGCTGGTGCTTGACATAATTAAGGGTGTTTGATTTGGCTCTGCAGCAATGAAAAAAAGAAAAGTGGTTGCAGCTTTTGTCCCAACAAATATGAAGCATCATTTATCCTCCACCAGCTCGGTACCAATCTTCTTCTGTTCAAATCTTTCAAACATTTCTTCTTTTTCCCTTTTCCTGGCCCTGTAGAGCCAAAAGAATTGTTTGACAGGTATTAATTTTGAAAACAAATGGTAGATTTTCAGCTCAGCTGCTGACGAGAAGGCAGGGAAAGAGCAAATTGCAGCTTGTTTTAATTGCAAACTGGGAATTTTATAAACAAAATCCATGCACGTATCATTTATAATCATGATCCGGGCCAGAGCAATAATTATGATAAATCCTTTTTCAACCCTACTAAGAAGTCTTTTATGAAGTAGTAGGGAATTAATTCACATTCTAGACAATGGCTCAATGAAATGCTTTCCAGCTTCTCTGACATATGGAATTCCACATGGGCTGCAATCAGATGTTCCCCAAATCACACTTTTCTCCTTGCTTAACTCCTTGACAGTTTAACATAAACAAACACTGAATTCATTAAGCTGCAATTTTTAAGCCTTCTAATTAACTGAAACAGCTGAAGTTTGCCTCTTCAAACACATGTTAAAGGCTTAATTTTCAAGACATAAACCACTGGGAGCCCTGCAGTTTATTAACATTTGAGGTGTTCAGCAGAGAAGCTTCCCTCGTGTCCTTCTTCAGGGTTCTGCAAAATGTAGAATTACAATATTTTAATGTAAGGCAATTAACAAAATACCTCATTTTTATACTGAAAGGCATTATTGCTTTGATTTGGAAACAGACTTTTTGACTCTGAGCTCCCTGATTAGTTTGTCCCATCTTATCAGACTATTTTCATTGCTCCATTCAATGTCCAGTGGCTCCCTAAACAGCACTGAACTAAACTGTACTAAAGGTATTTAGGATTATTCTTTAAAAACCAGGCATTTTTCTGCTCCAGGAAGTTCCTGCCACATTCAAGACAGTCCATTCAATATTTTGGATGCAGCCTTGACCCAGGAGAGGGGAGTTTTAACCCATTAAAGTCCTTTAACTTTGCCATGACTTGGGAAATGTACTTATGGAAGCATCTGAGTTTTAATCCTTCAGTCTTAAATATTAAAAACCTTGCTTTAAACTGAGAGAGGGAAGGTTTAGACTGAATATTGGGAAGGAATTGTTCCCTGTGAGGGTGGGAGGCCCTGGCACAGGTGCCCAGAGCAGCTGTGGCTGCCCCTGGATCCCTGGGAATGCCCAAGGCCAGGTTGGACATTGGGGTTTGGAGCAGCCTGGGGCAGTGGAAGGTGTTGGGGCTGGAACTGGATGATCTTTAAGGTCCTTCCCCACCCAAACCATTCCATGATTCTGTGCTTTACTTTATTAATGACACAAGAACTGAGAAGATCTGGAGACAATGCAACATCATCCCAGTGTGATCCTTGCTTGCAGCCAGGTGAGGCCAGGAACGCCCGGAACTGCAGAAATTTGGTAACTCCAAAGGTGCTTTTAAACCCAACGCTTTGGAACTTGATTTAGCCACCTTTTAATTCTTGAATTAAAGTAAACACAGCAAAGGCATCACTCTAAGTAGGGGCAGGCACAAATCCCTGGGACTCGAGGCCCTCACGGCCACGGCACCGTGGCGAAGAAACGGATCAGAGCTGGTGGAGGGGAGAAAACCCTTTTATCTCCTCTTATCCCACCCTTTATGGATGGATCCCATTCCAAACAAGCCTGACACGACCTCTGCCACTCTAGGAGACACCGAATTGTGTGGTGGGACTTGGATGGTGATCCTTGTGCTGAGCTGTGCCCTCTCCTTTCAGAGGAGATGATGAATCTGCCCCGGGCACCAGGTGCTCGGTGCTGCTGGGGGTTCACGTGTGAAATGTGGGGAGAGGAGGAAATGGCAGGAAGCAAAGCACCATCAGCACAACTTTCATGTGGGTTTTGTTCCCAGGAAACCACTTCCTCTGTTTGTAGGGGCTGGAAGGGGATGGGACTGCGCGGGGGCTCTGGCTCTCAGCTCATTTAGCCAAGCCAGAAAAGCCATGGCACCCAACTAAAATCAAAGGAGGTTTTTGTTTTTTGTTATCCTATGTTTAGCTGGATTCTGCTGTCATGGAGTTTTTGTTGTATGGGAATTTTCCTCCTCATGTTTTTCTTTTCTTTCCCTCCTTATTTTTTCCCTACCCAAACTGATTACAGTGAAATAAATTTTTGATTTTCCTCCTCATGTTTTTCTTTTCTTTCCCTCCTTATTTTTTCCCTACCCAAACTGATTACAGTGAAATAAATTTTTGATTTTCCTCCTCATGTTTTTCTTTTCTTTCCCTCCTTATTTTTTCCCTACCCAAACTGATTACAGTGAAATAAATTTTTGATTTTCCTCCTCATGTTTTTCTTTTCTTTCCCTCCTTATTTTTTCCCTACCTAAACTGACTACAGTGAAATAAATTCTTGAGTGTTACTTTCAACTAGAGAAAAAAACCCCTCTAAACTCCTGTAAATGGGGACCAACACGTGGATTTACACCAGGGTGGAGCACAGCAATGCACAGTTGGACTGACATTTGGATAAATGACATTCCTTAGTGCTCCCTCATCTCATCCCTCTCTTATCTACTGAGGGTGAGGGTTTTTCCAAAGGGAAAGAACCCAGCAGGTTTCTGGCAAAATCTGGCACATTCTCCTCTACTCAGGTAAAAATGCACCTACATTAAAATATATTAATATTTAGTAGCGGTTGGAAGTCTGCTTTTCTTTTAATTTTAAACATAAAAATGTATCTATTGGGAGGAGATGAAGAGAGCAGTCCCAGCACTGTTTGATTTCCACAACACTGTGGAAATGCTCAACTCTTTCCTGAGCTCGTTTTCCCCTTGGCCAACCCCCTCTCCATGGCTCCAAGGGGTTGGAGAAGAGAACATAAAATCTGAATTATCACCATTTCAGCTTCTGCTGTAAAATGCAAAAGTCCTGTCACAAAACTCCTGATAGAAAATTTTCTTTAACAAACTCAAACCACCATGATGCTCCTGAGGAAAATACTGACTGTCACCACCACGTTGATGACACAAAGACCACAAAAGCCAAAGGAAAAAAAGAACCCTATTATTTTCTTTATTTTCAATATGTAGGCAATGACACAGCAAAGAGTCTAAGTGGGGCTTAACTGTAAGGCTGGGAGAGGTTTTATTGAAATAAAAAAAATTTCAATTTATTTTTAAACTTTAAAGAGTGCTTTGCTAAGTCAGCACTTCTGTGCCATTATTGTACAATGGAGTGGGGAAATGAAGGTGTTAATTACTTAGTATTAATAAGTTTTCCATGATGGAGGAGCTCTTGAGGAAAAAGCTTTGTCATCCCAGAATATCAGCCATGGAAAATGTACGGGCAACAAGGGTCAAAGAGGATTCTCTGAATATGAGGAGATTCCTATAAATCTCACCTCATTAAAAACAAAGAAGTAAAAATAGTTTGAATTCAGTAGTGCATCATTTATTTTCACAAAAGTCCTCCAATGCAGAGGAAGGTTCCTGTTGCTTCTGAAAGAAAACATGAAGAATTTTATGGTTGATCCTTCCAGCAGCCATGGTGTGGTTCTCATCACCCCTACCAATAATGCACTTTTAAACCAGTGAAATTCCTTGTTTCTCCCACATACAGAGGGTTGTGAAGGCTTCAGGTTGTCCCTGTCTCCAACACATCTGTGATAAGGGCAGCCTCAAGGGTCTGACTGGATCTCCTGGTCTTGAGGGTGAAAATTGGAGTGGATTCCTGGGGAATAGAGCAGGTGGGCTGCTGTTCCCTCAGCCAGAAACTGGAGAAGGTTGTGGGAAGGAAAGGAATAAGAAGGAAGTAATTTTATGGGTCTATAGCCAGTGAATTTGCAAAAAAAAAAAAAAAAAAAAAGGGGGAAAAATGTCTAAAGGTGGTTGGGGTAAAGCCTCATTTTAGCTGATAACAGCCATACATTACGTCAAGAAGGTGAAGAGGAGAACTAATCTAGGAGAACTATTTACTAATCTGTAAATACAGCAGGAAGCTCATAAATGAGAAGCACAGGGAAAAGTGTCCCTGAAGCTCGGTGTCCTGGGATTCATCCGGAAAAGCCGAGTGTGGCACTGGCCCTCTGGCAGGATGTGGGTCTGTCTGAGGGCTGGGAACTTCTGGCTTTCCCTGCTGACCCAGCATCCAGCCCCCGGGGTGGTGGTGTGCCCTCAGCACAAAAACCTCCTGGAGTGGGAAAGGGAGCTGCAGTTCTGTCACCTGCCAGCTTGCAAAAAGCAAAACCCAAGCCAAGCTGCATCCCGGGCCAAAGGCTTAGCAGGGTTGGTCACCAGCAGCCAGAGCAGCCCAAAATAAACATCTCCCATGTTTTTTGTTCCTCAGCTGGATGGTTGTGCCCCTCGAGCTGGAATAACCTTCCTGGAGCGTCTCAGGACTCGGTTTGGAGTTGGAAGCAAGGCCTTAAGTCCATTAACAGCTGCTGGAAAAATCCATGCTGGGAAAGACACGGGCACGTTGTGAGAGGGATGGTACACAGGGAGGGCAGATCAGGACCTGGGGTGCATCTCAGAGCAGCCTGAGAGCACAGAGAAAACCTGCTCTGAAACTGCTGCTGCCCCGTCCTGTCCCACCCTTCCTCCTCCTCTTCCTCTCCTCGGGGATGCATCTCAGCTGCAGAGCAGAGCAAACTGCTAACTGCTCCATCCAGAGGACACTTTTGACCTCTTTTTTTTCAGGAGCATTGCCAGGCCAATCACTGAGCTCTCAAAGGGCATTTGAGCAATGCAGTTTGTGAAATGCTCCTGCAGGTGTTCTGCTGAGCGTGCTGATTGTGGGTGGATAAGCACAGTGCACCCATTTCTGTCGCTCAGCTGGAGGAACCTGGGTCATTTCTGGTGGGAACAGTTCCACTTAACAGCACAGGACTTTCATTCCCTGAAAATGTGCTGGTGGAAGATAGAAATCATCATTCCATGGACATCTGCTCTGGTGAAATCCAAAGCAGAACAGTTCACAGGGACAGCAGAGCTGCCTGGGAAAGCAAGGGTGATGATGGCACTGCTCCAGGACTCTGGCATCGTCATCACATCCATTCCCAGCACCATTTTCCTTGATTCTTCACCCTGATGGAGAAGAACTCCTCATCCTTGGGACAGCAAAATTTGGTTTGCTTTCATCTCATTCCTTATTTTCCATGGTGTGCCCGCTAATTGTTTCGGCTGGCACGGAAGTGCAGAGCCATTGATAAAATTGAAAGATTAGATTCCAAATTGTGCCAAGGAGCACAATTTCCCTGGCTTTGAGCCATTGCTGGAGGTGGCTCAGGCTCTCCTCACCACCCACACCCTTCCCTTCAGCCTGGCTGAACAACCTGCCAGAGGGTTTGATGTTGTCACCCATCATTTGCAGCTGACTTTGGAACAAACTCCACTGGGGTGGTGAGCGTGAAGTTCAGAAGAGATTTAGAGGATTCTGCTTTCTTTAAAAACCCCAGAATTTCACTCAACTCTTAGCTTTGCTCTGTTACCCTCATGGACCAGAGTGAGGTGTTGTGGTTTTGCTAAGAGGAGCAGAGATGGGATAATTCCACAAATAGGTCCTGAACTCCAGCTCTGTCTCCCGTTAAATCCGAGGGGTTTGGATC
Organism: Promerops cafer; assembly: GCA_013398275.1. Classification (NCBI taxonomy): domain Eukaryota; kingdom Metazoa; phylum Chordata; class Aves; order Passeriformes; family Nectariniidae; genus Promerops; species Promerops cafer. The sequence continues at coordinate 3,505,761 of VZSE01010539.1, read as the reverse complement.
AGGACCAGCACAGTAATGCAGGTTGGGGGTTGTCCCTTCCCCCTCTGCCACTTGTGGCTCTGCAGGTGTTTGGATAAGGAGGAGCTTGGGAGGAGTTTTTGTTGTCTGAAATGACACATTGAGAAGAATAAGGGGGAATCAAAGAACATTCCTGAGCTTTAATTACCTATTTATTAAAAATTATTCTTTTTAGAGGAAGAAAATACTTTAGAAAACAGCAATAAGTAGGAAATTTTTAGTAAAATTCTTATTGTCATGTTTGTTTTGCTTAAGTTCTTTCACTTCAGTCTATCTCCACTTAGCCATGGAAATGCCGGTGGTGAAGATAATTTTGGTGTTCAGGATTAAAATGGATGTTTATTATACAACTACAGGCCTGATCCAAATCCACTGAAGCTGACAAAGCCACAGATGCCACCAAATCCACGCGTAATTATTTTCTGAAGAGAAATTCCCAACACAACCTCCAGGTACAATCCAAGCTCTGGGTGTTGGAGCTGCATCTGCTTCAAATTATGGATGGGTATTTTTCTTTTCTTGTGTGTGAGTTCAAACAAACATTGTAAGGGCTTTGGCACTGAAACAAAATAATGAGAAAGGACTAAACAAGTGTGAGGAAGGAGAAAATAAGTAATTAGGCTGAAAAGCAAGATCAATCATTCCCTTCCTACTGAACTTCTTAGTGGCTAAATCTCTGTCTTCTGAAAAGAAAGTGAAACCACCACTCCAAAACTCGAGGACAATTAATAAGGGACAGCAGCTTCAAACTGCAAAACATTTTGGGGACACAATGACTTCTTTGGCTCCCACAGAGACCCCAAAAAGCATTCAGAGAGTCCCAGAACATTTTACCTCCATTAAGAACCCATATCCCTTACTGGAGCACTTTGTGAAACCGCGAGTAAAATGTAATGAGTTCAGCATTTTCATATCATTCTCATTTTCTGAGCTGATATTTGAGATAAAGACAAAGCCTGCCTTGGTTTCAGTTCAGAGGACATTCTGTGCTATGGCTTCACTTTGCTGAAATCCTGATCAAAGCAGAGCTGTGAAATCTTACTATCCCATTGCTAACTGCACTGTTGACTTTATGCATACTTCCAAAATCCCTGCTTCCCCTTAGACCTTTTGACCACCTTATTAAAAGGAAAAAAAAAGGCCAGATATTTGCATTTGGTGCTGTTCACTACTTTCTTTCTAGCAACAGCCTGGCTAGCGAGGTGAAACACAATTTTCCCGTTCTGTAATTAAAAGAATAAACATTTTCCATGGTTCCTCCAAGGCTGCTCTGCGCTGAAACACGGGTGGGATCATTTTGCCTCCTGGGAGGGATGCAGTTCATTAACCTTGGAGACACCCCGCTCATCAAAGAAAGGAGCAGAACGACTCACGAGCTTTCCCCCTCAGATTCTCTGATTATATTAATCCCAGAAGATCTGAACTTCATTTTCTTCCCATCTGGGACGAGAATCCAGCAGGGAGAAGTTCAGGGTGCCCAAATGTTTCCATAAATGTCTCAAATAACTTCACGCATGCCAGCCTGGCAGCTGTGTAACCAAGAGCAGTGGTGGTGTGGGGCCCCCACACCCATCCCTGGCCCTGGGCTCTCCTGGAACAGGGACCATTCTGGGGGGACTCCTCACCCATACCAGGTGCGTGGAGATACTTCCTGTCACATTTTTCCCAACAGTTTCTCCCCTCAGGATTCAGATTTTGAAGAAAGAAGGAAAGGAGAAGTTGTTGTGATGGCAGAGTCAGAGTTGTGGCTGTGTGTGACTGTTTTCCAGGCGAGTCTCCCAGCAGGGGAGGCACCAGCTGGACCAGAGGCAGTTTGAGGTGGCACTGAAACGATCCTGCTGGTCCTGGGATGGTTTCATGCCGTGTCCGTGGGGATTGCAGACCTCCAGCAAACCATAATTTTCATTTCAGCAAATTAAATACTCCGGGGACACCCTTGTGGGCAGGGGGGGATGATGTTTCAGGAGCTGGATGTCAGTGCCAGGAAGAGTCCATGGATGTTGAATGGGCTCTAACACCACAGGTGAGGTGCCTGCATGAGAGCTTGGGGCACAGGGACATCCCCACCCGGAGCAGGGCATTTGTGTACACACGTGTGCAGGGGTGGCTGGGGGAGCTGACACCGTGTTCAGCTTGTTTCTGCGGCCTCTGAACATCAGCCTTGAAGTCAATCTTCTTTCCTGGAGGAAAAAATAGTAGTTCTGACATTCCAAGAAATCCCAAAGGGGAAAATACTGAAAATTAAATGGGTTGGTCTGCGTCCAACTCACTCACTCAGGGGAGATAAATGATTTCGTATGCTAATGACCATTCCCTCAAATCTCTGACATTTTCTTACAATGTACTTAAGTACAGTTTGTTTTGCTTTCTGTCTCCACAACAATTACAAAGATTTATATTTTATTGCTCCGGTTGTGTTTGCCAGGACCACACTTCCTTTCCTTTTTAAAGGCGCAGGGATATTGTCTGGGACAGCACAGAACGGCGCTTTCCGAACAGCTAAAATGAAAATAAACAAGGCTGAACTTATCTGGTGGAAGAGGGCAGACACTTTCACTAGGCACAGCAAAGCCAATAAAGGCTTCTGGCTCTTTTCTCCTCGACAGATCAGTACACACAGACTCAGCAGCAGTTCATAAGCAAGACAACTCTGTCACCTTTTGTGATAACTCCAAATTAATTCCTCCTTCCAATGTGATTATGAAAGGCTCAAACCTGCCACCTTTCCTGGTGCTTCTGGTGCTGAGGACTAATTTCCTCTGCCTACTGTTTGGCAAAGGGGGTGCCTGGGGAGGAGGGATGCCTGTGTTGGTTCAAGCTGGTGGCAGAACAAAGTGCCACTGTGTCCAGGGGCACACAGCACAAACGAGGATTGTTTCTGGTGACACCTTTCCCTGCCTCCTCCACCCATCTCCCAGCACTGTGAGTGACTCACAGCTCCACTGAGGACAACTCACAGGACCAGGAGGACTTTTCTTCCTGGCTCTGCCAGCCAGGATGCTGGGGCTGAATGAGCAGTGCTGGGTTAAGGCTGCAGGGAACGGAGCTGAGGTCACGACTCGGGCTGGAAACCAGACAAACCCCGGGCTGCAGTGGCACTTTGCCCAGAGCTGAGGAGCCTTTTCTGTCACCCTGTGTGTGCCACGCTGAGCTGCTCAGCCCCATGAGAGGAGCTGAGCCCCACGGTGCTGCTGGGGCACCCCACTGCCTGTCTCTAATCCATCCTTTGCTCTCATTATTCAATGCCCCGTGTTGCTCCAGGAGCACCGTCCCCTCCTAGACCTGCTGGCGTGGCAGACACAGGGTGGCCAAGGATGTCCTGACTCACTGACCAGGACTGGCTGCCCAAGCCCTGGGAAGTGACCACGGGAGCTTTGCTGGTCCTCTCCAACCCAGCCCTCAGGAGGGGTGGTCGTGTGTGGGAATTGGCTTCGTGGCTCTGGACAAAAATGGGCTGCAAACGGTGACCTCACGGCAGCTCCTGTTTGTACAGACACAGGGAGAATCCACTGGTTGTGGCTTTCTTGGGAATCATTTGCAGTCCGTGAGTAATGTGGACCACAACATGAGAAAAAAACCAAAAAGGGAGTCTTAAAAAAGAAAGGAGAAAAGACAGTGGAGTCAGTGTTTTCTACTCTGTGCTCTGGACATCTTGAGCAACAGCATTCCCAAAATTCTCTGTTCAAATGAGCTGTACTAGTTTGGAAAAGGAGAGCCTGCTGAAAGATGATGGTGAAAAATCCCTCTTTTTCAGGACCATCACCATTTGCATGGATTCCAGCAGAAAAATGCAAAGTGGTGGTGATTGCAGTGTGATAAACATCTGTGCTCTCATTAAAACGATTTAAAGAACTGCACCAGCACTGGCATTAGTTGGAAACTTTCCACAGCCAAATGCAGCTCTTCCTAACTTCCTAACTACCCGCTGTTGAAAACTATTTTGGCTAAGAAATGTGCATTGTATATCCCCTATTATATATCCTTTATTATCATGTTCTCTATGGATTGTAGTGATGGACTCAGAAATTCAGGTTTTGATTCCTGTCCCCATCCTTAAACTTCCTGTATGACCTTGGGGAAGTCTCCTTGTGCTTCTGTTTATCACTCAGTACTTTGGGAAAAGGAAATAAGAACATGGGATTCTCTTTTGTGGGATGCAAACACAGCTTATTGCCAAAATTTGAGTGAGAAAAAATGCCAATCACTTCCACAGCTGATGAAAGAGCAGAGGGATGCCATGAAACACATTGAAAACTTTAATAATTCCCAGTGGTTCTGAAGATATTTTGGGTTTCTCACCACTAGTCAGCTTCCTCTGCCTTTGCTCCTGGTGTCTTCCTGCAATTCCTTGTGCAGTGCTCATCCCAGCAGTCTTCATCTGGTGCCAGCTGAAAAATGCAGCCATAATAAAGATATTTTATTTCAAAGCTTCCCTCTCTGCTCATGGCCAGAATGTCTGAGCATCTTCCACCGTGTTTCTGCTAACAACAACAACAACAATAATAATAATAAAAAAGGCAAACAGCAGAAGAGTTCTCAGCTTGTGCTTGGTCTACACACTGCTCCTTTGAGCTGGTTTGGGAGGAGAGAGGATTTTGCTGACTGGATCCTGCAATTCAAGGTGTGTTGTGGGCAGAGCCCACCTGCCCATGGAGCAGACACGGGTTTGGCTCCGGCCCCACTGGCAGGACCTCCAGTGGTGCCCATCCCTGTGATGTGGCTGTGGCTTCCTCTCCCCATCCTCCCCCGGGGTGGGAGCGTGGCCAGGCCACCAGCGTGGGCAGCATCTTCATTTAGCTGAACAATGAAGTCTGAGCTCCTAGTCCCGAAGGGAAAACGTAAATTGTGAGATCTTGCCTCAAAATATGGATTATGAAAGTGCATCCATTTCTATTGTCTTGGTGAAACAGTGTGTTAAGTGAGCTTAATCAGACACACATTATTTGTCTCTGTGGATGGAATTCTCTGGCCCAGGTCACAGCAGATGATCTAATGGTCCCTTTGGCCTTAAAATTCCCTGAAACAATGAAACATGGGTTTCATTAATGGAGCTAGACTTTTGGAAGAATGAAATATGAGCTACACATATCCTAATAATACATCTTTCAGATTCCTACGGAATTTGTCCATCTTTTTGCCAGACTGCAGCTTGTGGAGTGAGGCAGGGCCCTGATCTCTCTCCCCTGGGAGCAAAGTCCTAACCCAGCTTTGTCTATTGAAAGGCAGATGTCTGCATGCTCCTGCAGGATGTTTGACCATCCAAAACCAAGTCTCTGGAGAACCTTAATCTGCATTTCTCTCCTTTCAGTCATGGATTGTATAACTCCTGTTGTCCATTATATGCATTGTGTTAAATCCCAGAACAAAGTGCTGTTCCTGGGGCTTTAGCTCCTCCATTCTCTCTGCTCTGACATTAAGACAAGGACAAGAGAAGTCTTTGGGGCAACCTAATTATGGGACATTCTCTTAGGAGGTGAACTTGATGATGCTTGTGGGTCCCTTTCAACTCAGAATATTCTGTGATCCTGTAATTGAAGTCTTCCTGTACCTGAAGAGAGCCCACAAAAAAGATGGAGAGGGATGTTTCACAAGGAGCTGGAGTGACAGGACAAGGGGGAATGGCTCACACTGGCAGAGAGCAGGCTTAGATTGGATATGAGGATGAAATTCTTCCCTGTGAGGGTGGAGAGGCCCTGGCACAGGGTGCCCAGAGAAGCTGTGGCTGCCCCTGGATCCCTGGCAGTGCCCAAGGCCAGGTTGGATGGGGCTTGCAGCCACCTGGGACAGTGGAAGGTGTCCCTACCCATGGCAGGGGGTGAGAGCCAGATAATCCTTAAGATCCCTTCCAACCCAGGCAATATGATATGAATCATCCCTGGATGATTCTGGGCTCAGGTGATTCCTGGAAATACAATCCCTGTGGATCTCCTTGCACGTGATGAAGAACTGCTGCCTGTCCCAATGCCCATAATCCTGCAGAACCACACCCTGTGTTCTTCTCCTGGCTCATCCCTGAGCAGGCCAGGACTAGAGGAGGCACTCGCGTCCTGGCACACGTGAGGTTAAGCACGAAGACATTCAGCAGTGAATGCCACCAGCAAGAGATGGCACCAGGGGACACTGCAGCTGTCACCTCAGAGCAGCCACGTCCTCAGGAGCCAGGCTCCTTCATCCAGCTCCAGCCCTCTCTGACCTCCTTGCTGAATGCCTGTGGATGGGCACAACCGCTGTGGAGAGGGTCCCAGACTCAGGAGCTGTCTAATTTGTGTGAAAGACCACGAACAAAACAAAAAAGCTGCAGAAGGATCGAGTTGCAAAAGCCAGCCCCCCTGCCCGGCCCGGGCAGGCTGTGATTACAGACAATACCTTCCGGATTTCCAAGAGGGAAGTGATATATCCTTCCCAGGGCAGGCCCGGGACAGCTGTCATGCTTTGTGGCTGCCCTGGGTATGCAATGATGTCATTTCAGAGAAGGAATCAAAGATTGGCTTCAGTTTGAGGAGGTTTAGTTGTTTTGGTGTTTTTTAAACTTTGCCTTCGTTTCCTTTTTTCTTTTTTCTTGCCTTAAAATTTCACCCAGGGATGTTTCCAAACCCAAGAGCCTTCCCCCCCTGCTCGCTCTTTCCCCGCTGTCCCGTGCTGGCGCCGGGCACTGGATCCTTACTGGGAAATGGGAAGGTCACACGGTTTACTGTCAGCCACAGAGACCTCTTTGGCCACGGCGTGATTCACTCTGGAGAGAGGCTCATTTTCTGCACCACCTCTCGAAATGTCACAGAAAAATAAACCCCACTGTGTGACTGTAATGAGGCATATTCCAGGCCTGTTTGTTTTGTAGGCAAAAGGCCACTACCAGCAAGCAGAGTTAGCTATGGGTTCCAAAAAAATCTCCTTCACCAAGGATATTGTGTGTGGAGGAGAACTGCCAGATTCTCCAGGCTGGAATGCCTGTTTGCCAAGGAACAGGCTCTTCTGCCACATCCAGAGTCAGATGGGCAACCAAGTGAGTGATACAGAGAGCCAGCGCCAGCAAGGGGAATGTCACCACTGCAAGGAGGAAAATCAGATATAACACCAGTCCTGAATATCTGTCCCACTCCCCAAATTCATGAGTCTTCTCCTGAAGAAGGAATCACCCCAGTCTTGGCCTGGTGCTCAGATCCATCCTGGCTTATCACTCAGCCAAGCTGGTCTGTCAGCACAGGGAGTTTCTGACTCCGAGGATGGGCTGCAGGAAGCCAAAATCTGTCACCTCTTCCCTCTGCCTCATTAGATCCTGCCTTTCACAGGATGCTGGAATCAAGGCCCATGGGTTCAGGGACAGATAAATCGCTTCAGACTACCAGATAATGGAATTCTAGCACAAGGGCCTATCTGTGGGCCTGATGTTTTCACATTCCCAGTAAAACTTTGCGAGGCCGGAAGTGCAATAATTAAGGAAAAGTTTTACGAAAAGCACCAGCTAACTTTTTAAAAGGGCTCTTGGCTGCAAGCCTGTCATCATCATTGGGGTTTGCTGAGCCTCAGCATCAGGGTTTTAATACTGGGACAGCAGGGCTGCTGTAAAAGGAAGGATTTCCCATCTCACCTGTGGGGCTGGAGGGCTTTGATGAACACATTTCTGTAATTCAGGGCCCAGCTTGTTAAAGTTTAGCCACCAAAACCCACCTGCAGCTTTCAGACTGGAACATCCAAAACCATGAACCCCCTTGAGGAGTTTTATTTAAGTTTTGTAGGACCTCACGAGGCTGAGAAGGTTAATTTAGGTGGATTCAGCTTCACCAGCTGATGAAGAATTTGACCCCAAATCACACCATGTAATCACACCAAGTTTGAACAAAGCATCTAGACCAGAGTCATATTTCTGGCAGTGGAAATGTATAAGAAAAATACACTTAAAATATATATAAACAGAATGAAAATGTATAAGGCTACCTCTAAACTCTCTCACAGCCTCCAGAACTATTCCTTGCAGAAGGTGATTATGTGTATTTGTGAACTTTAACCTTCTGTTGGCCTGATCTTGGCAGAGCTGAGGTTCTTTGCTCCCCGTGACTCCAGCACTCCCATGCTGTCCCTCTGGCTATCGGGAGCAGGGATCTCCTCCGGGGTCTCTCCCCTCTCCATGAGATCATTGACACATTTGCACTTCTGTTCCCAGATTACTTCAACAGGGGCCCACCTCAATCAGCAAAGTGTCGATTCCCACACTTGGGAATGACAATTGCAGTGGTAATTTTAAAGGTATTTTTCATCCACGAGGAGCCAAGACCTTTTTAAAGCAGTGACATCAAGGGAATATTTGTTTTAAAAATTTTAGCAGGAGGGGATGGTTATTTGTACACTTTGTGTTTCCTTTTAACTTCAGGTCGTTTTTTTTTGCCCTTGCAGGCAGAGTTTTCTGTGTAAGCAGTTGCTGTGTGACTTCTTTTCCTCTTCCCTGTAAATGCTGGGCACCTTATAGACCAAGAAGCCACAATTGGGAATGCATTCAGAGACCATTAGTACAGGAAGTCGGGTCAAATCCAAAGAAACCATGAAGCAGTAAGTTGGAAAACACGGGATGAATGGCCTTTTCATACGGCCGCTTTCAGGTGGAGTTTGTTTTTGGATTAAAGGAGTTTATTCAGGTATTCACAAATATCCCGGCTCTCTGAACTGGCTGGAATGTGGAAACCTCCAAGTCATAATCAATTGCCGTAAAAGGGATTGGCATGTTCTAACTAGGGAATAGAGGGATGAAAGGGTCGTAATTAGGTGACACGCCTTCAAAACGGGATGAAAGGCCCAAAACATCCTCAAAGAGGCGAGCAAATATGAAAATCTCAAATCACCTCTTTCTTTATTGGCAATCGCCACGTTCCAAAAATGTTGGTTTCAGATGTTTTGTGTGTACCGAAATCCCACATCATTTTTTTTCCCCCCACTTTGCCCGCTTGGCTGGGGAGTTAAAGAAGAAAAGGCCCAACAGAAGTGAAATGTGACAGAGCCTTGTTCTCTTCCCTCACAGGGGCTGCAGGAGCTGGGATCGCTGCGTCCTGGGTAATGTAAGAATGCTCAGAGGGGAAGTTTGGATGGTCGAGGTGTGATGCCATGGAAAATACTGTCTTTGGCAAGGCCGTGCTCAGAGATACATCCACAGTTATTAATTTTGGGCATACAAAATAGGGAAGCTGCTGACCTGAGTTCAGCGAAATCAGGATTAGAAATCAAAGCAGAAAGAAAGCGGAGTGGTGAGCACCACAGGCATCAAATATGGATGGAAAACATGCTCAGGAGAGGAGAAAATGCAGCTTTTTTTTATTCCTGCTAGGAAAGTGTATGGATTGTGTCCTTGCTTCCCACCTGAACTTCCAGGAATGGCACCTTTGAGTGACCTGCAGGTGATGACCTTGATCTGGCTCAACAAAGACCTCAACATTTCCAGCACAAACCACCTCTGGCTGTTTTCAGGGCTAACCCAGATCACGTTTGCCAAGCATTCTGGAGATGCAATTTGCAACAGAGGTGTCAATAATTGTCTCTGCAAAGCAGCTGAAAACGTGGATTTAGAGCCCACTTCAATGGCTGGGAACTAAACACTAAGTCAGGTCTTTCTGCACTCGTTAGGCTGAGCTTATTTCAAGTCTCTTCTGGCTTGTGCTGTTGTCAGTTGAAGATTATTGTTTCCCAGCTTGGTGTTAAAAGGAATGGAAGGTTGTTAGGAACTGGCAAGGTCTCTGGAAATAAGTGAAACCTTCTCCCCTTCTTATCCTCAGCACATAAACACCCCTTATAAACAGCAAATGTACTAGAGGAAAATCCACATTTTATACATCCTGAAGCACTTGAACCTCTGAGGGCTCTGCATTGAGACAAACAGTCAGCATGGCTTCAGACATCATTCAAAATAAAACCTACTCCCATTCCTATTACATAGTGGCAGATATTTGGCACTTACCAATAATGCCTAAATTACCTATTTTTTTCCCCCACATGGCACACACCTTGTTCTTTCAAACCTCACAGAGCGATCTTTTCCCATCCCACAGGTGCACAGACATGGAGGGACCCGAGGATTTAAGCACAGCCTTGGAATCTGCTTTGAATCTGGACTGCTGCTGGCAGGAAAGCAAGATTTGAAAGGATATTATTGCTGAATTTATTACAACAGAGTAGGATGTGTGCGTTTTTATGCAGGGTTTTTGCTCTGACCAAGATGCTGACCCAAATTCCATTTTGGTTCTCGTATCAACAATTGTTGGGTGCAGCCAGCCAACATTTTTTGATGGGGCAATTTTCTACCCACACTGGAATGCTGTCTAAATTACATATGAAATGCAGGAATTTGGGATAAATTTACAACTCCCCAAAAGGTGAGATATCGGATTTTGGCTTTCCCACTTCTTTTTAATAATGGCAAACTCATTTTAATTTAGTGCCACAGAGACATTTAATTTTGATTTGCTTCCTTTGACTCATTTGGGTCAAGCAGTCCATTATATTTAATAGCATATTATTTTTACATTATGTTACATGTTCCCAGGGCCAACACTGGCACGCAGGGTGGAAACTTGTCCCTTCCACTTCTCTGCATCCTTTGGTGGTTTCCATTAGCTCCACACTGCTGAAAGCAGCTCTGCTGCTTCCTTTGCTTGGGCTTTTGAAAAGATTTCTCTTGGAGATGCTCTGCTGCTCTTTTCCAAGGCTCAGCTGTGGGTGGTTGTGTCCAGCTTGGCAGCGGTCGAGTGCTGGTTCCTGAGCTGGGTGTTTAAATCTCCACTAAGATGCTCCATGTTCTCCCTCCTGGATTCACAGCTGGAGCTGAGCTGATCATGGACCCTTTGGAAAGATTTCCCCCCAACACTGGCTCAAATCCTCTCCTGGTGTAAGGCCTTGCTTCCAGCTCCTGCCGTGTTTAGGATTTATCTGGCAGCTCCATCCAGCTTTACCAGCAGACTTCAGTGCTCTGTTGTCCAGCATCAGCGCCCCCAAAATACTCAGATATCCAGAAAAAAGCTGGAAGAGGAAGAAATCTCAAATCTCTTTGCTGGTGATGAAATCTTTCCATACTCTGCCCTGACCTCCTTGCAGTCTTTTTTTTTTTCCTCTTGGAAAGCATCTCCTTTTCTGCCTAAGCTCTCAGTGCCTCGCCAGCTCTCACAGCCCCAGATTTTAACTGCTGAGAGAATGGCTGCGTCGAAAAGTCTGAGCTTTATCCTGAGGCTGCCCCTCTCTGGATTTCATGCGTTGCTAAGTTTAGGAAGTGCCACGCTCAGCCTTTCTAGCCCTGCTGTCACCTCCTCCTCGGGTCACTCGGCCAATCCTGCTCTGCCCAGGGAGGTGCGTGTTGGCATTTCCTGCTGCACAGGAAACTCTTCTTATTCCTGAAGCTCTTTGCCTCTCCCAGGAGCTCCAGTTTTGGGAGTTGTTGCTGCATTCTGGGCGATTTTCATTCTATAACGTTCTATAAATGGTCAGGTTGTACAAAGGGCTTATTCAAGATAAAAAAGCTGCGCTAAAATAGCAGCTTAGGTTGGATTCGGGAATACGTGATGAAAAACAAAGACGTGCATTTTGTCTGAAAAGGAAATAAAAATAAATTCATGCCCTGGCTGACTGTGCGTTGAGATCACTTAAATGCTGCTGGGTTTTGCCCACTGATGGTGGCTGTGTGAGTCCTTAAAAGCAAAAGATGAGACCCTGCTCTTTTTGAGAGGAATTGGCCAAAAAGACAATTTACTTGCTTCAAGAAAGAGACAAACAGAAAACAAAATAAAACAAAAAAGGGCAGATAATTTTACATCTGCTTGTGCTGCCCACAGAGGAATTTGCAAGGGTTAAAAAAAATCTGGTGGCTCAGAACTCTGGAGATTTTGGAAACTGCACTGAAACTGTTCTGGAGACAGCTCTGTGTAAGGATAATATGTGCTGCCCTGAATTTCTCATGGAATTTCCCATGGGCTCTGGAAAATCCACGGGGCTGTCATCCGTGGGGCTGTCACTCGAGCACCTCATTTCTCTGCAGCAAAAATCACTTTAAGAACAGAAATCCAATTTGTTAAGTTGCTATTCCTAGAGAGTGTCTTGAGCTTTGTGGAATTAGTAAAAGACCCTTTCTGACAGCTCTTCCAACATCATTGAGAGCATGTTTTACTGAGCAAGGAACATTGCTATTATTAAATGAATTTATGTCATAAATGTGGAAAACACTACTTGAAGAGGATATTTCAAGTCCACTGAAATACTTTGTGGTGAAAGAACAGACCTGAGTGGAAGTCCCTTCTAACAGGGACCTTCTCCTACCCCAGGGTGCTCCAAGTCCCAGTGTCCAACCTGGTGTTGTACACTGCCAGGGATCCAGGGGAGCCACAGCTGCTCTGGGCACCTGTGCCAGGGCCTGCCCACCCTCACGGTGCTTGGGGTGCAAAGTTTGCAGATTTATGGGCATCTCAGACATCTTAAAAAAATGTGGTTGTGCAGGTGGAGGGTGGAAGGAGGAGGCAGTTGGTCTAAGGCAGCTTTACCCCCCTACTCAACACCAACAAATGGTGCGCGGGCTCCTTGCGCGGTGGGAGCCGTGTCCTCCCTTGCTCCAGACGTGGAATGTGCAGCCCAGTTGGAGCAAATGGATGCATAAACACAGCAGGAGACATCTGTAATGTGAAAATGGGGAGTTAGGTGCCTACAGGGCCATTGTGCATTCAATGCACTGAGCTGGCCGGGCAGCCTGAATAATTGCACGCATTGATATGGGGAACCAGCTACGCAGGCAGGGGTTTGCTTTTAATGCAGACCAACGGCTTCCTGTTTTGGAAATCTTGCCTCTTCAGTGCACAAATGCATAGTTTTGTATGTGCATAATTTGTGGCTGTAATTTTAGAGGCTCATTAAATAACTTGGCTGTGGAAATCAAATTGCCTTTCATCAAAATCCAGCGAGAGCTGGACCGGCTCTGTCCATCACAGCAGCCCTTCTGGTCTTCGTTACATGGCTGAAAAGCACAAATGCAAATGGGGCTGTGGATCTGTAGCACAGGAGGGAGGGAAAGGGAGCTTGGAAGAAGGAATGGTGCTGGCAGCAGGGTTCCAAGAACGAGCTGGTCCTCTGAGGAGAAATGAGAGCTGCTCTGTTTTGCTGCCTGGGCAAGAAAGCAAAGGAAAGTCCTGAGTGACGGGTTGGAGCGGGGCTGCCCAGGACCCTGTGACACGTCCAGGGGCCCCATGGTGCCCTGCACTGCTCAGGGGACCTTCTGCCATCTCTGCCCAGCAAACCCAGGCCTGGCACCTGAGCACCAAAACCCTGCAGGTACCATCAACCCAGCACTGGCACCTGAGCACCGAAACCCTGCAGGTACCATCAACCCAGGCCTGGCACCTGAGCACCAAAACCCTGCAGGTACCATCAACCCAACACTGGCACCTGAGCACCGAAACCCTGCAGGTACCATCAACCCAGCACTGGCACCTGAGCACCGAAACCCTGCAGGTACCATCAACCCAGCACTGGCACCTGAGCTCCAAAACCCTGCAGGTACCATCAACCCAACACTTCCATTTCTGGCCACTCCGAGTAACTGCAGTGGAGCTTTCTGGCAGGAGGTCCCAGGCTTGGATGCCATTTCTGGGATTTCTCCCTTCATGTTGGAGAACGCTGTAAAATAACTCATCAGCTCGTAAAATTCAGATTTATTATAAGTGTTACGTGGTAGGAATGAGAATGAGAAATGAGTGCAGGTGAAGATGGGGAGGGGCAGGAGCTCTTTGATGTTCTACAACATTGTCCAAAGTCAAGTGGAGAGTTCTTTTAGAGTTTTATTTTAATCTTTATATAAAAGTATTACCCCATTGCTCCTTTTTAGTGGGATTGACACTGAAATGAAGGCAACTATGACACAAAAAGGGAAATCTGCTCTCTGCTGCAGCAGTGCTGCTTGGTTTGTGCCTGTGCTCTTGCAGATGATCAAAAGCTCAGGCATTTTCTGAGACTTCATCTTTATTCTGCACAGCAGCACAACCTCCTTCCCTCTCCCACCCTCCCTTCTCCAATGATTTCTTTTGCAGGAAAGTGGATTGGAAAGAAGGAAAAACAAGATGCAATTTCAAAAGGTCCAATGTCTAAAAGAAAGGTTTCGAAAAGGGAGACAAATAAAGAGATAAGACAGATGCTGTTTCCTGTGGAAGGGGAGACGGCTCTTTGGCAGCTGATGAAGAAGAGGTGGGATTCCCCCTTCCTCTGATCCCTTCCATTTGGGGTTTCAGGTGTCTCCTTCAGAAACGCAAAGGTCACGCAGGGGACAGGCGCTCACCAGAAGGGCCATCGGGCTGCCAGCGTGTCAGCGATTCAAAGACCTCTGACAGAGATAAGAATGTGGCAGAGGTGTGACTCCAGAGTCATCTCAGAGCCACTGCAGCTGCATCCACTTCAAAGGCAGGCGGGGGCAGCGGCTGCTCCGAGAGCAGGAGCCAAACAGGGAGGCTGAAAGCTTGATGATGAGTTCTCCTGTTCCCCCCTGGGCGTGTGAAAATGGGCAGGAGGGACCCTCACACCGCAAGGTGAATGGTGATGCTTTTGGGGGATGCTGTTCCTCCATCGGGGACTGGGACAGCTCCTTTGTAAAGCCAGCAAGATGTCCCACCTGCCCAGGCTGCTCCAGCTGCAGCAGCCCCTCGTGAAAGGGGGAAATGAAGCAAGGGAGGCCGTCCAGAGATATCCAAGATGGGAAGGAGCTCACAGGGTGCCTTGTCCTGCTGATGTCCATCGGTCTGAGCAGAGTAACTCCATGTTTCCCTGGTGAAACATTGCAGCTGATGCCATTAGAGAGCTGCAGGATATGAGAACTTGTTCACCGTGCTGAAGTCACCAGCTGTCAGACCAGAGGAGCAGTAACTCCTGTTAGCACACACCCAAACTCTTCATTTCTTCCTGTTTTGGTTTTTCTTTCCCCTCAATTTTATTTTTTTTTTTTTTGTGTGTGCCAAGTATATCCCTCAGCATCTCCATGCTAGCCCCTGGACTTTTCCAAACAGCAAAGGAAGCAGAAATGGCTCCAAGCTTTTATCTGTGCTTTCAAAAGAATGCAAATCAGGAAACTCAACCTCAAAAGCTCGGGCTGGAAAGAGCATCCTCCCCACTGCAAAACATTTCACCTTTAATATATTCGAACCAGCCTATGAGACCATTTCTGCTGCCAAGACAACTTTTCCTCATTAACTGTTGTGTTCCAGGAACCTCTTGGCTTATTCTGAACTTTTCAGCACTGAAGCAGAACACAAATGTCCAGCTCACATAGATGAGAAATTAAATCACATTTCAGTACCTTGGCAGATGCTAAATGCTGATAAGGAGGCAAATCCTCTGAAGGAAACCCTGCTGCACCAGGGATTTTTGAAAGCAACTTACAAAGGGAAAATCCTCCTGAGGATTGAGTTTACACCTGTCCCTGCCATCCTGGGGCTCCCATGGAATTTTGGTGCTGTATTAGTGTTGGCCACCGTGGATTTTAACTCACACTGATGCTCGTGGCTGTAAAGTGGGGATGTGATTGGCAGCCCAAGAGATGTTCAGCTGTGAAAACTAAATCTAGATGTGATTGCTGATCATGGTCCTAGATCCACCTGATGAGAAGGAGTGAGGTTGTACCTGGATTTCTCACCAGCTCCTGTTCACCTGGACTAAGAAAATGGACAGGAAACTCTTCTGTCCTACTAATAATGACCTATTCCCATTGACACTCAGATACTGGATGATGTCCACTCTGTTGTAGCATGAGGGGCGAGTCATGGAAGGAAAGGGACTGAAAAAAGCAGTCCTTGAAACCTGATTTCTAACTCTGAGACACTTCCCTGAGTTGGCTACATATCCCTGCAGGTTTTTAGTAGATGCCTTTATGCTGGTGTAGAAATACAGCTTTGACCAGCCAGTCCTAAACCTTTTGAGCAAAGCATCTCCGCACCTCAATTTTCCCCCATGTAAAAATGGGGCAAGGAACAGAAATCCTTGAGGGGCAGGTGCCATGGAAATGCCTTTGCTGAAGGGCTGGGTTTGTGCCCGTGGCTGAAGTGTCCCTGCTGTGGAGGAGGGAGACCTTAAACGGGGCAGGGCAGGAAGCTGTGGGAAGCCTGAGTTTAATCTGCTCCGTGTGTGAGTCAGAGCCCTAAATCTTCACATCTTCGAGGCTTTGGCGCTGCTGCCACGTTGGCCACGAGCAGCCAGATCTCTGCTTTGCCCAACTCCATTTGTGTCAAGGCCAGTTTGGGGCTTTTTCACATGTACTAGTGGGGTAAAAGTGCCTGGGGTTGCTCCATCCTTTCCCAGAGAGGTTCGAGGGCTACCTCGATCTCTGTTTCCATCTCGGCAGCTCTTGTCAAGGAAAAGACAAAGACAGAGTTTGTTTAAAGTGGAGTAACACGTAAACAAAGCCCGTGGAAGTAAAGAAATCAAAATGCCAGCAGCCAGCGAGAAGCCTTTGCCTTCGTCTCCTTTCTTAATCTAATTTTGCAACTGCAAAAATGTGGTGGAAATGGGAACCTGGCAAGAAGCACGGGCTGAGTCCCTCAGATAGGGAGCTGAGAATGTCTGCCACGATCAGGGCTCTGTAAATCTCAGCGTGTCTCTCCTAATTACTCCAACAGGAAAGCATTTAATTGTGCAACCAGGATACCCTGCCTGAGAGGCCCACAGCACCCCGAGCACTAACCCTAACCTGGCTATCTGGCTTGGTTTCTGGACTAGTTAAATATAGATCAGCCAGACAGGTCTGTCTGACCAAGGCTGGAACCTGTACCAGCGCTGGCTTGGAGCTGGGTTTGACACCCTCTTTCTTCCTGATCACATGCAATTTGTTAATTTGGTGTTGTTTACTTCACCAATTTTTGCCACGTTCAGGCCTGCGTGTGATTTATTTCTGAGGGGTGTTGCTGAGTTCGTGCCACTCTTTTCTTCTGCAGATTTGTCCTAAATACAGCTTTTTTAGGGGATATTAGATGGACATAAGTCCATGTAAGAAGCAGAAAAGCCTCTTTTCAGCCTTGATTATGGCCCTGATCCCAATTGAATGTTGTCAGGGACTGGACATGGCACTCAGTTGACAAACTGGTCATCAGAGGCTGGGCTTGATGATCTTAGAGTTCTTTTCCAGCCTAAATGACTTTGACTCTGTGGTCACCCTGAGGATCTCAGTTTGACCCTGCTGCATTTTAAGGGCTTTCCATGGGCAAAGAGGCACCGTGGCAGCCCTGGGTGCTGAGTCCTCAGTGCCACCTGGTTTCCCCTGAATGTCCTTGTCCTGAGCTGCACTGCTGGCTCAGGTATCACAGAATTATAAAATTATTAAGGTTGGAAAAGATCTCCAAGGTCATTAAGTCCAAATTCCACCAAACAGTCTGGGAGCTCAGCTCTCCCTGGGTGTTTTATGGCTCTCTGTTAAAAGTTTCCCGTTGACCCTGAATCCCAGCCCTGCAAATCCTCCTTCCCATAGGGATCTCACCTTAGTTTTCTCCTCAGATGGATGTTAAAAGTGATTTACTCAGAAATATATCTGCCTGCAGCTGTATGGAAATTAATTTAACAACAGGAAATCTTCCTAAAAGTACCGATACCTGACCTGTCAGCTTTTGGATTTTTTTTGGACATGTTTCATGCTGCTCATATTTCCTGGTTTATAGGGACATCCTGATGGATATGGTGTAGAAGGGACATAGCCCAAATTATTGAGATGACATGTATGAAATAATTTATTTAACTGTGATTAGTGACAAGAGAGGGAGAGTTGCAAAAGGAAGCTCTGTCAGTTCAGTGTCCTGTGCATCCTCCCCTTCCCTCCTCTCCCTCCCCACATCCCCACACTTATTCCTTACCCAGAGCCTGTGCCAGCAGAGGCTACAACCATCAGTTGTATTTGATCCTATGGACAACTTCCTGAAATTGTTGCTACTTTTTTTAAATTAACCAAGCAAACAGTGAAAATCAGAGGGTTTGGCAGGGGACGGAGAAACCACATCTCTGCCTTCTCTTAGCTACATGTCATAACAAATCCCTGGGCCAGGGAATTAAGAAATTTTCTAAAAATGTCCCCATGATAGTTGCCAGGGTATCTGTGTGTCTGAGCATACACATGAGCATATCTGCAAGAGCTGTTTAATGCTTTATTTTAAAAGAAACTGGTTCCTTTCTTTATAATCTGAAGCATCATCAGTGGATGCTAAGGAAAAGAAGATTTGCTTTTCCTTGGGAGATGAGAAACCACTGTAAATGTGCACAGAGATAAAAAAGAAGGGATCTTGTCCCTTTGGAGTGTGTTTTGAGGGACACCTGGGTGGGTTTAGCAGGCTGCAGGCAGTCATGCAAAGGGTTAAAATGTTACCAGCCACCCCCTGAGCCACACTCACCTGTGGGGCACTGCAACAGGGCTGGCTGTGCTGCCAAAAAAAGGTTTAACCTAACTCAGGGCAGCTCAAGACCAGGAGAGAAGCTTGTGAAATGAACTATTTCACTTTTCCAAGCGCTGCAATAATTTACTTTCATTTTTCTCCAGTGTTTCCACAGATGCACTGATGTTTCCATCAGTGGGATGGCTCCCCTCACTTCAGCAGGTTTCTTAACCCCACAGAAAATCCTGTTACGTATCACACACATTACCTTTAAAAAATTCATTTCAAATTCTTGGGCAGTGTGAGAAAACTGGAGGATTAATTACAAAAAAAGCACAATATACCACATAATTCACAGCGTTGCAATGAAATCTCCCTAAATATCATCTTTTAGAGTGAGCTCGGTGTGTCGTAACACGGCTGCCTCTCCAACAGCCAGCTAATATCATCTCTTAGGAATTTATTATGAGTGTTCTATGCCCTGTAACTTTTTTATGTCAGGTTGTTAATCGCAGCAAGCAGGATGTGTTGAACGCACGTTTGAGTAGGAAAAATTAATTCCACCCTGGCATTTGCCACTCAAAGCTTTGGGGGGGGGAAAGGAATATCCTTAAACAAAAGGAATATTCTTATCCAATGCCATCAGTGCTGCTGGTTCAGTGCATCCAAAGGGATGCAGGAAATAAGCCAACAATTTTTAAAGAAGCGTTTTGCAGTCGGGATGGGTCACAAAGTTGTTTTTGGGACTAGCCACGCACAGCCCCCACGCTGTATTTTTGGGTGCCCAGCACACATTTCCCTCTGATCCATCCTTCTGTCTGTCTGCTCGGTTTAATTGCTCCGCCGTGGGTTTTAGGCTGTTTCTCACTGTATTATTTTAATGATCCTTTGACTGAGTCAGACTGGAAGAATCCCATAAACTTCAGTGACACTGGGGGTGATGTGGACGGGCACAGATCAGGCTGCAGCCTCGCTCCCAGGGCAAGACAAACTCTTTCAAGATTTGACCTAAAAAAATTTGGCCGTAGACTGAGCTGAGCCCTACAAAGAAGCACCCCGGGTGGGTCTCTGTGATCCAGCTGATAGAAGGTTTCCAACAGCTTTTCTAGCTTGATCACGACCATTTTTGCTTGAAAAGCATAAAACATGTCTGGCAGCACTGGTGCCAGCTCTGTGGAGTGAGCCCTGGAGGTGGCAGCGGCAGCGAAGGGAAGGACAGCCAGTCCCAACACGTTTCCCATCAGTTTGCCTGCCCAGACAGGGACATGCATGCTACAGAAATTCACTGAGCCAACCCAGAAATCAAAGCACTTTTGGCAAGGGAGGGAAGGAAAGAAAAGCAGTTTCACCTTCTGCTGTCTTCAGGGAAAAGCTGCTGACAGAGCAGCGTGTGGCACTCTGGCACAGGCAGGTGAGGGCACAGCTGGGGCTGAGGGACAGGTTTTTTTGGGATGCTCCTGGCCAGCCGTGGGGTTGCATCATCTCTCTGAGCATTAGTGCAATAGCTGGGTGACTCCAGAGGTGCATTCCTTGCAGCCAGCATCGTGTCAGCAGCACCAGCTGTGGTGCCCAAGGCGGCTTCACTGCACAGATTTATCCATGGCTTGGGACAAAGAGCTCTGTCACCTCAGGCTCTAATTACTTGTCCCTCCAAATAACTGGAGGTGCCTGTGAAGTGTGGAGGCTCTGGGATTAGTGCTGGGTTTGTGCAGGTGATGGGGCAGGAGGGACCTTGACTGGTGCTGGTGGTGCCAGGAGATGTGGGAGAAGGGGTGGCAGCGCCTGTCAGAGCGGGGTTCTGTCTGGATGTCACAGGGGAAAGGAGGGGACACTGCAGCTGTGCCCTGTGGCTCCAGCTTGTGCAAGGCTCAGCCTGGCTCATTGTTTTGGGCAGGGCCACCAGATGAGCTGAGATGTGGAGGGTGACACCGGCTTTGGGATTTCTGCTGGGGGTTCAGTGCTGGGTTGGTGCAGACAAATCCCTGCACTTGTGCACATAACCCTGGGCACACAGACTGCTGCTGGGCTGAGGGAATCCTGGAATCACTGAGGTTGGAAAGGAGCTCTGAGATCATCATCCAACCTCTGAATGGTCACCACCTCAGACCAGAGCACATCCAGAGCCACATCCAGTGGTTTCTTCAACACTTGCAGGGATGGTGACTCCACCACATCCCTGGGCAGCCGTTCCTGGGCTTGACATTTTACTGGATTAGGCGGAGTTTGGGGAGGGGTTTTGTGGCAGCTGGTTTGGGGTTGAGGCACCCCAATATCTGCAGAGACATGGATCAAGGATTAAAAGCATCCTGGTGGGGCTTAGTGCTCATTCCAGTCAAACATGAGGGAGGGAGAAGAGGGTCCAAGGATGCTGCACACCCTGGTGGAAGTTTGCCAGCTCCTGTAGGGCTGATGGGCCTGGTTTATTCTGACACACTTGAAATCTGCATCATGGTTATTATTTATGCACTGGTATTAGCAGCAATTTTGCTTTTTTTTTTTCCCCTCCTGAAACTCGTCCTAAAGAACAGAAAGAGAAAGATATAAGTAACACATTTTCAAATGTTCTTTCCTAGTGAATTACTTGGCTTGACATTGGAAATGAATTATTTTCCATTGTACCAGTGACCCCTGTTGTGTGTTCTATTAACACCACATGTTAAACTTTTATATTTTTAGTAAACCATGACCTTGTACATTCTCTGTCATTTCCCACTGGCATAAGTACAACACATGTGGTATGAAAGTTAACGGTTTTCATTTGTATACAGAGCTTTTCTATCTCAGCCTTGTATGAAAACACACAGGTCATGGTAATCAGGGCATCCCAGGATTTCACCAGCTACAAACAGTCACAACAAAGTGGATGTGTTTTCCAAAAAACATATTTTTGGCATCCTGCTTTCTTCTGTGTTGTGCAAATCCAGATGAAAATGGGATCTTGAAAGGCTGTGTTAAATTTTTTGATCGTGCTAATCCAAACAACTGTCTCCAACACATGCACGAGCAGGAGGAAGTCTATAAAATGTCAGGTTTGGTCTAAATATCTGCAGAACAAATGTGGCTGAGGAACATGACCAAGTGTGCAGGACTCTTTAGATAAAAGATGATGTCACAGAGGTTCGGGATTTTATTTCATCAAATGGTAACATTGCCCTAGACATCTAAAAAATTATGGATGATTTATGGATAGAGCCCAGGCTATGGAAGAGAGAATAATTCCTTCCAGTTGCCCAAATATTTCTTTTTATTTTTTCCCCCCTCTTTTTTCTTTTCATCTTTTTTGTAGGCCAGGCTTTTTAGATGTGAGGTTTAGGTGCACTGGAGTGTGCTCTCAGCTCATGCCTGCTCACACAGACAAATGTGCCCACATGTGGAAACACTGACCTGTGTGCTCACCAGGGCTTTTCCTTAAACCAGCCTGTCCTGTTGGCATTTCCAGCACTGATCCCTCTCTTTTCCTGGGCTGATCCACAGGGGTTCCTGAAATATTATGGCTGAGGATAAGAGCTCACACCTTGGCACAGCTGCCCAGGGCAGTGGTGGAGGGATTTAAAAGCCACGTGGATGTGGCACTTGGGGACGTGGGTTAGTGGTGGCCTTGGCAGTGCTGGGTTAGGGGTTGGACTTGATGATCTGAAGGATTTTGTGATTTTGTGTTAAAATAAGGGCAAAGTTTGAAGTCAAGCTGAGGTTTCCTCAGCTGCTTTGCTGGACTCAAGGTCAAGACATGGAGCATCATCCAGCAAGGAGAACTTTGCAGGTTCCCATGATCACACAGCAGCAGTGAATGAAATGGGGGAAAAAAGAGTAAAAATGCGTAATTTCATGGGATCACAGGATGGTTTGGGTGGGAAGGGATCTTAAAGATTATCCAGTTCCACCCCCTGCCATGGGCAGGGACACCTTCCACCATCCCAGGCTGCTCCAAGCTCCATCCAGCCTGGCCTTGGGTACTTCCAGGGCTCCAGGGGCAGCCACAGCTGCTCAGGGCAGCCTGTGCCTCACCCCCTGTCACATCCAGCTGTCACACCACAGCGTGTGCTCCCCTTTCCCTGAGGAACCTCGGGGGTTCCTCCACCTGCAGATCTCATCTCTCACATCAGGAGCTCAGACGTGTTCCCCGTTGATTCTGGCGGTGGAATCGTGCTCGGAGCTGTGCTCTCCCAGGATTCCACCTGCTCTGTGCTTCCCTCTCCTTTGCACCCATCACCTCAGCCCTGGGAATGCTCTGGCTCATTGCTGGGGACGGGGACAGTTGTCCCCTGCCACCCAGGGCTCCAAGATGCTGTCTCAAACTTCCAGGCTGGCAGCTCCCAGCATGACATAATCCTGTTTGTGATGTAACACCACGTCTGCCAGGACAAACTTCCAGTGTCTGGCTCGGGACCAGCCAGGCTCAGATTCTCTTTATGACAAATAACCATTGTCTCAACAATCCCATAAAGATTTCTTTTTGTCTCCTCCTGGTGCCGTGGCCATTGTGGCATGACTGGGGTGTTTCTAACAAAAAAAGCACATTCCCTGGTAGTAAGACCTTAAAACAAATTGTGTTTGCACTCATCCTCTGTGGTAAAGCTTTTTTTTCCTTTGATTTGCCCTTTAGGATTTTATTCAGAGTGGGGTTTAATGTTCTCCCAGCACTCAGGTCAGAAAACAAGAATGGAGAGGAGAAGGTAGGTGGGGAACAAATATATGGGGAAAAACCATGATTTCTCAAAGGGTTGCCCTGGTTTTGGGGTTTTTCCTCTCCAAATCCTTTGCTGGGTTCATATTTATGCTTCAGATTTGCCAAGAAGATAACTCCTGAGTTTTCTGTATTCCTGATTCCCTTGCAGCCTTAGGAAGTCCTGGAACAGGAGAACTTGATGCACCCATGGCGATAACCAATAAAGCAGATTTTTTCAGGGATCCCAGTTATAAATATATAGAAGTTAATAAATAAAGGGATTTCAGCATCTCCTCTGTGTAATGACAAACAAACCAACCCAACTCCATTTCTCTACCAGGTTTGAAAGTGTGACTTGTCAGAGATGGGGAGAAATCTCCTGTCAGCAGAGATAATGAGAAGGATGGAAGGGAGAATACTGGCAGGAAGTGATGGAGCAATGAAGAGGAGATGTAGCAGAGAGAAAAAAAAACCCAACAAACCAAACTAAGATTATTACAGGGGAAAAACCCTTGCAAACAATGCCGAGGAAGAAATAGGAGACAGAACTGTGGTTATGTATGAAATGTAGGGGACTCACCCCTCCAAGGGGCATATTTGTGTTTGTAGGAGGAATGATAAAATCTTGAATTTCCAAATGTGTACTGCAGGTTGCCTGTGCTTGAAAATTGAAATTTCTGAAAAAAAAAAAGAAAATAGGAAAGAAAAACCTGAACCATTGGTGGCAAAACAAGAGACATGGGCTGAAATGATAGGAAAGAACTGTTTATTAAAGGGAGCTGGTCTGTGGGACTGCAGAAATCCCTGCCAGCTGAGGTGTTGCCTGTACCTATAGCAGGTGTAGCAGGGCTTGATATTCAGATTTAAAAGTGCTCTGTGCTTGAGGATCTCTGGGAAAAGCACAGGCTGTGAAGATCTCTTTGCTGGGTCTGTTGCAGCCTTTCTAAAAGCAGTGTTGGAAGCAAATCCACACCTTCCCCACACAAATCCCAAAGTGCATCCATCGGCCATTTCACCCTGGGGGCTGATGGCAATGCTGGGCTCTGCCAGGGCAGGATCTAGAGCTCATTAGAGCAGCTCACTGAGAGCTTCTAAATCAAGGGTCTCCCTCGTTTGGGGCTTTTCCCAGCCTGGGGGTGGCAGATCCCTCCCCAGAGGGTCCCTGGAGCACTGGTGGGCTCCCTCCAAGGGCAGCTCCCTGCCTCGAGTGACACAAACCACAGCAGGACTTGATGGATACCAGAGCAGCCAGTCAGGCAGACACGGGCTGGCTTTTCCACTGGAGCTCCCCCCCTGCTATTATTTATATTCCATTTCACTTGCTCACATGTAACTTAAAACCAGCCCGAAGCGAGCAGCCCCATCCAGCCACGGGCCAATTAGGCTGGAGTAGCCCTCTCTCCCTTTCTTTCTGCCTTTCTCCCTCTCTCCCATAGTTTCTGCAGGCAGGAATAAGGCTGGCTATTGTTAGCCATTCCCCGTGGTGGCCCAGCAAAGCCTGGGTGCCAGTTCCGTGGCTGAATATGGGCCCTGTTTGTTTTTTCAGAGTGGCAATTTTCAAGGGGTTGGAAGAGTTGTTAAAATTAGCGTCAAGAATTTCAGCCACAGAAAAGGTCCTTTCACCTTATTCTTCAAAAAGCTTGTTGTTTCCCAGAGCAGCCGCCCCTTCCAACCAGCCTGAAAGCCTCAATTTCCATCTGGGAATAAAAATCACCGTCTGCAGACCCCAAAATGAGGCTTGGACAGGTTTTGGTGGGATCAGGCTCATTTCTGTGGGTGTGGATGGCACCTGCCGGGAGGGAGAGCATCAAAATCCATCCTTGGAAAGGCTGAGCAAACCCAGCCAAGCTGGAGAGGGGTTGGAGGGAATTGTGCTGCTCCAAGAGGATGCCAGGAGGATACAAATCTCCACCTCAGCATCAAAAGAAATAAACATCCCCTTCAGGACTGATGGCTCTTGACATCCCAGGGTCTGGGCAGCATCAGGAGGGAGGAAGGTGATGCTTTCTGACAGCTCGGCGTGACATCTGGCCAGATCCCCTTCCCAGGAGTGGAAAGAAATAGGGATTCCCTAAATATTTGGCAGCAGTAAAATGGGATTCTTCATCACTGCTCCAAGTCCTAGAGCCTCCCTGTCCTACAGGATCTGTACCAGGCTCTGAGTGAGCCCACGCTGTGGGCAGAGGGTTTTCAGTCGGGCTCTTTGCTCTGTTTTGGAAAACGAATGGCAGATAAGGAGTCTGGAGACGCAAGGATCAGTTCGGTTCCTCCAAAGCTGCTTTTTTAAATTCAGGCCAAGGTCTCTTGAGTCAGCAAAACTCAGTGGGAGCTCTCACAAAAATAGGGTCTCTTTTGAAAATTCACATGCTTCCTGTTTGTGCAAGCGCCGTGAGAACTGCCTTTCCCATGGCACGTCTGGGCTGGAACCAGGAAATAGACGGGAATTTGGAAACAAGGAATAATTGCTAAAAAAAAAAAAAAGAAAAAAAAGAGAGAATGATAATCACATTTCTTTTTCCCTCTCAGGCTGAAAGAAAGCTTTGTGTAGTTTGGTATCGTGTTAGTGAACCAGGTTTGGACTGGAGGATCCATGTTGGGTTCAGTGATCCATGTGGGTCCCTTCCAGCTCAGGATATTCCATACCCTAGGGTGCATCAATCCAACACAGTCTGGTGCAAGCCAGTGCTGGAAATTTGGAAATTGTGTTGTGTTAAAACATCATCCTGAGNAAAAAAAAAAAAAAGAAAAAAAAGAGAGAATGATAATCACATTTCTTTTTCCCTCTCAGGCTGAAAGAAAGCTTTGTGTAGTTTGGTATCGTGTTAGTGAACCAGGTTTGGACTGGAGGATCCATGTTGGGTTCAGTGATCCATGTGGGTCCCTTCCAGCTCAGGATATTCCATACCCTAGGGTGCATCAATCCAACACAGTCTGGTGCAAGCCAGTGCTGGAAATTGTGTTGTGTTAAAACATCATCCTGAGGTGTGTGACTGTCCATGGGTTCGGGACTCGTGGGGAGAAACGTGCTGTGAGAGGGGATTCAACCTGGAGATCATGGAGAGAAAATCCTGCTGTGAGAGGGGATTCAAACCAGAGATCATGGACACAAAATCCTGCTGTGAGTGGAGATTCAACCCCTCTCTGCCAATGTTACCCCAGTGAACTCTGCTCCACATCAAGCCCTGAGGATGTGTTTGCAGAGCATGAGTTTCACCCACTCTCACTCATGGTTGGACACCAGCATTGGTAGCTCACCTTGACATCCCCTGGACATCGTGGAATCATGGAAACACTCAGGTGGGAAAAGACCTCCAAGGTCATCGAGTCCAACCTTTGACTGATCCCCACCTTGCCAGCCAAATCCTAGCTCTGAGTGCCACGTCCAGTCATTCCTTGAACATCTCCAGGGATGGTGAATCCAACCTCAACCTCCCCTGGTGCACCTTGGGGCCATTTCCCCCTGAGATGTGTCCATGTCCACCCTTCCCCAGAATTTACTTGTGCTGGCACTCATCTGACTTAAAGCAGACAGAGGACCTGCCCAGCCAGCACTGTCCTTTCCATTTAAATGCAAATTTTCGGAGGTTTTTAACAGCCTGGCAAAACCACAGGAAAAAGAGAACACCCTGGAAGCTTGTTAGCAAGTGGGATGTAAATCCAAGGAAACTCCATTTGAGTTCCTCCAGATCTATTTGAGAATAATTGACATTATTTGGCTATTTGTCCATTGTTTTGAATATCCAGATAATTAATTGACAAGTCTGAACAAACTTATAAACCTCAGAACACTGAAATTATTCAGATCTGTGATTATTTGTAAGTATTTTTGCTGCAATTTCTTTTTTTTTTTTTTCATTTCCACCGTGGCCACCTTCAAACTGATGCTTTTTGGGCTACTCATTAAGGTCTGAGAATGAGTATTTTGATCAATTTAATTTATAAGATGAACACATTACAAGTTTTGGCAGGATGACCTTGGTTAAATTATTAACTGTTGTTCTTTAGGCCATAGATAAAGAAAATATGTTCAGTTTAAAATCCCAAAGCCTCTGACTACAACAGTTGTTATTTTTTTTGAAATTTCCTCTTCCTGGATGTTTTCTAGAATTCATGTGGAGTGACTGTACAGACTTAAATTTCTTTTTTAAATTCTTTGAGGGAATCCCCCATAAAAATCTTTCCCATGCAGTAGGAATACACAAATTGTGACTTTCCTGATATTGTTATGTGCAGAGCTGGGATTTTTTGATATCTCTGGGGATTTTTCAACCACTTGGCAGAGGGGCTCAGCACCACCCACATGTACCAGCTCACTCAGTACTTTCATTTTAAGGTCCAGGGTGAGAAAAGGAATTTCCCTTGGATGTTGTAGGATATTTCTGCATTAAATATTCCCTGTTATAACACAGTATTTCCTGCCATCACCTTCCCATGCACGTAGAAAACAAAAACCTTAAAAGATTTCTGGAATAAAGAAGAATACAGCACAACCTAAACACTTTTTGAGGTTTAGAAATCTGCAGGTTTTGTGACATAAAAAGCATTTACTCTCAGATTAAGAAGTTTTTTGCTAAAATCTGATTTCAGCCCGGGAGCCAAAACATCCCCAGTGCTGCTCTGGCTCCATGGGGGCCATCGGTTCTCATGGGGACAGTGTCACCTGTGGCTCCTGCTTCACCCCGAGCCCCTCCAGCCCATCCCTCTCTGCCTTTGCCCCGGGGGAGGAGTCATTTATCTCCCCAAAGGTCTGGCAGGGTGCAGAGCTCCCTCTGGGAACGCTGCTGATGGATGCCCGAGCTATTTCAGGGCCTGGGGAGGCACAACTGCGCTGCGAGACAAATTGTGTGCTGCTGATGGGAGCTGGCCCCGAGCCACTGCTGCTGCTCCTGAGCCTGCCCAGAAACCCTCTGCTCGTGTTCCAGAGCAGCTCTCCTGTCTTCAGCCCCTCCTGGCCTGAGCTGGGATTATTTCATCTCTTCCTGGGACGTCCCAATCCAGCCAGCACCTGCCCGTGTGTGCATTCCTGCCGGGATAGCCATACCTGGCACACCTGCCTGGGGCTGCTGGGTGCACCCAGACACTGTTGGCTCTTCTGGAGCAGCAGCTGGTGGCCAGATGTTGTGTCCCACAGTGCTGCCAGAGCTCTGGGGACGGTTTAATCTTCTGCCACAGGCATTTCGAGGACTCGTCCCCATCTTTCGTGTCAGCTCTGCGCTTCTTTCCCGTTCTCAGCTCCCTGTATCCCGGCTTGACCTGGCCCCAGTGATCCACCCACACGGCAGTGGCCTGATTTGGCTCACACAGCCCTGACAACAAAGCCTGCAAAATTCGGTCTCAGTGAGCTGCAGCCACTCAATTTGTCCGTGCAAGAGGGTTCTTGGGGCTTTTACCTTGTTTGTACCCAAAATCCACCGTGAGGAAAATATTTCTGAGCTCTGTAATCCCCCTGGCACTGACATTTGTCCCTCTGCTTGCAGCAAAATACCCCATTCCCATCTTGATCTCAAGCCTGTGGAAAACCTTCCATCTAAGGACTCTCTGGGATTAGAAATCTCTAAAATGGGCATGAACTTTTCAAGCCTGCCTGCTCCCGTTTGAGTCCCAGGGGGAGCTGGACTAGAGGGATATAATCACAGAGTCCTCCTGCAGTCACTTGTTTCACAGGAGTGCCTCTGGGTAAAGACCAGCAGAGTCCAAAAAAACAAAGCTCACCCTGGAGAAACAAACAGATGTGATGCACGTAAAGTTATTTTTTCTTCCTTACCCACCAGTTGTGGTGTTGTGTGGGCACCACACTTCGAGAAGACGACGGAGATCCCAATCCAAGATGAACCACGACAGCAGATTTGAGGAAGGCTTGGAGAGCTTGACCTTCAGGAGAGGTTTGAATTTCGGGTGCTGCACTGCAGGACAGGAATTTTAACCTGCCCAGTGAACCTGGAGCCTTTTGGCTCCCAAATCCTCATTTTTCTCACCTACCTCGTGAGGAAATCTGAAGTACAGCCCAGATGCCCTCCAACCTTTGGATTACAGGTTTAAGGAAAGCAGAGAGCTGGGATGTGGAGCTGCAGAGAGCTCTGAGTGAGAAGGAAGAAGTGCCAGGGTCTGCTTGGTAGGGGGAGATATTTTTGCCCTCTGAAACCAGCTCAGTGTTGAAAGTCCCCCCCCCCCAGCCAAAATGATCCCATAAAGCCTTTTGATTTAAAAATGCAAACATTTATTAATAAATGGGCTCCCAAAGCAGCAGCTCCTTTGCCAGATTGCCTAAACCAATGGGAGAAAATGATAAATCTGGATTACAGAGTCAAATATCACACAATTAACCCAAAGCAGGACCTGGATGTCTGCAAATCATTTTGTCTACTTCAGATGAAATCCTGCCTGCACCTTTGGTTCTCCAGGTTATTTTTGAACCCTTTCCTGCTCATCTTTCCTTTTTCTCAAGGCGTCATTCAGGACCCACCAGGGGCAAGAGGAGATTTTCTCCTCGAGTGGAATCTTTAACAGGAGGTGCCTTGTGTTTTAATGTAAAAGGATCAAAAATTAAAGAATTATAAACAAGCACCACAAGACCCCAGCAGCTGTTTGGTGACTCAAAGTATCAGATTCTAAGGATTTAAAAAGAAAAGCCCAATCCCTCCAGCCACTGCAATAACGTGAAGTGTGGAGCTGTTACAAATGCACTGAAGAATCTTTCTATGTGCTGCCATCAGGTGTTTGGTTCTCTGTGTCAGGAACCAGCTCCAAGGTTTTTTCCTTGGGAATAACAAAGGCTGAGGAGGAAACATTCCTCTTTTAACCAAACTTGAGCATAATTTAACCCTTCAGGAATCCCCTCACTGCCACAGCTCCACAAAAGGGTGGCACAGAAAAATGACATTTTTATCTGCAAGTCCATGGAAGCCTTTTAGGGGGGAATATTTTACAGAGTGTAAATAAAGCAGTGAGTTCTTCTTTCCTGCAGTGCCAGGAAAGCCTAAAGGAGGGAGATTTCACTGAGTTTATGTGGTATTTTATTTTTATTATATGACAGATTATTATAATACATATTTTTATATGTATTTATAATATTATATGATAGTTCTGAAAGCAGGAAGAACTGAAAACACCGCTGAATAATTGTTATTTCTTAGGTGTTTACAGAAATAATAATCTTTCACCATTTTCTCTCTTCCTAAATACTGTGGGAGCAATCCTTGAACTTTTTCCTCAAGTGGTGGAATTCCCACTGGAGGGGCTGGGAGGCTTGAAAGGTTCAAGCCTGTTTTTACAAGGGAACAAATGGCAGGAGTTAAAAAAAAAAAAAAAGCAGAAAAAGACAGGCAAAAGGGAAAAAAAAGAAGAAACCTCTTCAGCCTCTACTCTCTTTAAAGGCAGTTATATGGGATTTCCTTTTGTTCTTATCTTTCTATTCCCCCTTCTCCAAGCTGGGGTTAAGTTCAGAGGGAGGAATTTGGGGCTTGAGGGCATCGGTGACCCCCGTGGGAGCTGCCTGTGCTCCCAGCCCGTGGGCATTCCCGGGAATGGGGGGCTGGCAAACCCAGGGGATTGCTGTGAATTCACCCCAAATGCCCCTTTGGGATCAAACCCGAGCTGGCTGAGGGCCCAGCAGCTTTGGGGGCTTGCTGGGAGAAGGGAGGTGCTGCCAGGGGAGCCGACGGCGCAGAGGGGCCGCGTGGAGGCAAAGCTTCATTTCCTGAGATTTAAGGAACTTTATTAAATTTTTTCCCCCCCCACCCTTTAGGGCATTAAGGGTTGGCAGAGCAGGAGGAGCAGCCTTAGTGTGAAAGGGCTTTTTAGAGGGGAATCCGAGGAATCACTGCCCTAATGAAGGGAAACGCAAGGGGAGGGAATTTTTAAGCCCTTGCAGGCTCACCGTTATCTGAGATGTGCAAATAAAATCACTTTTTCTTTACCTGTTGCACAGTAATAAATTGAGTTTCTTATCTCAGAAACCCCATGGACCATCCCAGAAAATGGCCCAAGGGCTGGTTTGGGACAGCATTTGGTCACCAAACACTGTCCAAAACCCTGATTGCCAAATTAGTGTGTGGGCAATAGAAATGACATTTGGATAAACAGCAACATTTAACAAGAAAATTAAAAATAACACCTTGAGGATCTGAATTTTAATCTTTCATTCATCCCAGTAAGGATACGTGAGATTTTATTTCCAATTTATTTATTTTTTGGGGGCTTTTGGTAGCTTAAATGTGTGAGAAGAAGACAAGGAGAAGAGGACAATGGGAAGAGGACAGAGGTTCTTTGAGGTCAAGCCCACAGCAGGATGCAGGAACCCTGGGACTCTTTTTTGTGCAATCTTGAAGAGTAGAAAGGAGCCACGACTCCTCTCAGCCATAGTGGAGCATAATGGACAAGTATTTATCCATCCTCAGGCCTTGAGGCACAATATCATAAATGTGCATAAAAAATACAGCTCTTCCTGTGAGTGATGAGTTTGTCAGAACCTGATTGTGGAATTTGGATTTACCCAGGGGCTCTGCCAAGCCCTTTTCCCTCCCTGGCGTTGTCAACATGGGAGAACGCCCTTGGAGGGCAAACTGTAAAGGAAACCTGTGCTTTATTTTATGTCCTGCTCCTGTCACTGCATCATAAAGCTTTTCCACCCCAGTATCTGCTTTTAAGGATATCAGATTAATACTAATAAAAAAAAAAAAAAATATTGGACATTGAGAGGCAATTTGAAAGCTTTCAGCTTGCTTTTTTCTTAATTAACATTCTGAAAGCTGTAAGGACAGACTGCCAGAGGTGCCACTGCTGTTCCTAAGAGGAATGGGATGGATTTAGGTAGAGGCAAGCAGTACTCAGGGTGTTTTTCCACTTCCTTCCCACAGCAGCGAGTGGCCCTTTATCCTCACCCAGTCTGGTATTTTCCTCACTCTGATGCCACAGTGAACTCCAGGACCATCCATCCACCTGCAAACAGGGATCTTTAGTGCCAGGTGTTAATGCTGTCTCAGGTGCTTTGGCATCAGGCTCTGATAAAAAGGAGATTGTTTTGAGAGTTTGTGGTTACACTGCCTGAGTTTCCATGTGTGTCATGCAATTAACAGTGCTGCAAGTCCCCCCCTGGCTGCATCCCCACCTCTGGATCCCTCTCCCTGCACTTCCACCCTCACTTTTAGCTGGAGGAAGGGAATCAGCATATGTGTGTCATTAGGCATTCCCCTGCCTAGGAAAGTAATAAGGTTTTTTGAGCGTTGTGAAATGCTTTTCTCTAAGGCTGGGACATAAAGCTTTGATTATCCCTCGGTGCATTTCACTCCATCAAATATGAAAACCCTAGATTTCCTAGGATTTAACTCGCAGGCAGATTCAGAACACTTAACCAAACATTTTGTGTAATGAAAAAACATGCAGGCTAATGGGGAGAGGCGGGGCTGGAATCAGGTCCTGGGGATTTTCTTTCCATTCCTGCCACTGACTTGCTGCAGCTTTGGGGTGAGTCTCCAGGCCTTTTTTCATGTCATCTTGCTGAATCATAAAATGGCTCTTACAAATGCCAGGAGAAGTGATGTTTGTGGAGTTTTCCCAGCAAGCACAAAGAGTTTTTATAGAGATCTATAAACCACAGTTTGCTCGGTGCTTTATTGCTGTTTATGGTTGTCCCACTCTCTTCCTGCTGGGAATAAATGTTCCCCAGCTCCAAAGGGATCAAATAGATCCCATGCAACTGCCAGAGGGAGGATTTCCTGGGATCCTCAGTGGTGCCAAAGCCGTTCCCATTGCCATCAGCAGGGTCACCAGCTGCAATGAGAGTCCTGTGAAAATTCCAGCAGCCGCCTGTACTTTTGTCCCTTTTCATTTTTCTGGGCCGTATTTTTTGTCTCTTCCCATTTTTTCCAGGGCTGCAGCTCTCCCCCTGCCTGGCCTCCAGGCTGGGGGAAGGCAAAAAGTGTTTTTTCCTGCCTCCCACCTCCAGCAGAACGATAACCCAGGAGCCCCTTGGAGTGCAGCGAGTTTGGCAGCGATTCCCTGCTTGTGCATTCAGAAATATCCAGTGAGCTGTGAACTCACCAGTCTGAATGAAAATCCAACTGGTCCCAAGCCCAAGGGTCACTGGAGACCTGCTGTAATGTATGGAAATACTTGACTCAAATTGCAGCTTTTGCAAGTGTCTAGGACAGCAGCAGAAATAAATACTGGATTTTAAACCCGTGAGGCTCTGGGATGACTCTTTCAGTGTTTGCATCCTATAAGCTCTACAGTCTCTCTGCTTTCTGCAGTCTTGATTTTGGCAAATATTGATTTTTTTAAAATGTATTATGCAAGTTTTATAAAATGCCTGTTTGGATTCTGATTTTTTATCATGGTTCTTAGAAGGTCACTGAGGAAAGGGAAGAGTTCTTGTTTGGGGGTTAAGGAAAGTGGTGGAAATCCATTCCAGCTGAAAGCTGGCAAGAGTTCTCAGCCTGCAAGCAAAAT
The DNA here is from genome assembly GCA_013398275.1 of Promerops cafer. Taxonomy (NCBI): domain Eukaryota; kingdom Metazoa; phylum Chordata; class Aves; order Passeriformes; family Nectariniidae; genus Promerops; species Promerops cafer. Next base: position 3,472,281 of record VZSE01010539.1, on the reverse strand, counting down.
TGGTCATTTTCCCCTGCAGATTAAGAAAAAAAAATCCATTTGGCTCTGTTTATTGCAGAGGAATGCAGAGAAAAAGGACAGGGAGAAAGAGACAGAAGAAGCAAAATGTTTGCATGATTTATGGGAATTTTGCAACTTCCAACCAGCCCTGTGGGGTGACCTGTTGTCATGAAATGAAAAAAAAAACAACAAATAAATCAGGGAATGATTCCTGAGGTTTATCCCAGCCCTACTGAGCAGCAGCTTTCCACGATCTTGAGTTGCAGTGAGAAATCCCCACGGCACGAGCAGCTCCTGAGGGAGTGCCACTAAAAGCAATATTGGGATCAATTCCCAGGGGACTTTCAGTCCCTCTGTAATCCGGGGTAGAAATGTCTGTGGAAATCGATAGAGCTGCCTCGTATTCTGGTCTGTCCCATGCCACAGCTCCTTAAAATGTCTGCACATGATTCACAGACTTCGCTCTCCCGTGGGATCCCGTGGTGCCAAAGGAGCTGGAGCTGGCTTGGCTCCTCGGAATAAGCACAAGGTTTTTATTTGCTTTTTCTTTATGCTACTGTTGAGGAGAAGGAAAGGATTTCTCCCAGTCTGCACAGGGGCAAGGAAGAAATGAGGATTTCAGGAGGTGCCCTGGAGCTGAGCAGGCAGGGGTGCCATGGACAGGAAGGTGGGTGTTGTCTGCACTCAGCCTGCCTCGGCTTTCCAGCTATTTCTGGGGCTGATGGAATCAGTCTGGATCCACAGACACTCCTTGGAAATGGGGCTTCATCCTTCCAGCTGGCAGAACTGCTGATGGGAACCGAGCTGGGACACCGGGACAGGCAGGGCTGCTGCCAGCAGCTCCTACAGAGGATTGCAAAAATCCCTTTTCCTTTTTCCTTTTTCCTTTTTCCTTTTTCCTTTTTCCTTTTTCCTTTTTCCTTTTTTTTCCTTTTTCCTTTTTTTTCCTTTTTCCTTTTTTTTTCCTTCTTCCCTTTTCCTTTTTTTTTCCTTCTTCCCTTTTCCTTTTTTTTCCTTTTTTCCTTTTCCTTTTTCCTTTTTCCCTTTTCCCTTTTCCCTTTTCCCTTTTCCCTTTTCCCTTTTCCCTTTTCCCTTTTCCCTTTCTCCTCTTTCTTTTTCCCTTTTCCCTTTTCTCCCTGCTTCCCTTCCCCTCTTTCCCCCCCGATCATTGGAGCTCCAGTCTCTAACACATTTTTACACATCACAGCTGAATTCCTGAATTCCAATTATTCCCAGTTTGTCCCAGAGCAGCCACGGATAGAGCAGCACTGGGAAAATCAACCCCAAGTTTGATGGGACCGTTCCTTTGACGTTGGAGATAAATCTGCTCCAGCCTCACTTCTGTTTTCCTCCATCATTCCTTAAAAAGGACTTTCTTGGCAGCGAATCCTGTGGGAGCTGCACATTTCCAGCAGCCGTGGGATTTCCACGGACGAGGAATTTCACAGTCACCAGCAAGAGTGTTTGCATCAGGAATGGTTTTTTTCCCTCAGCGATTGCACTTCATCAGAACACGAGCCCTGGGGACTCAGTGGCCAGTCAAAACAGCTCAGATTTCACATTGCAGTGGGTGGACACCCAAACCAGCATTTCCAGCAAACTGGAAAAGTTGCTTTTTGCCGTGTAAAAGAGCAATTTCCTTGCCTGGCAGGAGGAGATGGGAAGACTCTCCCATGCTTTGGGGTCAGAGAGACAGAGATCCCGCGGCTGACGCGGGGAAACCAAAAGAGAAACTGAAGTGAAGAAACTTTCTCTTCACTCACGAGCCTTCATGGGAAATTCGCTCCAACGTCCGCGTGGAGAAGCTTGGCTGGTCTCACATGGAGCTGTGGGGGCTCTCTGACCCCGGCACTCTTTCAGTTTTCACGGATTTGTTGGGATTTTTGTGCCTGTCTGAGTCACTTGGCTTCACTTTATTTAACGGCCAATTGATTTAAGGACTTGGAGCCTGGGATTTTTGGGAGGTTTGTGCAGCATCGTGGCAAGGTCCTCTCACAACTCAGTGACATCCCTGCTTTGTTTGTAATTGCTATGCTAGAAAGCACACCCCTTATTTTGCCCTCTTCCAGGCTTTCCATGGCATTTTGGAAACTATAAAAAGGCACTTTTAGGAGGGTGAAATAGCAACACACCTTTAAAGTCCATTGACATATTTTGGACCGTGAGAGCTTTCACAGAAGGACAGAATGGAAAAATAAGAGATATTTTGCTTTTTTTTAAAAAAATGAGAAACTATCCTAAATAGGGGCAGTTGGCATCTGTACCTCCTTCTCTGCTACAAAAGCCTGTCCCAGTCTTTGCTGTCGGACCCATTTCATAGTAAAAATAGCACATGGAAAATTTTTGTCCCAGAGGTTCTTGCCAGCTGAGTGCTCTGCCATTGCTTTCAAGTGACTAATTTGGAGCAAGATTTGACTCGAGAGAGCGCTAAGTGATGGTGTCATTGCCTTCCTTGTCACATCCAGGTAAAACATGTGGGAAGAGCTGTGACAAGTTCAGCCTGAGCCTAAAATGGTGAGGAAAATAGCCAAGGAAATTGTGAGTGATCCCAAAATCATGGAATGGGTTGGTTTGGAAGCAACCTTAAAGCTCATCTCATCCCCTGCCATGAGCAGGGACACCTTCCACTAGTCCAGGTTGCTCCAAGCCTCATCCAACCCAGCCTTGGACACTTCCAGGAATGTTAAATCATACTCAGGGACACGAAAATGAAGTTAAAAACAGACCCTCAGCGTGTTCATGCCTGGTAGTGCCTAAAAGCTGAACTTTGCAAGGCTCAGCCTGTGCATCCCCAAAATCCTGAGGTGCAAAGGTCTCTGAACCCTGGAGCTGCTGAACCTCAGAAGTGCTGTGTGGTTAATTGGCATGATTTAATTAGTGAATCCTGCACCATATGGTCCCTGCCTTAAAGCTGCAGCTCTTGGCTGTGATGAGAATCCCAGCTTTTATTTGATTTTATTCTTCAACCCAACGCCTCTCTTTTATTCTTTTATGTTTGCAGAGCAAAATGTGATGCCGTAACATCAGGTGAAGACGGAAAACATCCCCAAAGTTGGCGTTTCCTTTAAAATCTCGGTTTGCCTCCTCTTTCTGAGGATTTAGGCAATAATTCAGCTGCACCGCAGCTCTGACAACAACATCCCTGCGAGTGAGTGGTGAGAAACACCCCGAGAGGACGCCCCTGTGGTTAATGTAAATAGGTGTAGCCCCTGCATGCCCGCAGCTGAAATTTGGAGAAGGCAGAAAGAACCATGTGTTTCTCCGGCCTGTCCCCCGCAGCGAGTTCTTCATCCTGGTGCACACACACCTCTCCTCCTGCTCCCACAGGGATGAGGAGCTGGGATCCAGCCGAATTCCTCTCCTGGCTCCAGCTGTGCTCTGCTCCCGCAGGGTGCGCAGCCTGTGCCGGAGCATCACCGGCAGCGGGCTGGAAAAAAGGGACAGGAATGGGCTGGAAAAAGAGACAGGAATGGGCTGGAAAAAGGGGACAAGAATGGGCTGGAAAAAGGGACGGGAATGGGCTGGAAAAAGGGGACAGGAATGGCCTGGAAAAGGGGGACAGGAATGGGCTGGAAAAAGGGACAGGAATCAGCCGGAATTGCCCTGGAAAAAGGGACAGGAATCAGCCAGAGTGGCCCTGGAAAAAGGGACAGGAATCAGCCAGAGTGGCTCTGGAAAAAGGGACAGGAATAGCCGGAGTGGTCCTGGAAAAAGGGACAGGAATCAGCTGGAATTGCCCTGGAAAAAGGGACAGGGATCAGCTGGAGTGGTCCTGGAAAAAGGGACAGGAAGAGCCGGAGTGGCCGCCGGGCAGCAGCCCAGCAGCGATCCCCTCCGGCGGGGCCACGGCAATTTGCTGAAGAGTTAAACGTTGTCCTTTCAAAAGCAACATTTTCCTGCCAGCGCTGAGCCTGAGGGTGCATGTCAGGTTTACACTGCTAATTAACTGCCGCTAATTAGAGAGCATCTCGCAGCGCTGTCCTTATCCTGGCTGCTGCTGTTTCGAGGAGCTCCCCCCTCATCCGAGCATCCCTGCTGGGGTGAGCGGCCGGGGCTTCCTCCTCCTCCTCCTCCTCCTGGAGCCGCGGTGCTTCCCAGGACAGCTCCTGGGATAACTAACACCCAGCTGTTGACTCAGCTGCTCACGCCTCTTTGCCCAGAAAATTCATCCGCGTTTGGGTTTCTTTCTCGTCAAGGGGAGAGGGAGCTGTTGGAGGCGGGGGATGCACAGAGGGCAGAGCTGAGAGATGCTGCCTTTAATGAAGACTGTGGCCCGGCCCTGTGTCATGTACACCCCGCATTTTTCCAAAATGCACTTTATTTTGCTCATTTTGACTCATGTCATCTCTCTTTTCACTCCTCTTTCCCGTATCATTTTTAGTCCATTTGGACATTTCTTTTTCTGCCCACTAAAGTCTGAACTATTAATAACTGGAGAGCTCTGCATCAATCCCATGTATCGCTATTTTTGCCAAAACACACAAGTAGGTGTGATATGTGATTTATGAGTGCTCTAAGAGCCCCCAAATCCCAGCGTACACAGACTTCCAAAGGTATCTCAGGCTGTGAATAGCCATGAAAGGGAATTATGAGAGCCAGGTTGATTTTCTCAGTGGGGATGTTTTTTTGCCAGGGTTTTCTGCTCTACGAGCAGCAGTTGTTTCCTTTCTGATCAACAGAGGACAGTATTCTTATATTCAGAGGCCACAACACTTCCTCATCACACAGCAGCAGGCTCCAGCACAAATGTAACACCATGGACCGAAAAGCTAAGGAGAAATTAAGGCATTTATCTTACACTTCTCCCTTGGTAAAACCCACCCCACGACAATCTGGATGATGGAAAGTGAATAAATGGGCGCCAAGCCTCGTAAAATCTGATTTATTCAGCAAACCGTCGCAGGATTTGGAATTACAATAAAATCTCATCATTTCTCCAGTTAATAAAACACTCATCAGAAGGGACTGTTAGAATCCAGCCAGAGATCTGGCAGTGACCACTCTTTTAGTGGGACAACCCAGCCCAGTGCTTTGGATAAATATCAAGATTCAAAGCAGTGTCCCAGCTCTTTCCAATTCCCTGTTAAGGAAAAGCCATCTCCAGCCCTGGGGACTTCATTTCAGTAAATATCATGGTGTGGAGAAAACCTATTGAACTGAATTCCTGGAAGTTTTGTGTGATTTCCGAGCAGAAAGGCCCTTTGCAGAGGATCCCTGTGTCCGTGGTATTTGTAAATCCAGGAGGAAATTCCTGCCAGTGGCAGATTTTTTTGTCCCCACGTGTGGGGCAGTGCAGGGATGCTCTGGGGTCAGAGCTGAGGGATCCCCTGTGTCACAGGTGGCAGAGGGACAGAGGAGCACAGGGTTAGGGTGGGATGAATCTCTGGGCAGAAAATCTGCAGACACTTTTCCAGGCTGAAGGCTCGAATAACAAAAAAATGAGGAGTTAGGCTGAACCCAGGATGGGTGGGAGTAAATTCCTTTCCTCTAAGGCCCCGTAGGATTCCCTGGATCAAGTTTCGAAACTCCTGGATTGGAGCAGGAAGGGAGGAGCTCACAAACCCCACTCTCTCCCTATTTATTTGCAGAGTCTTTTGCCCCCACAGATTTCAGCTCTCCCAATTTATCCAGCTCGCCAAGCTCCTGCTGGAACGGCTCAGCTGATAAGCACCGGGCAAAATACCAGCCCTTGCACCAGCAGTGGGAAACTCAGTTGAGTTGGGATGGATTTGTACTTTTAAGCTAAATTCAGCTGAAATCAGCGCTCTTATCTTTTGAGGTGCAAATATATTCATTTATTTGATAAGACCATATCTCTGCCCGTGTTGGAGCTCCTGGAGCTGTTCCTGCAGAGCGAAGATGAGCTTCTGCTTCTCTTCTGATGGCGATAGCAAAAACTTTTAGATAAGCTCGAGGGTTTTGGGATGAATACCCGACCCGGTGGGGTGGCTCAGTCATCACAGCTTGGCGAGTGGGGAAGGATCCCATCCTCAGCTCGGCTGTGTGGGAACCCCTGGCAGAAAGAGATTTGGGCAGCAGTTTCCAAGAAGGAATTAGGTTTAGCTTATAAATTAGTTCCTAAGCTTGGGGCCAGGGTGATTAAAAGAGGAATCCACCCCAGGGAGCCCCGTCTGTGTCCAGATTCCTCGTGCAGCTCCAGGAGTTGCTCGCTCACATTTTAACCACGCGTTTGACACAAAATACACGGCCTGAGCCCAGCGGAATAGAAGCTTAATGGTTTTACCCAAATCTCCTCTCTGCTGAAGAGGCAGCAAAAAACCCCAAAAAACAAACCCTCAGCCGTGTCCCTCCAGCAACGTTCCTAATGTGTTCCTCAGGCCCTGCAGGCATTTATCTCGCAATTCCCCAGGAAGCTCTTCCTGTGCATCGTCTTCCAGGGTTCACTTCTTCCTTGAAAAGTTCAGCGCGGGACCATCCCCGGAGCATTCCAGCATCCCGGTTTTGGATGAATACCTGCCCCACGTCTCCCGCTGAGCCCCGCTGTCTCTAAAGGGCTGCTGATGAATGGCTCCTCGGAGCAGCGGCAATTTCATGGTTCGTTGGGCACAACCACTCTGCATTTTCACCCGCAGATAATCGAGCTATTACGGGACAATGAGGAGCAGATTGCATCTGCCCCGGCATCCCCCGACAAAGGGCCGTGTATCTCTGGCATCTCCCACGCTGGGGACGCGGGGAGGGGATATTTGGAAGGGGGAAGAGGAGGACAGGTAATCCCAGGTATTTGAGCATCGTTTTGTCCGCCCCTTTATCTGCTGCCGCCGAGGGAAATCGCATCCCCGGCTTCAGCAGGGGCTGGAATGAGCTGGGATTTTAGCCGTGGTGTTTTCCGTTTATTTTATCTCACCTCTCACATTCCAGGCTCGGTTCCTCCTCTCATCCTCTTGCTTTATGATTTACAATGGCTGCAGGCTTCTGCAGCTGATAAAAGGAGCTACAATACCCGAGCCCCGCCAGCTTTGCCTCTCCCAAATTCTCCCTTTTCTCCCAGCCCAAGCCAGAAGATTGGGATGCGACTCCACCGTGCACAGGGAAACTGAGGCACGCTTTGCTGCTCCTGACAGCTTCAAATCACCCACCACAGCAACCCAGGCAGCTGCTCGCCACGTTTATGGCTTCCCATGGTGAATCTGCAATGTCCTCATGAGCACGGGCATGGAACCTCCACAGGAAAACAAGGACTACCATCACAGTCTAAATCAATCTCTGAAACTTTAAGCAGTTTGTGGTGAGGGATGGAAAAGAATTTTTCTTCCATATCAGGATCTGGGCTCCTTTGCTGCCCATCTGCAATGGCCACAACATGAATTTCATGTGAGAAATATGAAGTTTTTGACTCTATAATTTTTTTAAGAGTGAAGATGATCTATTTCAGGCAGCAAATATGCAAATTCTTTCATTAGAAGGAAGGTTTGGATATCAGATTACTTCCCAAAAAAACCATATGTCTCTGTACATACTGTACTAAAATTTCTTCTACAGCTCCACAGTAGACAAATATATTCCATCTTCCTAACTCCATCTTTTTTATGGCTTTGCTGCTCCTTTGCCCTTTATTTAAGCTTCTGACACTGAAATGATTTTGTGCTCTTTGGCTTTTCCAGCCAACCATACCAGGTCCTAATATTATCCATGGTAAATAAAATAATGGCCATAATTAAAAACAAACAGGGCAAAGAAGGAGGTGCCAAGTCTGATGTGCCACCGAATCAGTTAAGAGAGGTAAAATATTGCTGCATCTTATGGAACATTTAATCAGCCAAAGAATTTCATGCAGTTGTCTCCCTTTAACCTTCCCAGCCCCTTCTTCTGCCTCCCCCCCAAGAAAGCCTTGAAGTGAAATATTTATGATTTTAATGAATTAGAGAACATGGTTAATTAGCTGCATCATCAACACCCCCAAGGTTGTTAAAGTGAGGGAGAATGCTGGAGTTTAATATTGCTCTGCCCAGCAAAGCATGAAGTTCACAGGATGATTCACACTCAGCGTCCTTTGGGATGTTCCCAGAGAAACTCCTCCCCAAGCAGGGAATTTCAGGCACCATCCAGGGCTGGGAATGGGTGGATGAAATGGGAACTTGACTGTTGTAGATGGATCAATATTTAACACCTAAATGAGCTTCTCAGGGGAGCAATCCTTTTTCTAGGAGAGTGGTTTAATCACCACACCCCGGAAGGACCATCCTGTCCTTCCACCAGTGACCTGCTCCACGTCTGGTTGTGCAGCCATGGTTTTATTAATTCAAAACACACCCTTAGCTTTAGGAACCAAATATTAACAGACTAAAGGAAATCATTAATATTTTCTAATCTCTGTGATGGAACTAAAATTCTCACTGGGTTTGTGCAGAGGTGGAATTTTTTGTCTACTTTACACCCTTCCAGCAGACAAAACAGATCAAATGGCAAATTCCTCGCACTCATCGTCGCCGGGCTGAGGTGATGGACATTGTTAATTGAGGGTGTCAAAATAATTTACTGCAAGTAATTAAATAAAATGGCAGCTTCCAAAGCCTGCTGAATTTGGATCTAGAGTCCCTAATCGGGGCTATAATTTAAAAGTACCTGACAGAAGCTTTAATTAGAGAACAAAAATGCGAGTCGCCAGTAAAGCTCAGTGATGGATGGTGGAAAGTGGGGGGAGATACCTGCTCATGTTCTGTGAGATCCCAAACAGCTGCCTGGTCCTCACGGGCTGCTTGAGGAGGCCAGCTCCTGCCCCAGGCAGTGGGAGCCCATTCCCAGTGCTCCACATCCTTCTACCACGAAAATTGTCCCAGGCTTAGCCACGGCCCCTGGTTTTCCCTTGGCCCACCAGTTATCTGGGAAAAGGATTTACCAGTTGGTGGCAGAGAGTGAGGGCATCTGGTGGCTCCCAGCTGGTGGAACAATGAATTTTGTCACAGCACAGCTGCTGGCGGTGTTTGTGAGGGCTTCTCAGAAGGTGACAAACCCGGCCTTAGTGCCGCAGCATGGTGGCCTGGCTGGCTTTGCATTTGAAAACAAACCAACAGGGCAGCCCCTTCTGGCTGTGCTTCCCAGGCATTTCTTCCTTCCTAAATGGTTCTCCTGGGCACGCTGAGCTGTGCAGGCTGGAAAACAGTTGTGGTGTTCAGGGTTGGGACCTCCCAACACGCACAGACACAACATATGGATTATTCTTCATGACAGTCTTGGCACCAGGGGGTCACCACCCATGCTGCTTTCTAATTCCCAGATCCAGCCCTACAGCCTCCCCCTCAGGAAAAAAGGAGGGGAGGGAGGAAGGAAAGGTCATGGTTTCAGTTTTTTTGTAGGTTATCTAATATAGCACTGAATTATGTCCTTACTGGGCGCTGTCAAGACCGGTTATGTCAACGTGGAGGTGCCATTGTTGGCCACCACTATGGGGGACGTATTTTTGGGAGGATGAATCTCTTACATTTGAATTCAGAGAGGAGAGGAAACCTTGCTCTTTTTTGTACCTTGTACAGGATCAACATTTATCTAAAGCCAATGTTACCCAAGATGTTTGAATTTCAGTGTGAAATCCTTTTGTGCCCTGAATATCAGAGGAGGGAGTCCAAAGCCCAAACTGGGACACCTTTAGGCAGGATCAGTGATCTTTTCAGTCATTTGACTGAACTTTTCCCATTACTTGGGTGATGTTTGTTAAGATCCTCTGGAGCACCTTCATACCCCCCAGCAGGGTGATCACATCACCAGGGGCAGAGATCCCACAAGGACCAGGCCGTTATTAATTCAGTTTATTTGAGGCCCTGTAATTCCTCTGCTCCTCCTCACGCGTTCCAAGGGGATCTCTTTGAGGGGTTGTCAAAGGATGATCCCTGATGAAGGAAAACCTGCAGGAGACAGGAGCCTGCAGAAAAGGAGATACACTGGGATCTCAGCTCTTCCCATCAGCTGGGAAAGGGGGGAAATAGAGCTCCTGGCCAGAGCGTTTTTACATACGTCAGTGGAACCAAAATATTGTTTCAGCAGTTATATTGTCACTATTAAAACAGAGCTGGAGGAATGGTGCCAATCTCCTGTTACCAGGGCTGTAATGCACTGAACCATCCAGCCTGAGGGGTAACCAGGGCCACTCCGAGGGGGAACCTGTGCCAGGACTGGAAGTGCAGCAAGGCTCTGATTGCTGGGGAGGTTGAGAGAGGCTCAAACCTCTGTGATTGCTCTCGAGAGAAAACATTTCAGCAGAGAACGAAGATCCAGTGAAACCAGAATGATTCATTAGGGTTGAATATGTGAATTTATTTCTTTTAATGTGCCCTGTGTATGGAGGGACCACATTGGTCCTAATTTCTTTTATAAAAGGAGCACAGGGGAGAAAAATCTGCACTTTTCCATGTCTTCAGCTGGGTTGAGCTCAAGATGAGATCAATGGAAATTGGTGGATCTTTAGGACCCTCCAGAAATGATCCAGGACAAGATGAAGAAGTGTTTCAACCCTCAAGGATAAAGTGGTGAGTATGGAGCTCAGCAAGTGCAGCGTGATAACAGAAAATAGTTTTAAAAGATGAGGTAAAAACATTCTTGCTGAGGCTTATTTCAACTTAATGATGTTTAATGAATTGGCAAAGCTCTGCTTAAGGGGAAAAAAAAAAGCAAACTCTACGTATCTGGATCTTAATGATTAATAATTCTGCATGGTTGGGATGCCAGAGTAAACATAATAAACACTTTTCTTTTAACCAATTGACTTAAGTTTTCCGTGGCCAATAAAGTCTGAAGAATTTTCTTTGGATCCAGTTACACCAGCATTGCCTGGGAGGGAGGACAGTCCACTCTATACCCACAGAGCCGACAAAATAAATGGCCTAGAAAGTTCCAAAATGTGTTTTTCACATCAGTGAAGAGATTTTTAATGATGATGTAACAATGTCAAGCACCATAAACAGTGCTGGGAGGAACATACCTGACCTGCTCCGAGTTGTGTGGAAATGGAGGCAGGAGCTGTGGGCTGTGGGATCACTTGGAATTTTACTGCCTCCCTAATGCAGAGTGGCAGAACTGGAGGGAAAAAACACAAATGAAGGACAAATCAATTCGGACACGGTTTTACAAATAAGACTTCAACTGGTTTCAAATTTTTAACATCTTCTGACATTTTGGAGGATTTTGCTAATTCTCCAAAGCCTTAAAAACACTGTTCCTTTCACTGGCCTGTTCCAATTTCCATTCAGATGCCACTTCTATTATTAAAGAGTCCCACTAAAAATGCCAAAAATATTAATCAAGCCATGGCTCGTGCCAAACAGCTTGAGTGATTTGTATTATATTTGGAGACTGAGAATTAACCAACCACTCAGCTCAATGCAAAAAGAATGTTTCAGTTTTAGGTATGATGTTTAATTCTACAAAAGACCAATTTTGCTGATTTTGTTGGGGTCATGTGTGAGGTTCAAGTTGGAGCAGTGTGAGAATAGATGTGTGCAGCTGGTGCCTTGCCCTCATTCTGCAATTAATGAGGGTTTTTTCAAATTTCCTCCCCTCCCATATTTTTCTCCTGGCAGAACTGGCCGTGTGGGCTCTCCCAAAATCCAGGTCAGGTATGAAAGGAGATTATTTAAAAATGGATGTCTTGGGGAACTCTGGTGACTTTGGTTAGGAAATGGACAGCAGCCCCCACGTGGTCGGTGGTGAAGAGCAGAAGGTCACAGTCACATCTGGAAAAGACACAGCTGGATTCAGAACAGGAGGGCCCTGTTTATACAGCTGGCTGTGGACAAACCTGTCCTTGCTGTCACCTGGGCTGGATCTGTGTCTCCTGCACCCTGTGAGGGTCCCGCTGTGCCCAAGCTGATACAGCAATGCCACTGTGCCACTGCTGCTGTCCAGCTCTCAAAAGGTGTGTCCAGCTCCCTCAGAAAGCTGGAAAGGGGATTAAAATCCCCAAAGTGTTAAAGGAAAAGCCAGGATTTGCTCGAGTCAAAAAGCACTAGCAGATTTTTTGTTTGGATGTGCTCACAGTCCAACTCATTTAACAGAACGCCAATGACACAATGCTTTAATGTCCAATATTTCATTTTCCTTCCCCACACAGCACAGGCAGAACGTTCTCCACTTGCATCATGTCTGATAGCAAAAGTCCTGAATTTGTCTGTCTGGATGCTGCAATTTCTTCCCCCTCAGCATCCAAACCAGATCACACCTCCTGCTAACAAGAAGTGTTGAAAAGCCCAACCTTTGCAGGTTTGCTGTCAGCAGGCACAATATCTGTTCTGATAACAACAGCTGGGCACTGACCCACATCTGGCACATGCAAGGCTTTGGTGTGTGCCTCCCTTTGCTCCTGTTCCTTCTTCCACACACTGATTTTTAGGGGATGGCAGAAGTCTGGGGGAATTACAGGAGATTTGGCAGCTCGATTTAAATGCTGGGAGCTGATGGAAATGATGCACTCCTATGGGAGCTCTCAAATCCTGCATCAGTGACTGGATTTCCTGGAGAAAACAAACCCAAAGGGAATTGTTCCCTTTTTGCTCCCATGCCATGGTCAAGCTCACCTCTCGTGCTGTAGCAACACCAGGGAAATGCTGATGTGGGCTGTGGGGGCCCATCTGCATCTGACCTGTGAGTCTCCTGGAAAAGTGGGTGTCCCTGGCTGTCCTTTCCTACTGCTGAGCAGGACTGGGTAGGGAGATTTTTGACAAGTCACCAACTTCTTCATCTTTTACGTCACTCTTGGAAGGGATTTTTTAAAGGAAGGGGAAGAAAAAGTGGATTAAAACCAACTCTTTACTGAGGTCTCTATTAAGCCACAGCTTGGAAACCTTCTTCTTGTATTTTGCTCTGCTGCCCAACCAAATCCACGAGCTCTCAAGTCTCTCGAAGCGAGGACTGAGCGCGAAGCCTGGTGCGTGACAGGTCCTTTATTCACCCGATTTCTCCCAACCCAGGATGACCTGGATGGTTTCATACAATGACTCTTTGTAGGCTGTGGCAACCCATTCCCGTGTGGGGATGCTGAGCAATCCTGCACTCCTGAGGGTGACTTCACTCCTGGGCTGGAGCCGTGGGTGTCTTTCCCCCGGGACAATCCCGGACGAGCAGACGGTTCCTTCGAACAGACTTCCTCATTGTGCTCCACAACTGTACTCGTGGCAGGGGGAATGCTGGTGACTTGGAACATTTTTTTCCCCAAGAAAAACACTGCTTCGAGCTCATCGTCTTGGAATTAACTCGTATCAGGATGTATGGAGCAAAGCAAGGATCGGGATTAACAGAAAATCATTGACACAGGGGTGATTCCTGCGGAAACAAACTGAACATTCAAACCCTCAGGAACACTTTGAAATAAAATCTGCGATAATCTGGGCCAGGGTTGGCAGCAAAAAGGTATTCCAGACCTTCCACAATGGTTTTTCCATGATCTTACAAGGAGTCCATTGTCCAATAAGCACTATTATGCATTCAAGCAAGGAGAACTCTTCCAAGGCTGGATGCATTGTTCTTTTGTTCCAGGCACTTTGTGTCAGTGAAGTCATGGCAAGGCACTGAGGCTTCAGCCTCGCAGCAAACACTGGCTGTGATGGGATATTTCCACTTGGCTCCCCTCCCAGTGGCTCCTGCTGGAGCATTGTTCTCTGGGACCTTCATCCATAAAAAGTGACAATGGCACAACACCTACTTCCCCTAAGCCCTCCACGTTTGGCATCTGTGCCTCAAAACGGTGACACGGTGCTCCCAAAACGCTCCCAAATTTTGCAGAGTTGGTTCTGCCCTTTCTGCTGGGCACAGCTTTCTCATTCCTGTGATTCTGAGAGCAATTAATGCTCCTTGCTTCAGCTTGGAATGCTTCAGAATGCTTGGAGTGGTGGGAGCTTACGTTCTACCAGCCCAACTCCTATGAAACACCCCAGCTTATCTCTAAAGAAACTACTTAGCCGTGTTCCAGTGTCACTTTATTCATCTTTTAAACGCTTCTAGCAGCAAACTGCTTCATTTGGCACCAGAGCAAAGTCCTCAGGCTGCGTGAGCTGCCAAGGAGCTCCTCGGGCTGTGCCAGCCCTCGCCAGCTGAGCCTTGTACCAGCAATGGGTTCAGTGTTCCTGCACTTCCAACCCCCTGAGCTTCGCTTCACGTTTCAGACTGAGAGAGCACAAGAAACTCAACATAAAACTCAGACTGTAAATTTGACTTTTCCTTGGTCTCCAATCAGAACCATAAATCAAGCCCAGATTTGCTTTGAACTTGGTCGCGCTTGCCCCAGAAAGTTCAGGAACTTTAATGATCCTCTGGGACAGAGTCAAGCCCGTTTTAGAGCATTTACAAAGAAAACATCGAACTGGATGAATTTTATGTGGTTTTGCTACGTGCCTTTGGCACAGCCCTGGCAAAGCCTGACAAGGATGCAATTCAAGTTAAAATAAAGATAAACCAGGCACTCGGCTGATGTCATCGGACAACAAGCAAGCAAACAAACAAGCTGATGGCATCTCTCAGATTTATTTGGTTTCGCTTTGCTAGAACTTTATCAGCACAACTGGACGGTTCTCCTTTCCTCTGCAATGATGTAAATCAGGAGCCAAGCCATACTTTAGCTGTGATGGTTATCAGGCTCAGATAAAGCTTTTCAGATCTTTTCTCTGTGGACTTGAAATGTCTAGCCAAGCACAGATTTGGATCCAAGTTAATGGGCTCTCTGTGAAAATGCTGGAGAGCCCCAAAGGCATCTGTATTACTCTGCCACGCTGGGACAGAGAAGGTTTTGAAACAGAACTTTGCTGTTTAAACAGGAGCTGCTGTCATTTCTCAGGTGATTCTCGTTGCTTTCAACCAGGGAAAATTGAAAGTAATCAGAGTAAAAAGTTGTCCCACGGTGAGGTGAACGTGCAGCTCCCAGAGTTATCCTCTAAAACGTAGCTGGAGTTTCTTCTAAACATTCTCAGTGTAGCTGACCATTAATGCTGAGACAAAACAAGAGATAGAATGTATTTTTTGTGGTTTATAAATACACGCTATGTCCAAAAATCTTACAGCATGTTTCAAATGGGCTTGCCAAGTGTTCCTAGCACTTATCTGAAAATGTGCCTTTTGACTTCACAGAAATTCTAAAATTATCCAAGCACATACATACATTTATACATTTCCAAGTCAGGTGGGACCTTAGAATAATCCTGCCTAAACTTCTTTTATTGGGAGGTGACTTTTAAAGTTGTTTTTCTTTCTTTAAGCTGAAGTCTCCCAGAATTCTGCATGGAAGGGCTGCACTGAAATCATCAGCTTGGTATCCAAGTGTGGATATTGTTAGTGAGCAGGGTCATGCTTCTTGTTCTGTTTTGCCTGAAGCACTCACGCCTGGAAGTGTTAATAAATTGTCATGGAATAACGAGCCCAAGTTTGTGGAAACCTTTCTGAAACATGAAGCTCATGCCATGACACCCTGAATCACAGTTTAAAGCATATTCCAGTGTCAAAGGGGACATTTTGGAGTAGCTACTGTGGGTTTATTCACAATTTCTGTGGGGGAAAACACCAGAATTCACATATTTAAACCCAGGGCTTGTTTACCTGTCGATCACTCCCATATCCCAGCATAACTGAATTTATATCAGTAGCAATAATGATGTCTCTAGTGGTTTTACCAGAAATTTCCCATATTTCATAGGTAAACATTGTGCTTTTGGTGATTTGTTTAATTGATTTGTTAATTATGCAGTTTTCATCTCTTCATTTTGAGCTTTGTGCCAATTTCAAGTTTGTTTTGCAAGTTTTTTCAAGCTTTTCTTTGTTTTTTAGGCTACCAACCTTTGGTGGCATCACCCCATAAATGACTGGAGAGAACTGGTTAAATTCTTTTGGTTTTAATGCAACTATGAAGTTCTCAAATCTTATGAACATGGTCAAGAAGAGCCACATGTAAAGGTCAGAAATCTACAGAGAATTTCTGATAAGCACAGCTATGTCTGGAGAGGAACTACACGTAACAAACTCCTTATATTAATATTTAGTTAAGGGATAAAGAGAATTTTCATCAAAATGCATCATTTCCATTTAACTTCACCCTCTGAAGAGAACTGTTTTTCACTGAAAAAAGAAATTATAAAGGAAACAATCTGTTCTTAAATTCAACATGAGGAAATTGAGGCCTGAATCTGCAGCTGTGTAACTCTGCTTGCACAAACACTTCCACTGATTTCAACAAAGATCTTCACACAGGAGAATTACTCACATGGATAATTGCTCCTGAGATCAGGCAATCTGGGTTAGTCAGTGAAATAAGGGCACTAAATCATTTTCTAATCTATATTGTTCTTTTTGACTGCCAAAGTGCTGGCTGTATTTATTTTTTATAATCCTGATAAGGAAACATTCCTAAAACATTAGCAAAAAAAATCCAGCTTGAGTGAGAGGACAAAGTGAAACAAACATCTCTCAGCCTTCCTCTGCTGTCGCTGATCTTTAAATAGCAAACTTGAGCCTCTGTCAAAGCACACTTTGGGTGGTTGTACAGCAAGTAGCTCCACGAGATGGGATTGGAAAATCCTCCAAGGCCCTTAATCAGCAGGCTCTGGCTCTCTGAGCTCTCCCCTGCTCCTGCCTTTGGAAGGAGCCGTGCCTGAGAACGTTTAATCCGCGGCGACCCTGAGCGCTGTCCCTCGGGGAGCTCCCTCCTCTCGTTATCGAGTGTTGGCCGTGTCAGAGGTGAGAGGGGAA
The DNA here is from genome assembly GCA_013398275.1 of Promerops cafer. Classification (NCBI taxonomy): domain Eukaryota; kingdom Metazoa; phylum Chordata; class Aves; order Passeriformes; family Nectariniidae; genus Promerops; species Promerops cafer. The sequence continues at coordinate 3,455,601 of VZSE01010539.1, read as the reverse complement.
AACGTGCAACCCAAACCAAGCCCCAGCCCCTCTCTCGGTCAAAACTCATCTACAGTCCCAGCCCAGGCAGGATCCAGAGGTAGCAAACCCTTTCTATTAGCATGGAGTTTATGGATGGGGAGCAAAGTCAGACACCGCCTGCTAAATTTGGCCAGAATTTGCTTGAAACTTTGGAAGATGCTTTCCATTCCTGGGTATTGACTTTGTAATGGGACCTGCCCAAGCTTTAACAGGCGTGAGAAATTTAAATATACAACCCCCTCCGACCTGGAAAAGGAAAACAGAATATTTCAAACAGTTGGGCAAGGGGAGGGAGTGGCAGAACTGGAAAGGAGCTCGGTTGGACCCCTGGAAGGAGTCACCGTGAAGAGAGGAGGGTTAACAACGCCCTCCTGTTCGAAAGCAAATGTTTCTGGGAGCAGGGTAATGTGAACCACACAGATATGGGACAGCCCAGGGGGGCCAGAGGAAGTTTAAATGCATTCTGAAAAGGTCAAGCTACCACACTTCATTTTTATGTTGTCACAGACAAACCTCCTCCTCCACTTAAAACCCTTTCTTATTTATCCACCTCCTCCCTGGAAAAAGTTCCCAATAACGAGTGCACTGGAGGAATTCCAAGATGTACTTCTGTTGTCTAATCTCTCCTATTGATTCTCCAGATACCAGGTTACTTCATTCTCATTCACCACTGGGCAAAGATCTCCCAAACACTCAGGAAAGCTCTGGAGAAATCCTGGGATCGCGTCTTCCAAAGGAGTTTCGTTGGACGTGAGTAACTTGCTGTGGCAACGTGCTGATGGAGAGCGTGGAAAGGCTGCTCCTTTCCCTTTAATGGTTTATCCACATGGGGCAGTAGCAGAGGAAAACTCCAGAGTCTTGTAGGAGAAACGTTCCTGCCTTTAAGTTGTGCTGAGACCATTGATCATGTTGCTGATAAAGCAGCTTAGGCTGTGACAAGCAATTGGCCGCTGCGCTGTTTGCAGGGAGACATCAAGGCTTTGGAACACAATCCTTGGGCTTAAAATAGCAAAACTCCCTTTGAGAAGGAGCCCTTACAATGTGTGTTCCTTAAATAGGACCCACAAGCAAGAAAATAAACCCTGTTTTACACGCGGCCAGAATGAGGGGAAAATAAACTCAGCAGTTGCTGTGTAAATTAGTGACAGTCACAGCTTGAGGCTGAATCACCTGATTGTGAACGGGGTGATTTTCCTGCTCAGCCACGTTGCTCTTTTATGTGTTGGAAAGATAAGGATAAACCTGGAATGATTGTAAATAAATCCATGGCTGGCTGGCTTCTTTTGGTGGTACACAGAACAGGGAAAATAAAGAAAGGCATGAACGTGGTGCCTCACCTTGCTGAGGTAAGGAGGGAAGGAATAACACAAACATGGAGATTTGCTCACCCTTCATCCACCCTTGGACCTCATCCACATCAGCACTGCCTTCCTAAAGGGAAAATGAGGATGCAAAGTGTCTGACAAAATCAAAGAGTCAATACTATACTATAACAGTGGAATTACACTGCGAATGCCTATTTTGTTACATCTGAAAATCTCCATTTTGCCACTCATCATAAGGGTAGAGAAACTCAGCACGATTTATTCAAGCCTTTATGAACTTGTTCTCTGCTAAATGCTGACAGCTTGATGATATTTTCCAAGATTCAGTGGCCTCCCCTTGAAAAGGATTCAAGTTAGGCTCACGTGTAAAAGATTAACCATATATTCATCCCCAAATTTGACCACGATTATCTAATGAGCTGAGAAAGGCAATATTTTATTGGCAAATAAATTGGTAGCCAAAGAGTGCAGTTTTGGAGAGATCCTGATAGCTGGAAAATATTCTTTCTGGTCAAATGGAATATTTTGGAAACACCAGCATTTGTCATTCCACTTGTTGAATTCTCACATTTTGGGGTGCTTGTCAGGGAAGGCGAGGCCTCTAAAGCACAGATGGAAGAAAGAGATCTCCAGGGCCACAGAGAAAATATGACCACAGCATGCAGATATTTTACAGACATTTCAAGAGCTTCCTCAAAGTGCCCCATTTGGGACCAGGAATCAATACTTTGCCTCTGGATGTCTGTTAGCAGGGGTGACTTGGGTCCCATGAGCACCACTGAGTGTTATCCTTCAATATATTATTTCTCTCTACTCATTCAAAGCAAGATTTTTTTTTTCTGCTGAAGAAGAAAAATAACGTATGCTGTGCAAGGAGCCTTTTTCTCCCCAAAGCCTGTGGCTAAGAATCTCATAAATGAACATCTGAAGTTCAGCTGCTGTCAGAAATCCATATTTAGACTCTGTTTTTGCAAAAAAAAAATTATGTTTAAATGTAAGTCGTAGGGAAGTGCTTTCATTTTGTCAGCCAGGAGCATCTCAAAGTCAGTAGAAAACAGGATTGAGCAGGTGCCCAGACTCTGGGCACATGCTGAAATGCTTTGCTGCTTTCTGACCCTAAATGAGCAGCCTGACAAGCAGCTCTATTCAGGGTGGTCTTAAATCTCTTACTGGGAGCTGGTTTAAATCAGGGGGAGGGATGAGGCTGGGGAGCATAAATGTTCTCTGGGGCCCATTTCGGTTTTTATGAGGAAGGTATTCCGGCCAGGAGGAAAGGGCTAAGATCAAGCCAGCCATCTTCCAGGTGAGACTGCAGCCTTTAAACCCCTCTGTGAGGGCCCTTAATAACTTTGCCATGTGTAAACATCCCTGATGCTTTTCTTCTGAGCCCAGAGTGACAACCAGAGCAAGGCGGGAGCGGCTGCTCGACACTTTTTGACGTCAGTTCTTATAACCCTGAGCAGTTGATAACCATGACACTCCAGAAAGTGGGTATCACATGTCACTGCAGAGCCTCACCAAGCAGCACTGAGGGGTTTCAGAGCTGCCTCACCCCTCTGAGTTTACCCAGGGTGTTTTTTTTTTTTTTCCCAAGCCTGTAATGAGCAAGGCACAATTTAACCCTTTAACCTCTCCCCACACGGGTCACATTTCAGCCCAATAGAGGACACACACCAAGTGGCTCATGTTTATTTTCCAATTGTCATTTTCAGTTTACCTTGAAGAACCTGATCTTTAAGTTGGTAACAAATAGCAACTGAAACCAGCTGAGGATTTTCATTTTTTTTTTTTTTTTTTCCCCAGCTATAAACCAGTCAGCCCCAAGAAAGACCCCATGAGACTGTGGAACATTTGCTTCCCATGTCAGCTGAGAAGCTTCCCAGAACAGCCAAAGACAAAGTACATCAGATGGCTTTTATATTCCCGCTTTGCTTTGGCCATGCTGGGTCATCAAGGGATATAAAATGTATCAGACTCAGCTAATTTGATTTTCAGGCACAAAGAACATTTTATTAATGGCACTCTGATTATCTGGGCTGTTACAGCCTGAGCCAACGGACATCAAAGTCATCGATTGTCCTCAGCAAACCTCAGGGTATTTAAATTCTTTAATGCAGGTTGTTTTAGCACCTTGAATTCCCAAACAGGTAAATTGTTGTTAAGTTCTTGATTTGAATAGGTATATTGATTTATAGCCATGAGCACTATTCCTTGAGTATATCCAGATAAAGAGAGATTCCAGAGATAGCACCCCCAAAGTTCTGCCCAGGGACCAGATGTATCTCACACTCTGAAAAGTCTGATTTTTCCTCTCAAAAGTCTCATTTAACCTTTTTGATAGCAGAGTTATGCAGAATTTGTGGTGATATGAAGCTCTTACACAGAAAAAAAAAAAGAAATCCCCAAGCAATCTGTAGCCGCGGCTCCAGAGTCCTATCACAAGTGTTGTCCTATCACAAGTTCCATCTCAAGTGCTGGAAATTTATTCTGGATTGAGCCTCTAGGCAAGTCTGATTTAATCTGGAGAGTGTGTTCATATGGATGGTGAAAGAGAACTTTGCAAGCAAGCCAAAACCTGAGCAGTGCCACATCCCAACGTGCAATTTCTGAGAATCAACGCAGACACAATTTACCACACATAATCTCACATCAGCTGAGAATCCCAAACTTCCATGGAAAACATCCTTTGCCATGTGATTTAACTGGACCCAAAGGCAGACGTTTGAAGGCTGCCCATTTTGTGGTGCTCCCCAAGTTTGGGGCTTCTTCCTTTTGCTCTAATACAAAATTAAAGCTTTCTAAAAATCCCCATGGCTGATTCACTGCTGTAAGTGCTTCCACATTTCTTTCTCAATTCCTACCATGCATTTTGGATGCACGTTTGTGTAGTTAGGAACCAACAGACCGGGCAGATGTGCAATGGGACCATCCTGATGAGCTCCCTGCTTCCTCCTGCTCCAACCATCCCTTCCCACATGGCCAACATCTGGAATCTGAAGAGTTTGAGCAACCTGGTCTAGTGGAAGGTGTCCCTACCCATGGCAGGGAGTTGGAACTGGCTGGACTTTAAATTCCCCTCCAACCCAAACCATTCCATGATTGTCTGATTCTGTGATAATGCAAGAGCTTTCAGAGCTGGCAAAGACCTAATTATTTTGAGGAAAATTGCCGTTCCTGGTCACAGGAGACCTTTTCCCCTCTTCCAGATGCTTTGGCTTGGGCGGGTAGATGAAGCCCAAAGCTTTCCAAGAGGTGCAGGAGGTTTTAGTCACACAATTTGCTTTAAAGTCCGAGGGAGCCAGGCAGCCAAGCCTTGGCCGGCAGCTCCGGTCTGTGGCCTTTCCTACCTCCAGCATTTATGGCTTTGGTGAGCACTGTGAAACTCTCTTTGGGTGGCCTTGAACTTCCCCCACAAAAAAACAATTACAGGCTCCAGGCTGGTAAACACGGAGCTTGCAGAGCTGCTCTGGGCTCTGCCTTGCAGTTGGCCAAGCCTCGCAGCCCTTCAGCAGCCGAGCTCTGATAGCATCGCACGCGGGATGAGGTCACAGCTCCCGAAATCCCCCTGATCCTTACCCAAACACGCCGCAAACCCTTCAAACTCTCCGGATCCTATATAAAATATCATGCTTAATAAGGCTATTGTATCACAGCAGGGCCTGGGTTTAAGCCCCCTAAATCCCAGCTATTTCCTTAGGCACCTATTATTTGGTTTTCTCTAATGCGGGATTCTGGGTGTTGTTTGTACAGCACATTTATGGTCCTGCACCTCGAAGGAAATTCTTTCTTCTGAGAAGCAGAGCTGGAATGTTTTTGCCCCTGAATTTCCACCCTTTTTTTTTTGTGCACAGCCCCCAGTCCTTTTGCTTTAACTGAGCTGCAGTGCATGGGAGGAGCTGCAAACACATGGTGACCACAGGACCTGACTCCTTTGGGGCACTGCTTCTTGTTGTTATTTAGAAGAAACTTCACCCAGTCCACCTCGATGGCCTTGGCTTTTCCTTCTCCTCAAAAAGCCCTTGAGAAATTCGTCATCCAAACCATCACTCTTTGTTTCACTGCCCAGCTTTTACTCTGGAGCGAGACACTCCTGAGGCTCAGGGTTTAATATCCATCACTGGAACATCAAAGCTCCTCAGGGTGTTCACATAACTCCTCCATTAATGCTGGGAGGGTCCACATCAGGATAACCTGACATGAAAATAAAACAATGACAACTATTGAATGACGGGACCAATATTTTGACCCCTTTTTTTTGTTTTCTGCCTTTTATCCAAGGCAGGGGAACAAAAAGCTGAGCAGAACAGTGTAAAAATGAACAGCAAAACTCATCCCTGCAGCCTCAGCCAACCTCTCCTGTGATCTGGGAGAAATACCCCCTTCCCCACATCTTCCCCTGCAGGCTTCCCTCTCTAATTTACTGCAGGGAAAAAAATTATTCAGGTACTGTTGGGTCAACAGAGGACTTATAAAGTCGATGAGAATGACAAATGTGACACTCTACCCCCGCTGAACTCCTCTGCAGGCAGCTGAAGCCAATCCATCAGCAGATGCAGCAGCATTTGTTTCTGCAACATCTGCTCTGTATCAATATGCAAATCACACCAGGAGATTCTGATCTCAAAGCCTCATGTTTTTGTTGTTGTTGTTTCAAGGAGCTGGAACCAGCCACTGCTCAGAGTTACTTTTCGTTCGATTTTTGACTATTGCTGCAATACTCCTGGAATATTCAAATATTAACCCGTGAGGGTTATTCCAAAGAGTATTTTTAGGGGTTTTTTGTGTTTGTTTGTTGTTTTGGTGGCATCAAAGTGCTTTCTTACCAGAGGGATTTAAGCCTGATTCTGAATCAGACCTTAATTGTATCCCTTGTCAATCACTTTTAATCCGAGTGGCAGCTGGGGCAAGGAGACCTCACATGTTTTGGCAAGTCAATGGTAAAATGACTTGGAAAACAGCAAGGCAAGCTGATACTGTGATTAAATAGCCAGCAAGGGACTCAGTTCCCATTCTTTGAGGGAACTTTCTCCAAAATGTGCCAGATGTCCTTTCCAGAAGATGATAAATTCATTTCTGATGCAATAAATATTAAGGCTTCCATTTTAAAATGGACTGGAATCCTCATCCCTGCTCATGACTGCAGAGAGCTCAGCTCTTCTGGGAACCAGATCATTTATTTTACTGCTGAAATATGGATTTGGAGGCTCCTCTTTGTCATATTCTTGACATGGTGGTTGAAGTGATAGAATGAAGACATCCCATGAAAAAAGAAAGAAACCTAAATGTATTAAGCAATTTTTATAATGTATTATCAGTGAGGACCTAAATATGGGTGGAGGAGTATTGTGCAACACACAGGTTTTTAAAAACTTTTTTTTTTCTCAATTTGAAGTGTTTCTCCTTGTCTTTTAATATTTCCATCCAGTTCTTTCAGCATGAGAGAACTTCTGAGCCAAAGTGTGAGAGCCACAAAATGTAATTCACAAAAAATAATTGCTGTAAGAGGAAAAAAAACCCCAAAAACAACGTAGTGATGAGCTGGTTTGCCTTATCTAGAGAGAACAAAATAGGAAAAGGAAATAAATAAATGCTTTTCTAGTGGAAAAGGCTCCTTGTGGGTAGATTCCTGCGTCCACACCAGACTCTGCAAAATCACTTGGAGTCGAGGAGGGGGAAGGGAGGGGGGAAGATGGGCACGAGCACTTGGAAGGATCGGTGACCTAGAAAAGATTTTTAAAATTCCTTCGCTTCTCACCATCAGATAAAAGCAGGGACAAAAAGCGAGTGACTCATCTCTTGTTCCCTTCTAATAGTTTCCTAATGAAGTAATTATCGTGTGCTCGTTTGGAAACGCACAAAACAGGAGGCAGGACATGAAAATCGAGGGGAGGAGGAGAAGCCTAATTAGCTGATCCTGCCTCCCTGTGGATCTATTCCCACTCGCACTTTGCAGGGATTACGCCAAAAATTTTCCCAAATCCGACTTTTTACAGATTTAATTCCTGGACATATACACATGTAATTACTCACTAATTAGTAGGATCAGTTTTGTAGCTGAACACACACTGAAATATATTTATCTGCTCTGTAAAGGGACATCTAAAATCTAGAGGAGAAGATGATTCTTTAATATCAGTTATTAGTCCAAATACAAGCAGCAAATTTCTTGTCTTTTAACCAAGCCCATACCAGCTACAGCAAAATCCACCAGGAGCACATTCCTATGAGACCAACACTAAAAAGGTCTCCAGGAGATGTCAGGACCAAACCTTTGAGAGAAAAACCATCTTCAGACATAATAAATTAACGTAGCTGAGGAACCTTTTGGAAATCATGGTCAAAATTTGGAGCAGAAGGGGAAATTCCTGCACTGATGTGCTTGACCAAATACACTGTACCTGATTGTTATCTAGAGAGTTTTCAGAGCTGGGTCTTAATTTGGTTTAGGACAACTTTCCTTTAGGGAGAGACAGTTATATGCAGTTTTGGGGGGAAAGATGGAATCACTGCTGGTGATGGAATGTGCCCAAGGCAGATAAACCCTGTGGGCCAAAGCTTCTTCCTCACAGCCACACATGAAACTGGCCCATGGCAATGTGAAACTGGCCCATGGCAATGTGAAACTGGCCCATGGCAATTCCAGTGGTTTGGGTTTCCAAATATCAGGATTCTGTTTCCCCATGTGCAAAAGGGGTGAATTTCTCTTTTGGAAAAAGCTTTAGAATCCAGGGGTGAAAAAATATGCTTGGTGGCCACTAAATCAGAGTTACATCCTTTGCCATCTGTTTTGGCTTTTATTTTGCAGAGGTGGAAATGAAAATCAGTGAAGGAAGAGATTCAGTTTTTCTCTAAAAACAGAAATGTTATTTCCACCCACCCATCCATCCATCCATCCATCCATCCATCCATCCATCCATCCATCCATCCATGAACCAGTAAAAATAATATTCAACAATATAAATATTTATTCAGCCAGAAAAATCACTGTCTTAACAAGTGAGATCCTTAAATCTTTTTTATCTTTCTGAGCCCAATGAGGCAAAAAACCTAATTAAAGATGAAAAGTAAATCAACAACTTCAGTTCTCCAAAGCTGCAACACAAGTCCATCTTAGTTAACAGAAGAGTTTTATCATGACAGCTGCCCTGCGAGCTTTTTATTAGGGTTTAAACTGCCTCCAAACAATTTTCTTCCCAGGAAAAACCCACTCCATTGATGTGTGTACTGAGAAGAAAGCCCTTATTCTCAATTTTCCATCATCCGTGTGCATGGGCAAATTCTCCCTGGCTAACCGAGTGTGAATCCAACAGCTTTGGCTGAGCTGCAAAGGAGAAGGGATCCCAAATATTATTATGGAAGAGGAGAACGCAGCTCTGGTGGAGATGGTTGGCGGATCGCAGCTGCTTTTGAAGCTTCCTTTCTCCCTCTTTTTTTCTCCCTTTTCCATCCTCCCTTGAGTTATCCTCCCAGAATTGCCAGAACCAGGGTGTGGCGGGGCAGGGAGATGAATGTTGTGTTTTCAGAGCTAACAGAAGTTGGTTCCTCAGGGTTCACGGCGGTGTCACAGCGTGCGCCGAACTCCTACACGATTTGAAACCTGATCTTACACCTTGCCTTTTATGAAGATGAAATCCTTGGCAGGTGATTATTTTGCTTTCTCACATCATATCAGAGGCTTTAAGCACCAGTCTGCCTGCTAAGAGCCAGCTGTTGGGGAGTGAAAAAAAGGAAAGAAAGAGCTCAGAAAGCCCAGAGGTTCAGAAACCCCACAGCGGCAAACTGCGGCTATCCTCGGAGTTTTCCTTGGGTTTCATTGCAAAACAGGGAATGCAGGTGTTTTAAAACACTGGTCCCTGGACCAAAGTTAAATTAGGAAAACGCAGAATGAAGCAGGAAGGCAAAATTTCTTTTCCTGGAAAAATCAGGGAAGAGTAGAGACCTGTAACTGTGCAGCAGTGATGCCGTATTTATGATGGAGCTGATCTCTGCTGCTACACAAACGTGGGGTGGAGCTTTCTTGGAGCCTTCTTGCTCCTTTGGTAGATAAAGCTGCGAGTGACAACTCTCTTCAGTCCTTCCAACCCTGTTTTGAGCCCAGCTGAGGTTATCTGGCTGATTCCAGCCGGGTCCTGCCCATGAGGTGAGTTGATCTCCTTGGGGAGAGGAGCTCAGCACAAGGGAAGGGTTAACTGCAGGGCTGGGAGGCTCGGAGCTGCGAGCATCTCCACCCTGGGAACGCTGCCTTTCAGCGTTTGTCTTTTCCAGAGGCCTTGCTCTGGTCCAAATGAGTCAGGAGATGGGCAGGCCTTTCTTCCAGAGGGAAATGAAGGGCAGGAGGTGCCGTGCACCCACCCAGCTGCCTGACCATCCTCACCCTCACCTGCACCAGAGATCTCAAATAATTGTCCTTTGTCCTGTCACTTTGCCATCCAGGACAGCACAGGATACAGCTGACAGCGTGCTAACCCTGATTATGGTGACTGCTTAAAAACATCTTCACTTTTATAAGACACTTTTCCTCTGTGCAAGCCAAGGAAGATTGTCCTGGACATTCCCACCCAGAAGGGGAGGGGAGTGACGAGAAACCCCTCAGTGAAGCAGATGTGCTGTGACAATTGCTCACTGGGAGCAGTGGGGCTAAATGGGACATGTCACGTAGTGTGTAACTCCTTGGCAATGGCTGCACAGGGCTTCCTTCTCTGTCTGATAAAAATAAAGTTTTTCATTTGCCAAGACTATCAGAGCAACTGTTTGCTCTTCCCTAGGACCAAAGGAAACAGTGTTTCTTCCACTGTCAACAAAAGGAATATATTTATGTCTCAAACCTGCTTTTCCACGTGCACACACCCCCTCAGAACGCTGATTTTAAATCATCCTGAAATGAATTCAGTGTCTCTGTGCTGGATGTTCGTTTCCTTAGAAAAGCAACAACGGGATGATTTTTCCCTGGTGCATCTCCACAGTTTGGCCCAGCTCAGGCTGTTGAGCTGTTTTTCCTTCCTTTCCTCCCTCTGAATGTAATTGCTCGCTTTCAGCTACTGTGAGCCTGACCCAAATCCCACTGTGGTCCATGGAAAACCTCATCTGGGCCAGGGTGGGCTGGTTATAACCCAGCCTTGTGGTAAAAGGGAACTGGAGGAGGAATAGTTTTGGGACAGCTGGGCTAGGTCTGGTACCAGGTCTCTTCATTGCTTGTCTTTATTAGCTCATTAAGCACAGAACAAGAGGCTGCTGCTGTCTGACCACAGCAAACCTCACAGGCACATTGTTTTCTCTAGAAAAACACATTTGGACACTCTGGTGGGAAAATGAGCAGAAATCCCTGATGGGATGGGATTCTGCTCATATATGCACTCTGTCCTCAGTGGATACAAGGAAAGCATTTGGATTATAAAATAAGAAAAATGCTTCAATGCTGTTAGTCCCTCACTTAGTCCAAATAAAAATCTGAGGGTGTTGGAAGCTGGATGTGTTTGAATATCAAATATGCCAAATGTAACATGTTTGTCACCACTGTCTTGCATGAGGCAAAAAAATGCAAATAAATTCATTTATTGTTTTGGCAAAAGTGTGCTCAAATTGATTTTATTCTTTGGGAAGGCATTGCTGACACATCAAGGAACTCCTGGTTTGCTTGCCCTAGATTTGGGCAAGCTTGGAATTGATTGTTGCAATGGTTTTCTTGGGCAGTAATTTTCCCAGTAGTAATTAATTCATTTTATATGGAGATTTAGAAGATTACCTGAGTGTGAGCGAGATAAATCCTACTGCTGCTTAAATAATATCCCCACCTTTTCATCCTGAAGTTTCACCCCAAAAAGCAAATTTTCTCTTCTCTCCCTGTGCTCTCTCATTGCATGCAGGATCTGCAGTGCCCTAAGAGCACCCCAATCCCAAATACACCCCCACCCACTGCACTCAGCACAGGAAAACTGAACCCCTGGATTTTCCAAGGGCAGCTGCACCCTTTTGGGAATTGTTTGGAGCTGTTGTCACAGTTAGGAATGAATATTAGAGAAAGAAGTTTCTTTGTAAGGGTTTTGGGGACTCTTTTTGTCCCTTAGCAGGGACACTGCTACCAGATGTGTCACAGCACCTGGGAGCATCTGCTGGACACATCCACCCCTGGGGTTTTGCCTGTTTTGCTTTAGGCAGGGACAGAAATTGTTTATGCAGCTCTAAAAATGGCTTTGAAAGGTGCTGTGAAATGTTGGTTATCAGCTCTGAAACCCTGTGCTTTAAAAACTGGGATTGATTAATTCCTGCCTCTACATAGTCCTGTGTGTGCGCACGAGATTGTAGTAAAAAAACTCAATTAAGGCTTTTAATATGGAAATTTTAATATGGAAATTATAGTTTTTATATGGGAATTCTGGTTCTTGTGCAGACACTTTCAAGAAGTTCTTGATTTCTCACTGGTTCTGACATCCAGTGACTGGACTGAGGAGAGCCAGAATGAGATGAAAATGATAATTTGTTTCTGAATGCAGGACCAGCAGCACTTCTCATAACAGGCAAACAAACAACAACAAAAAAGAACCTAAAATTTGTGGTGGAAATCCAGCCAGCAAACACCAGGAAAACAAATTGTTTAATTTCCAATATACCCTCAATATTTTCTCTTGCGAGGGGGAACAAGGATTTCTTCTGAAAGCAAGTCCAGAAGAGCAGCACATTTGTAGGTGTCAGGCTCATTATTTTGTTAGCAGAGGGATAAATCAGGGGCCCCCTTGTTATTTTATTTTGTGCAGTGTACTTTAAAAATACTCACACACCCACTTAGTGCTTCCTCATTGATAACACCAGCGGCAGGGGGGAGCCGGTGTCACCTTCCATAAACAGGTACTGTTGACATCCAGCTTGTAAAACAGAATTATTTCAAATAGGGTGAGAGCCAGCTCAGGGAAAAGGTGCAGATAATGCTGCCTTATCAGACAATATTAGCCAAAAAACACGCCTGCCTATTTGAAGTCCCGCGTTTGTCTGATACACACACACTTTGTTGAGCCCTTTCCAAAACTAACAGCGTCTCTAATTGGTTGTACAGAGCAGACAATGATGTTCAGGAAGATGAAAATAATATTGGCCCAACGAGATGAGCTTTGTGTGTAGAGGTTGTGGATTTTCTGCTCCAGCTCGGGTTGGAGTCACAAGAGTTGACCGCAGCCAGCACTTAAATGAGATTTAATGAAGCTGTTTGGCTCAGGGCAAGGTAACCAGACACACACAGAGCGTGGAGGAGAGAGTGCTGCTAATGCTCACTAGAGCCTTTCCAAAAAACCAGATTGTTTTTTCCTTAAAAACAGAGTGGAGATGATATAATTCCTGAATTTTTATGAGGTTTTTCCCAGGGGTCTGGAGATGGTTTCATGTGTAACGAACACGAACTCAGGGAGAGGAAAAATGCAGAATGCTGGAAAACCCACCAAACCAGAGAGCCATTATAAGCAAAAAATTGTAGGGAGGGTTAATGCTTGGAAAAAGAAAGGGGAGAAGTGGTGGCATCCCAGATTTCCAAACCTCATTAAATAGATTTTACTCATGGAGCCAATAGTTGAGGGTTGGTGCTGTGGTATTTCACTGCACCAGAGTCATGCCCATGGATGCCACTTCTCCTTCAGAAAATACCTTTAAAAATGCTCTGTTTGCTGAGTTCTCAGCCAGAGTAGTTCTGTGTGCATCTGAGTCTGACTTTCTTCAATTTTCCCCACTTCTCATGCATTCCCTCCATTGCTAAATCCCCCTGGAAATTCCTCTGCGTTCATCAGTGAGAGAACAAAGGTTCTGCCTGCCAAGGCAGCGCTTGGCAGACAGCAAAATATCTCATGTATTTACTAGGTGAAACATCTGGATTATTGTCCCAGCGTTCAGCAGAGTTATCCACTCGTGGATCAGCGTTCGTTGTACGCAGGGATTAGGATTTAACAGGATAAATGTCTCGTAAATGGGAATGAGAGCAGCATGACAACAGCGAGACCTCAAATCGAGGAGAGCTCTGCTCAAAAGCAGCAAACAACCAGGGCTGCTTGTATCTGCGAATATCCCATCTTGCATGGATTTGCATCCCTGAAATTTCACCCTCTAAAATTAGTCTTAACCACCAAAAATTGGCCTGGCTCGGGCTCCAAGTGTGGTTGAACCACCGGCTCCCATCGCTGAAGCGAGAAATTTGCCAAGGCTGTCTCGAAATTTGGACACCGTTCATTAAAAAGTCAACCCAGTTTAGCTTGAAAGGTTCCATCTTACAAATGAATAGAAATTAAAAAATGCTTTGTCCCAGGCCTCCCAAACTGGGTTATCCAGATAAAAGTCTGCTCCTTCTCTTATTTTCTATCATTCCCTTCTTCCCCCCCACTCCCCCCGCCCCAATTTTTATTTTAATCAGTGAAATTCATTGCTTTGGGCTTGGCTTTTTCGAACCACACACATTTCGAAGAGTCACTTGCCAAGGAACATCTGTAAAAGTATTTCTAGATGTTTGGAATTTCCTAGCAGTAGTAGGGAAGTTTGGTTTGTTTGAATCTTTCACTCAGCAGGAGGAAAATTGAGCTCAACATGTTTATGAGTATAAAAGCCATCTGTTTGATAGGGATCCTGGAAGAAGACTGAAGGTCTGACTCTGAGATGATGAAGTGAAGAAGAAAGGTTTCTGTTTCCTGTTGCTGAGAATTAATTATGCTGTTAATAGTGTGTTAGAAGAAGTAGGAGTGCTTTACGTTATTACTTAAGCCCAAAGAAATAAATATGACTTTAATGAAAAGCTCTCCTGAAGAAAAATCCACCATAACTTTTTAAAGAGCTGGTCACGTACCCAAAAACATTTATATGCTGGGATGCTTCTCCCTAAATGTGGTCTGGCAAGGGTTTTTCCTCCTCCTTTTCCATTCCTTTGTGGATAAAATATTGGTATTTTTGAGGAAAGTGACTTCCTTATGTGCCAGAGCATCACCTACAGCTTGGATTTAAGTTGTCACATAAAGACTCTTGATGTCACCCTGTTTTTTGCTGCATTTCTTTCAATTGGTGATGCTTTGTGGCTTCCCTGGGATGCCCAGAGGAAGGAAGGCTGGGAAATCGGATTCACCCTGTTGGTGGGAGTGGAAATCAGCAAAGACAAATGGGAGATCCCTCACCAGAGCTGATAAAATAATTTAAAAAATACCCCACACCCAGATCATGGGTGAGAGCTGGGCTGCTCAGAGCCATTTTTGGAGGAACTAAAATCCCTCTGCCTTTCGTAGCAGGAACAAAGGGAGATGAGGCTGTAATTTTACCACTGGAACTGTTTTTTTTTTCGGTGTGGGGTGAATAGACTCAGTACTCCCTCCCTAAAACATTGCATAGATAATTCAGGTCAAAACGTACTTACCACAAAATGATTCTCTGATGCTTTACAATAAAACAACTTACGTGCCACAAATCAGTGATTAAAGGTTATTGCAAATGAAATTATTATGAACAAAACATGAAATGGGGTGGTTAAACTACATTGTATAACTTTAAATCCATCAGAAATTATTTATTAGCAAGTGTTTCTGCATATGTTAAGGAAGCAGATGCTCAAAACCAACTGGTTCTAAATAGTGAGAAAGAATTAAAAAAATATAATTTTGGCTGCAGCTGGTGACTTTTGGGGTTTGATGGGGGGTTTGTGTTTTTTTATTTCTGTGGGCGTGGGTTTGTGGTGGACTTGGCACTGTTGGGTTAAGGGTTGGACTTAATGATCTTAATGGTCTTTTCCAACCTAAATGATTCTGTGACTCCATGTCCATGGCATTGAAATCCACCAGGAAAGCCCAGACTGAGGCAGCCACTAAATAGGACTGGGAAACATCCCTGTGCACAGGATATCTGCAAACAGGCCACTCGCAGAGCTCCTGCGCGGGGGATCGGCGGGAGGAAGCCATCCCAACGCCCAGCACAGCACAGAAATTTCCTGCCCTTTCCCCCTCTCCCTTTTTATCCCCAGCCTGGGCTCTCTCCAGCTGCAGAAACCCTCTTTTAAAATTCAAATTCTCATGGCACAAAGCTGAATAAATACCGAGGGTGGAGAAGGTGGGCAGCGCCGCCGAGCTCCGGCACACACCGGCTTTGTCCCTGCTGGCACGGGGGCTGAGCTGGGGGATTTTGGGGGGCTGCCAGCAGGGCAAGATGCCACCAGTATTTTCTTTAGTGCCTTGTAAAGCCCAGGTGAGTCCTGACACCGTCTGTGTGGACACTCAGGGCTTTATGTACGAACAGCTTGGAGCGTGTGGAGCGTGGAGCCTCCTGTCACGGCCAGGAGGATTTGGGTGTACAAAGAAAAATACAGCTGAGCTAACAGAGCTTTTAAAAGAAGCTGACTTGGGTGCCTGATAGCCCCTGAGTAGGGCTTGCTTGTCAACATTGCCAGCCGAAATCTCTGAAATCTGGGCCTTCAACCTGAATATCCAAGGAGAGCCAAAATAACACATTATGAGCGTTAATGCAGTTGAAAGCAAAACCGCATGTTTTGCAAAGGGTTTAAAAGCCCATTTGAAGTAGGGCAAAGGGTCAGAAAAGAAGGAGTCCCATTTATGGAGCTCTGGCAAGTGTTTCCAAATGAAGAAGCCCCACTTAGAACATGTACACTTCATTAGATCACTGCTGCCCTTGTCACCGGCAGGAAAAGAGGAGATGCTCGCCCTTGCTCAGACCTACAAACTCCAAAAGTTTCCCAACATCCCCCTGAAAAACGGGAAAGAAACAGCTCTTTGTTAGGAGGGAGTGGAAAGAGCATAAACCCCAAATGTTGGTTTTTAAATTATTTTTAAACAGTTTTTTTTTTGTGCTTAGGCAATAGGAAAAAAAAAACAAAAAAACTGGGCATGTTTTATGGTGCTGAGTTATTGCAGGGTGTTCTGGTGTGCTGGAGCAGGGGGCTCAGCACCTCCCACGGCAGGACATGAGGGGTTGATGAGCCAGGATGGGGCTGTGTGATGGACAGAGGTGTGAGGGTCACTCCTGCTCCTTGCTGCTCCAGCTCTTTGTCCCCATCCCAGACTTTCTGGTCTTTTGCTTTGGCATTTGCCTCTTTGCACTCTTTTGTTTCATCTCTGCTTCCCAAGAAGTGATGTCTTTTGTAATCACTCAGAAACCTGTCCCTGGCTCTGCTCTGGCCACTCAAATCACCCTTCTGACTCCTTGTGACCCACAGCACCTGATCCTTTTTGTGCTGTCCCAATTCAGAGGAGCAGGGAATGAGGGACAGGCAGGATGCTCCGTGCCCTATTCCCTATTCAAAGTCTGCAACCACCAGAGAGGACCAGGATCCCTGGAGCAAAATTCCTTGGGTCTGGAGACGCTCCATGAACCTGTAAAGATGTGATGGAGAGAAGCTGTCAGGCTACCTGCCTCACAGGACCACTGCAGGTTTCTTGCCAGCACACCTGGCTTGTAAAAATCCAGCAGGAACCACCAGGATTTTTCCCCTCAGGGACTGGTTTCCAGTAAGTGCAGCCTTTGGTGTGAATTTCTTGGTCCCATTTTAAAGAGCTGCAACCTTTCCTTTGTGCCAGGTCCTGCTCAGAGTGAATCCTGCCCATCTCACTGTCCCAGGCTTGCAAAAACCACGGAGCATTAAATGCAAAGTACCCACAGCAGGTTTGTCTGCTTTTCCTCGGGGGATATTCTGGGGGGAAAAAAGGTGTTTCTGTTAAAAAGAAACACATCCCTGGTCCACAGGCTGGAGCTGAGAGCAAAAGGAACATTTTTGTCTGAGGTTCCAGTTAAATCACTGGCAGGACATCACTGCTTTTGGAGCGCTTGAACTCGGATCCAACACAAATCCATAAAAAGCTGTTAAGTTGCGATGGAGGGGAGCCCCGGTGGTCAGGAGTTTACTCCAGGCCTTTAGGGCAAGCTGCAGCCTCCTGCAGGGCTGTTCCAGCTGGGCAGACAGGTATTGCTGCAATGTCCTGCCCCTCCTGGACCTTCCCCTCCCTGTGTCCCTGCCAGGAACCCTGGAGCAGATCAGGAGTAGATCAAGAGCGAGCTGAGGTGTTGATCTGTGTCTCCATTACGACTTCCAGCTCTGTCAGAGCCTGGAAAGGGCCCCTGGCTGGAGCAGCAGCTTGGGCTGGTGGTTTTATGGGGAGGAATAGGATTAAAAGGTGAGAGAACTGGAGGGACAGAGCATGTTGTGGATCAAAGCTCCCTGGGGAGCCTCTGCTGGGCACTGAGCAGAGCTTTAGGTGTGTCCCTCACATTAAACAGGATTTCATTTCCCTTCAACACAGGCCTGGGGAAGAAGAGAAGGGAGATGAGCCTAAATAACTTCCAACTGAATGGTTTCAGGAAGGCCAAAAGTTGTCAGACACATGGGGAAAACCCACAGCCATCAGCAGCTGCAGAACATCCCAAAAACCATCCCAAAAGCCATCCCAAAACCCCAGATACCCATGAGGAACAGGGGAAGACAGGGTCCAAACGCATGAGGAGCCCTTTCCTGTGGGGCTGTGAGTGCTGTAAGACCCTCTGGAGATCACAAAGACTCCTGGGGTGCAAATGCTGGCAGATTTTGGCCCAGGGAGGGAGGTGATGTTCCCTGGACACTGTGGAGAACCTCGGCCTCCTAATCCAGCTTCCCTCCTCTGGGCACCCCGTGGATCCTGGAGAGGCTCGGGCCATTTGATACCCTTCATTCTGCAAATCAATCCCAGCACAGGGGTTGATTTAAATCCCAGTGTGGGATTGATTTCATCCCAGTATGGCATTGATTTAAATTTTTGCTCCACTATAGAAATGGCTCAGAATTTTGGGGACATTTCGGGGGATTTATGGCTTCAGGAAGGATAAAGCAGCAGGACAACTCCCAGGTTGCATCCTGCAGAGCAAGGCAGAGGGATGGCTGAGATGTTCCAGCTTTATTTATGCAGAAAGGGGAGAACTGGCAGATTTTGCAGATTTTGGGATTGATAAGAGTGACAACGAAGGCTGGAGGAATCCAGAGGTGTGTTGCCCTGCACCTTTTCCTGCAAGGCAGAGCCTCCTGGCTTCTTGCAGCAGCAAAATCTGTTCTGTGTCCATATTTCCCCTTTCCTTTGGAAATCAGGATGGTTTGAGGGTCTTTGCATCCGAGAGTCTAAATTAAATATTAACTAAGAGGTTTCATGTGAGCTGGAGTGTTTTGAAAAAATCTAAATGGATCCCACAGGGCAAGCTGAGGGCTCCAAA
This sequence comes from Promerops cafer, assembly GCA_013398275.1. Taxonomy (NCBI): domain Eukaryota; kingdom Metazoa; phylum Chordata; class Aves; order Passeriformes; family Nectariniidae; genus Promerops; species Promerops cafer. Next base: position 3,437,062 of record VZSE01010539.1, on the reverse strand, counting down.
ACAGATTCCAAGAGAATAAAGGATGTGTGAGTTAGAGGCATAGGAAAAGTCTCAAATGGCAGATGAGTCAGCAAAAACCAGAGACCCAAAAGATGCAGAAATAATATTAGGGATATGAAAAAACTGGAAGTAGAGATAATTTTCCTGTACTAAAGTAAGGAAAGAAAGTTTATCTAATATTCCCCAAATTACTCTTCTCCAAATATTTGTTGGTTGATTTGCTTTTCCCTTCCAAAGCCTCAACAGCCTGATTTTATTTTCCTGGCTGTGGGGAGAACCAGGAACAGCAGCAATCTGGATTGCAACATGAAATCCTATGGCTGGCTGGAAAACCTATACCTGGTGTTGAAGGGACACAAGCATCAATTTTTATTAGAGCTTTATTTGCTACTTTTAAGCAATGAAAAAAGTCTGCTACAAAGTGAAAACACATGTCCCATAAAAATTATTGATGTGCACAGATAATGCTGAATATCCCTTGGGTACCCAGGGGATGGAAAGAGTCAGAAAGTCATTAGTAGGGAAGGGCAAAATAATTATAAAACATGTTGCTTTAGACAAATTGTAGCTGAGACTTTTCAATTCAATTTTGCCAGTCTGAATTTCAATTTATCCTTCTGTAACTCACTAATGATGGACTGCAGATTTAAAGGAGGGAAATTGGAATAGTGAAATCATGTATATATTTTTTTATATTGTCCATTTGTGTGAATAGATTAGGAAAGTGCAATATGTGAAATTCAGTAAATATTTAAGGCTCTTTCAATTAGAGAGAACAGAGAACTGGTGCAAGTGTGAATGAATTGCATTTCCACATCTTTATCTTTGTTTTCTTTTCCCTGCACAGTATTAAAAAATGGGAAAACAACATTTGAAATGTTGTGGTTGCAAAATTAGAGAGAAGCAGATTTTTCTTCTGATTAAGAGTGACCATGTTTTAGTACAAAGTCTTATAAAAAATAGAAAAAAGCAGATTTTGGTCATTTCTGCACCTCACCACAGAGAAGATCAGCAATGCCAAGGACTTGGCGTGGTTTTGATTAACTTTTCCTGCTCATTCTTCTTGTTAAAGTTCATTTTGAGGTTTGACTGATCCTCCTTTAGCCTCTGTTTTTGTCCTCCCTGGTGCTGGGGTGGTTTGGGAAGCCTTCCCTCGGGATCCGTTGCTGATGGAGTGGTGGGACCTTGCTGGGCTGGAGGGGAGGTGAGGGGTTGGTTTTATCCAGAGCTGGGACAGAGGCACAAACTCTCATCCCAGGGCTTTGGAGCTGGCACAGCATCCCAGGGAAAGCAGGGGCGCAGCAGCAGCCAGGGCCACATGTGGGAAGTGGAGCAGGGGGTACAAATATAACTCAAACATCTCAATATCAGCTCCACGTCCAGTGCAAGATGCTTTAAAAAGGTTTTCTTCCCCCTCCTTCTATCAAAGTATCTTGATAATCCCAAGGAGCAGCAGAAATGAAGGGAGAAATGGAAGGAAAGGAAAGGTTTTGGATAAAAAAAAACTTGCAAGGAGCAGAAGCAAATTCATATAAGATTTCCACTTCCTTTCAGGTTAAATCCCCTTTTAAACCAAGGCTAACCTGTCAGCACTGGGTCCAAATTCAAGTCATTCCAGGTTTGCCTAGTTTAAAAAAACCCCTCCAGGACTGGTGTCAAGGGACCATTCCCAAGTCTAAGGACAGAGCCTATCCCTTCATCGGGAAACAAAGAGAAATCCTGAATATGCATGAAGACAGGAGCTTTCCCAAGCTCCCACTCCGCTCCTTGGGAATCCAAAAAGTATAATTTGAAACCCTGCTGGAGCGTTTGTGAGACACAAGCAGCCATTGTCCCCAGACCCACGGCATGAATCACCTCGAGATTTCCCTTTCCTCCTTCCAAAGAGGAGATTTGCTCTTTTTTAATGTCAATAAATAGTCCTGCCTGAGATTAGACTGTCGGGGACAGAGAGCCAAGGAAAAAAAAGCTGGAATGCCCCAAGCTGGAGCCCCCGAGGTGCTCCCAGAGTGGGCACTGGGTGCAGGTCACGCTGTTTCATTTTTGGTTTTGTCCCAAATTCTCCAAACTCTGCCTCTTGGAGAGTGATGGTCCCACAGGCTGCAATATCCAAACACCTCTGCATGAAAAGAAGCCTGATCTCCTCCCAACCCAAATATTGAATTAGGTCTGGGATATTCTTTTTCCACTTTCTTTTTCATCTCACATTTGTGCTGCTGCAACCTCGGCTGTGTCACTGCTTTCTTTGTCCCCATCCTCCAGAAGTGTCCCCATCCTCCATCTCAGGCTGGTTGTGCTCAGATTTTTGGGCTGCTTTACCTGGGACATTAATTCAATTTATCACCAACAAGCAAACTTCTGGCCATGAGTGTCTGGGTGTCTTTTGCACACATCCTCCCAGTAACAATTTTTTCCCTTGCTGTGTTTTGGCAATGTCTCCATGGGAATAAATGTTTTTTTCCTGTTTATTTTTGTTTCATTTGGTGGCAAATCCCATTCCCCAGTATGGCAGATTGGTGACCCTGCAGGGATTTCCCTTGGGGTGTTGAACATCCAGACAGTTTCAGTCTAATCCTGCTCCTGCCCTACTCAATGCCACCCATTTTATTCCCAACCAGAAGGAAGTAAAAAATGAAATGAAAATGTGTTTGAACTTTTCAGAAATGGCAGCTCAAAATTCGACTTTTAAAAGAAAAAAAAAAAAAAGGAGGAGGAAAGAGAATGTTTTCTGATCTCCAGAATTTAACTTGTGCGTTCAGTAACTGGATTGTTAAGGATATCCAACCTGGAGCAATCTTCTTTCACCTGCTTTATTTTTTCCTTTTAACGATGCATGAAGAGAAACAGACCCCTTGAATTATGACAGCTTTGTGATGGGACAAGCTTCTCATGCTACTGTATTTTAATATCTTTCCCAACAATGACATCTTCTCCACATTAAAGGCAGGTCAGGGAGTGAATCTAATAACACACTCCTGGAAACCCAAGGAGCTGAAACCTGCCCTTGGCTTTTCAGGACACAGAGGTCTTTCAGAAATACCAGAGAAATGAGATTCTATTTTTCCAAGGCATCAATTTTTTTAATTTTTTTTTTTTTTAAGCAACCCAAAATGTGCATAATCATATTATGGGCAATCAGGGTGCTATTCAGCTCCTATATCAAACAGGCATGTCATTAGCACAGCAGACTAATTGCTGGAGCTTTCCTTGACCTGCCACTCCAACATTAAGGCTCTGGGTGGCCAAATGATTTTCATCATTTTGCCTGTGCTCCACGAGAGCTGAGGAAACCGAGGGCTGTGATTGCTGTGGTAATTTTCCTTTCAGAACAGATTGCCTGGTTTGACATTTTAAGTACAGTATCTTGTAGCTGCCAGGCAGGGGAACCTTTCAAAGGCACCGCCGGGAGCGCAAATTCAAAATTTGCCTTTGCCTGCCTCGGACACCCTTCTGTGGCTCCTCCTCGTGAGAGCACAGCAGCACATCATGAGAATCCAGTTGCCACCGAGATAAGGTCATGCTGTGGAGAAATCTGAGCTCCTTAACCTCTGATCTTTCCCCCCACTCCCAATTCTGTAACCTCGCGCCGTACGTAGCTCAGAGCGAAGGCAGGAGAAACGCCCGGATTCCTCTCGGAATCCCCATCAAGAACAGGACAAACTTCTTCTTTTTTGATCTCTTAGACTGTTTCAAAATACACTCTGTTCTGTTCTACAAGTTTCTAACTGGCTGCCACCAAAGAAAAACTTCTTCTGGCTCCTCAGCCGTGATGATGATGTGGTGATCTAAAATATCTGCCCTGCTCAGACCAGAAATGAATTTAGCTCCTGACTAGATCAACAGCCAACCAAGGCAGCTGTTGGCACTTTAAGGAAAGGTTTGGGATGACATCCTGTGAAATGGCTGCATCCTGAAATCCCAGGGAGCAGAAATCAATAATAATCTTGAATTAATCAGGGCCATTTTTTCACCAGAACCTCAGCATGAAACCCCAAATCCACCAAAAGTCAATGGAGGAGGTTGTGATCAGTGCGACATCTCTTGGTGTAAATTTATTTAAACTGATACTGGATCCAGAATTTGTATTTTCCCTGTGTGTAAGAGAGGGGGAAAATTTGAGGGTATTTTTTTAAAAGAAAAAAAGGGAAAGGAAAGACAATGAGCTTAGCTGGGAGCTGTATGGGAGCCTGGAATGTGTGTGCACACCTGGAGCATCTGCAGGTGAGAACACCCATGGTGCAGGTGGAGGCAAGGAGCCTCAGGATGCCCACGTTCAGTGCTGCACAGGAATTCCAGGCCGCCATCTCCCCAGTCCTGCCCCTCCAGTCGAAATTCCCCTTTCAGATTTTAGCTCAGCTGGTTCAAATGAGCCGTGGCACTATCAGATGTTTGGTCTCTCACCCCACGAGGGGCTCAGATTGCGCGGAGTGAGAACGGTTTATCCTCGGCTCTAACGGGATAATCTTGGAGCTCAAGCAATAAAGTCTGGCAGCTCTGGATCCAGAGGTACCAGAGGTCTCCAGCTCTCAACTGGAGCTCTTTTTCTTCAGAGGGATATAAACCCAAGCACGTGTCCGCTGTGCCTTGGCAAGGGAATGCTCTCTCTTCTCCAGGCGACTTGTGAGTCTGCTGCTCTTGCCACTAACTCAGACAGTCATTTCTCTGTGGGAAGAATGGGTTTAATTACATCACAGTTCCCAGTTTTATTAATGCTCGAACAATATGAGCATTAAAGTGAAATTATATGCCAAGTACTGCAGAGGCCACTGAAACGTTTCCTGTTATTGTGTTGTAATGGAGATTGCAGGAACACAGAGCTGTTCCAAGGGGCTGCAGCAGAAAATGGCTCTGAGCCTCTCCAAGATCCACAGAGCTCTCAGGGCTGTCCTGACTGCAGAGTTTCTAGGAATTAACAGCTGAGGTGGCAAAGAATTCCCCTAGGAGGGCTGGGCATGGCTCAGGCACTTCCGTGCTTCCTGAAGGGAAGCAGATCTCCTGTGGCAGGGCTGGAGCTGCCTTGGGGAAGGGGATCACAACTTTCCCGAGCCACACGGAGACACTGAGCTCATCAGCTGAAATTAGGGACAACTACAAGGTTTGGAAAAGCCACTGCTGTTGAGACAGCTCAGCTGGGTGGCAAATTTCTGGTAGGAATTGGCATTTGGGCTCACTTCCCCGAAGGCACTGTGCTCCTGACACATTTCCCAAGAGAAGGTTGGCATCCAGCAGTGCCTGTGATTCCCAGCAATGAAGAGGAAACCAGTCATCCCTAGGACATTCCTGTGAATTTTCATACCAGCTCACAGAATTGCAGGATCACTGAATAATTAAAGTTGGAAAGGACCTCCAAAACCAGCATCAAGAACAGCACTGGAAAAGATCTCCAATAGTGACAAGTCCAGACTTGGAGAAAGTACCACCATGGCCAGAAAATTACATCATGAAGTGCCACATCTTCTTCTTGTTGGACCACTTCCAGGGATGGTGACTCCACCATTTCCCTGGAGAGCCTGTTCCAGTTCTTAAACATTAAACAAGGAAATTTTTCCCAATATCCAACTTGAACTTCCCCTGGTGCTCCCAACTTCCCTCCTCCCAAGTTTCCCGGGAGAAGAGGCTGCCCCCACCTTGCCATAATTTATTTTACTCCATCTGAAAGGAGAACATTGAATTGTAGCTGTTTAAATTCTCCTGGCTGTGCTCCTGCCCTCTTGGAGGATGGTGTCCTTCCAGCCTAGGTGTGGAATCCCTCTGGGATCCTCACCACCAAAGCATCCCAAAGTAGGGGTTGTGCTAATGAGAGATGCAGCTGAACTGCCCTGATTTCAATGGCAAAATTCCACGAGGATGGGATTTCCTGGCCTGGGATTTAACCAGATTCACACTCAAAACCTCTAACAGAGAAATGCACCTCTTCTGTATTTTATCCCCATTCTTCTCTTGGTCTTTAATGTTAACTTCATCTCTGCCTCCTATCTGACTTTTTTTTCCCCCTCTATCCACCTTTACTGCAGTAAAAATGAATAATTCCACCATTTCAGCTCAATATATCGCTCTGGACTGAGTTCAGGGAGACATGCATGAAGATTGTTTCCTGCCATGGCCAGCAAGTGGTTTCTCTGTGCAAGCTCTCGTGATCCTTTTCCAAAGGATTTAAAATCAGTTAGGATAAATTACAGCCCTTAGAATATAGCACTGGAATACAAGTGCAAATTACAGTGTTCTCATCTATTTACATGGAGACTCTTGATAAATAATGAGTCAGTGGTTGCTCTGGACCTGGAGTTGCCTGGATAGCCCACAAACCTTTTGTTTTCTTTTTAGGATTAGTTGTCACTACCTTAGCTGAGAGTAGCTAGGGATGGTTTAAACCATAATTTCATAGAATCATAGAATGGGTTGGGCTGGAATAAACCTTAAAGCCCATCTCATTCCACCCCTGCCATGGCAGGGACACCTCCCACTGTCCCAGGGTGCTCCAAACCCTGTCCAGCCTGGCCTTGGACATTCCAGGGATCCAGGGGCAGCCACAGCTTTTCTGGGCACCTGTGCCAGGGCCTCCCCTCCCTCACAGGGAAGAATTCCTTCTGAATATTGCATTCAAATCTACTTTCCTTCAGCTCTGCAGGTTTTATGTTTTTCAGGTTATATGGTTCTTGTTACATGCTCTATTTATAAGATGCTTTGGAATAGCTGGGGGAAACCAGGCACCCGAGACATGCCAGGGTCTTTGGACACATTCAGAACATCAGGAATCGACATTTCATCAGCCTGGGAGGTGACAGATTTTCCATGCAATTGGGAAACTTGGTAATAAAGTTTAAACTTGTTTTCTTGTAGGAAAAGTCATCACACAGAAGTGCATCTCCCTTTTGCCATTTCCCTTGTGATACTGAAGCACCACAGAAATGCTGTCTGTGGACAAGGAGTGAAGAATTAAGAACTCAAGCACTGAAAATGGGGGGATTTATTCTGGTGCTGGACTTCTGCAAGCTGTGAATAGTACAGGAATTAACTCTGCAAAATACATGTTTCATATGAATTAGGCTACATGTTTATCTCTTTAGCTGGCTATAAACCACATACAAATAATTGATTTCTCAAAATCTCCTTTCCTTCCAGCTGGACACTCACTGGGATTTTGCAGTTGGTTCTGCACATCAGGACAGGAAGAATTGGAAGGAAAATCAACTGTGGACAAAACTGGCAGAAAATTCGGAGAGAGCCGTGAGCTTGGGCAGGAGAAATGCCAGGAAAGGAAAAGGAGAAGAATTGTGAAAGGGAGACAGGCTGCACACAGTAGTCTTAGTGTTTGCACTGGTTAAACCCCTTTTATCTCACATTCATAAACACAGGCTCTCTATATGATATAAACCACATTTAGCTGTCATTGAAAGGCTGTGATTTATGGAACAGGGCTGTCCCTAAGAGGGTAACAACACTTGGTGCTTATTTTGGCAGGTGCACTAATTCAAACTGCTGAGCAGCTCAAAGAACAGCTCATGCTAATGACAAAAGGTTAATGATTTTAGTTTCTTTTCCTTTCTTTCTTTTTTCTTTTCTTTTTTTTTTTTTTTTTTTTTTTTTTTTTTTTTTTTTTTTTTTTTTTTTTAATATTGGGAATATTTGTTCAGTTTAGGCACCACTTCATATGTGACCCCAGCTCCAGCCAAGCAGATGTCAGCTCACTTTGCATTTGGCAAAAGCAGCATTGGAAGAAAATATTATTTTAGTTTCAAACATGACTAAATAGCCATCAGCATTGCTGGGCTAATAAAGAGACATCCACAGACCTTTGCCTTGCCTTCATGTTTGCATTTAACAGGCAAGAAACGATGATCTATTTCCCTAATAAATCAGAATTGGCACGTCCGATAGGAAAATCAGCATTAATATATTTATTTTTCTGTTTATCTATCGGTTCTGGGGGACTTTTTGCAATTTCTCCATGTTCCTTTAAGGATCTTGTTTCATGAAGCTTCTTCTGGCTTAACAGATTTGTCTGTAACATCTTAAATGAACGCTCTGCTCCTTGCTAGCTCTCCAAGTTATCCCATTATGTATTTGATAAGGGTTTGTGGCCATGTTTAGCAGATGAAAACTCATACAGGCAAACCTTGAACCTACTTTCAGCATGCAACAAACCCCAGGATACAAAATATTGGCAGGGACTCCTTCCACTACCCCAGGCTGCTCCGAGCCCCATCCAACCTGGCCTTGGACACTCCAGGGATGGGGGAAAAGAGGAGGCCAAGCTTGTGGCCACTCATTCATTAAACCACACGCCCAGGCAGGTTCCTTGGGGTCTTTCATGGGTATCATCATCATCACCTTTCACCTTCTGCCTTATCTTGGTGATGATGAACCTCAAACCCCTCCCTGTTCTGCACAGGGAGCAAACAGGTGTAAGAGAAAATCCTGGGAGCTCTGCACCAGGCACAGCACTGGGGAAATAATAAACCCCAGAGTTTTTAAACCTTTTTGAGAGCTTCAGAGGACAGATCCTCCAGGATGCAAAGCTTTGTTGTCACTGTCAGCAGCAGAGTGCTCAGAGAAGTCTTGTACTGAGCACAACAAGGCCACTCAGCTCATGTGCAACAGAATCAAAAGCAGCAGCAAAGTCCAACAATAACAACGAAGCAGCAAAACGCTGGCCAGCAGTGAAAAGTAGGTCATTGTGAATGTATCCAAGAGCTGTATCTCCACAAGGAACTGGGCAGCAGCCAGAGAGACATTTGTCAAATTAATCATGGAAGATCAGGTGCCCGTCCCCTCCCTGTCCTCTCCTCATTAACCTTTGTCTCCAAGGCAGGTTTGAGGCAAACTCCTAATAAGTGTGATTTTTCCTGGATAGTCCAACTTCATTATTATTATTATTATTGTCATTACCATTATTTTCTGACCACAGCCTTGCTCACAGTGCAGGCCACGTTCCCGTTGCTCAGCCAAGCAATCCCTGATACAGGGAGGGGAACTGGTCCCACCACTGACTCCTGGCTCTTGCTGCAGCCTGACACGTGCAGAACTGCTCAAGGTCCAGCTGTGGCCCCAGCTGGATCTGCTGAGGACCAGCAGAGCATCAGGGTGGTTGTTCACATCACAAACCAAACCTGTCCCAGACCTGGATTAAAGCTGCAAAGCTCCACAAGCAGTTCTGGTGGTAAGTGGCTGATAGCAGGAGAATTCTCCCCTGGAAAAATGGGGTTAGATGATCCCTTTTTAATGCTCTCTGAGTAGGGCTGTAGCTAAAGTGGTCACATTAGGAAAAGCAGAAGTGAACAAAAAGCCCCTGAGGTTTAAGGAGTAGCTGTTCACAAAGCTCGAGTCCATCAGCTATTTGCTAGGAAGGAAAGAAGGAAACCTGGAAAGCATTAGGAACAGAAAGACCACCAGACATGAAAAATGGTACTTTTAATGCTGAAGTTATCAGTAGAAGAGGTTCTCAAACTTTACAAGCAGAGTTTTAACAGTAACACCACAGCAGGACTTGACAGGTAAAATGTGTGCAAATTTCACATATTTTTTTTCCCCGCCACTGGTCAATATTTCCCTGCCACCAAAGTCAAGAGTTATTTTGGCTTGGCACCAATTTTTTTCTGAAGGACTCCTCTCTGCAAAAGATGAGTAAATGATAAAATATGTGAGAGGATGACTAAAGCACCGGATAAAAAAATAGATTATGGGCACGGGGTGAAATATCTGGTAATGCCTGAGAGTGTGGCTGCCTAGGACAGGAAAAGGCTGAGCATTTCAGTCGAGAGCAAAGAGAAGGATGGAAACCTGGATGTTGGAAGTGAGGCTTGGTCCAGGAATCAAAACCCATAAAACACATTAGTTCTGGGGTGAAAGTAGTAAAGAGTCTACTCCAGGTTAGCCAAATATCTGTGGCTTCAATAGAAGCCTTTAGGAAAATATGCAACCACTAAACCATTTTTACTCAGCCTCCTCCAAACACAAAATATTCCTTTAGCTGTTTGAGGCTGGCTTTTCCCTCCCAGCCCTCCTGACCTGCCTCACAGGGCTGAGTCAGGAGGAAAATTGGGAGTAATGAAAAATCACCATCTGCTTTTGTCACCTCCGTGACCCTGGTACCAGTTGTTCCTCACTGGCCACATTTCTTCCAGCCTGTCCATGTAGATAAGTAAAGCTGTGACATTGAATTCACTCTGTATTAATATATATATATATTTTTAAGTTATTTTCAGGGAGCTTTTTGCACTGAAAATCCTGGAGTGAAATGTTTGTTGTGTCTTTGAAGGAAGACCCATCACTAAGTCACTGTAACTAATAATGGGGATATTGAAGGAGAGCAGAATTTACTGGAGCACTGGGATTACTTTTGTTAAAGCAATAATGCCTCATTTGTTCTTATGACAGAGCTTTACAACAGTTACACAGGCAAGTCTTTAACATCCATCAACATTACTGTCTGGATTGTATTATCTAGGAAATCCCAGAGTCACTAGCCTACAGGTTGAATTAGCTGCAAATTCATTTCAGATTAGAATCCCTTTTGTAAATGCTGCAGTCACTCAGGCAATACCTCAGAGAAACCAGAGGGATGTTATTGAATTTTGTGTTAATAATTCTTTCCCAGCTCTTTTATTTTTTTGGGAACCGCTGCTTCTTGAAAGGCATTAAGGCATTAAGCTGACTTTAAAATAACAGCAGCAAATAGTAAAAAAAAAATTTAAAAAATCTCCCTTTATGCCCTTGCTGCAAGAATGAAAACCTTTCAAATGCAGTTTATAGAGCATCTGTCCCTCATTCCAGGTGTTCCAAAAATATGGCAGCAGAGGGGCCCAGAGTTGATCATGCAAAAATTCCTTCCCATTTTTTGGCTGTGCTTTGCCCAGGTACCTTCTCTATACCTTACCTGGTACACCTTGGGTAGACTCGGAATGCTTGGAGCACTCAGCTCCTCTTTCCTCTGCAGGCTGGGAAGATCTCAGGAGGCTGAGATGGACTTTTCTCTTCTGATGTGCTTCTTTTTTCCATGAAATGTTTTTGAAGAACCTGGGTTTTTTAGACATTGCTGCAGCCCACATGAGAATTAAACCAAAAATAAGAGCATTATTGCAGTTTTTCTGATGCAAAAGGAGGCCAGGATTGCTGACCAGAGCTGGATTTCACCTGAGGTGCATTTGGGTCTCTCCTGGATTTTTTTTGCAAGTTGTATTCCAGCAAGGAATCCTGCAGGCAGGAAAGAGTGTCTTTGACTTGAGAATGTTTGAAGAAAATGAAGTTTGAACTCCAAACCACAAATATTCACAACAGAATCCTGATTTGAGGATTACATGGAGCCAACCACGGGGCAGAGCTGCCACCACACGACTGCTCAAATGTCACATACAACTCTTGGGTTTTGAGTTGTCACTGCTGAATTCCTCCCAGGAAATCCCTAGGCCAAGGTATTTTTTGGCTAATAATGCTGAAAAAAGGGATTATCTGAAAATTCACTCATTGCCCACATGACTTGTACAAGTCTTTTGCATCTTGTTATAGAAAGAATGGAGGAATCCAAATGAGGGAGGAGATCCCTACTCCTGAGGTTCTTCCTAAAGGATTCTTTCCATGCAAGGGAGTTAGAGCTTGGTTTCAATGCCCCATTAAAATCTGTGTTGATGATACCCAGGATATTTTCATTTTGATCCTTTAATTTTCTTACATATGTTATATTTTTATGTAAAGTGTACTGCTGCCCTCAGAGAAAGAAAAGGGAATATCTCCTCTGTACGTTCTTTATAACTAGTTTAAAGATGATTCTATGTTCTGATTGAAGGAATAGATGCTATTTATTGTGCCAGAAACTGTCAAAACATCTGTTTAACCTGAAACCTGCAGCCTGTTCCCTCCAGGGCTCCAGGACATCACGAACAGCTGTGGGTGAATGTGGGTTTCATTGATATCATTTTTTTAAGCATTCAGGGTGAGGCTGGATGAGCCTTGGAGCAGCCTGGGATAGTGGAAGGTGTCCCTGCCCAGGGCTGAGGGTGGAATGAGATGAGCTTTAATGTCCTTTCCAACCCAAACCATTCTGTGATTTTATGATTTTGCTACCTGAAGTTAATTAATTCTGTTAATTCTCAGAGCGGGTTTTTGCCTGCGATTGAAGACAAAGCTGCAGCTTTCCTTCCCTAAAGAGCAATTGTTCCCTGAGTTACCAAGTGCCTGTTTCAGGTGGAGCACCCTGTTTTCTGGGGACCATAAAGCCCCAATTCCAACCCAAGCCAGGTCCCCGTGGCTGCCACCCCCTCCCCAGACAGACAGACACACACAGAAATAATGGCTATTTTAGCCTGTCACTCTCTGCAGCCAAGCCCTCACCTCTGTTCACCGAGGTCTTTACATAACCTGACCTCCAGAAGCCAATTACATCTGTTTTCTTTGTGCTCATGTGTTTCTGGTATTGACACCAACTTCGCTTTCAACAAAGGGTGGGTTCCCATGAACTCAGTCCTTTATTACCAGCTGGTTCTTATTAGAGATTACCCAATAAAAAAGGAGTAATACAGTCAGCAGTGTGTTCCTACATGTAGCACTTTTCCATGTGTTTCAATTTACCAATCAACCAATAAAGCCCTGCCCTCCAATGAACTGCATTCCATACCTCACATTTTTTGCTTATTTTGATAAATGTAGCTTTTCATAGATAAAAAAGGGCAAGAATCTGGCTAACACTGTCTACTGTTAGCTGGAACGTTGATGTTGGGTAGATGAATTGGGGAATGCTACTTGATCTTTTCTCTGACAGCTTATTATGCCTCGGTTCCTGGGCTTCTAAAATTTCTCTTGCAGAGCTCCCTGTCACTGTGCTTGGTTAAAACTTGTCAAAAAATTATCAAACCCAATTTCAGGCTTGTTTTACTTATTTCCTTCAGCACTGAGCAGGCAAGGGAGGTTTTGAAAGGCTACACTCTCAGTGCTGCTGTTGCAGAGGTTTCTGAAAGCTAAAAATCCTTATCCAGCATTATGTGTGGGATTAAAGGGCTCAAAGTCGAAAATGGCAGCCCATAAAATGGGTCATTTCCAGTGCAAACTGTTGGGAAGGAAAGTACAGAAAGCAAACAGCAACTGGATGGATTCCTCAAGGAGGGAACCTGGGAGCAGATTTGGAAAGTCGTTCTTTGCCGCTGATCTTCTCTCCCAGAAAACCTTACACACATATTTAATGTGAAGCACTTCCAAAGCTGCACTGGAGAGGGTAAATAGCTCACAGGATTAAAAACGAGCACACGCATTCCTTAATTTTCATCTTTTACCACGAGGAGCTGAAGCTCTGGTGTCCGTGGAGGAGGATCATGATCCTCACTGGGGCCAGGCACAAACCCAGCACCATCAGGAATGAGCTGCCCTTCAGAGGCAGCTGATGGACATTTGGGACAATGCTGAAGAGTTAAACTCTTGAAGATTTATTTAGGAATTTTAATTTCAGCAAATTAATTTTGTCGTCGGCACATTTTAATAAAAATGCACCCTACTTGTATGAAGCTGTGGTCCATGAAGGACTAACCTGGTCTCCTGCATGCAAAGCAATCCAGGTGGGATGAATGATATTAAACCCTTTAATTCTCCTAAGCAGACCCTCCCTTTGACACTGACTTCTGAACTTGGCTTCATTTTCACTTTGCAGCAGGAGAATGACAATACAGTAAAACTCTCCATTAAACCAAGCTGCTGAAGAGGGAACTTTACTGTTTGAAGGTAGTTCAAAGTAGGTTGAAAAACTCTTTTATAAAAGCAGGCAGGAACTCCTTATAGCCCCCTGAGGTATAAATGTGCTCCCTGGAGGCCTGGGTGCCTCTGACTCCTTCCCTGCCTTTTCCCACCACAGGCAGGGGAAGTTCAGCTGTGGGAGGACACGATCCAGAAAGTCACTGAGAGTTCATCACGTGAGATCTGGAAACCTGACCTTGATGCCACACAGATATCAGCAAATCTGGGATTTTCCAGGCTGTCTCAAAGGCATCTTAATTCTGTCAGACTTTAACAATCCAAGGCACTACAGCGCCAACAATCTCCTTTTAGGTGACAATCAAACAACAGCCACGAACCCCCATCCAGTGCTAAAATCCTAAAGGCCTGAAAATATTCTGATGCCTTGAACTTTTCCTTCTCCTTTGGATCATTTTAGGGGAAAAAATTCAGTCCCATTGTTGTTGAGGACAAAACTTTGACTTCCAAGGAGCCTCATGGAAAGGTGTGGATTTATCTCCCAACAGCTATCCTGTATAAATCACTGAATAAACACTTTTTTCCAGAATAAGAGGGTTGGGCTTTGCCTAAACGCTTCCCTGAAGTGTCAGCCTTGAAGATGAGATTCCTTTGCTGGCTCCTCTCCCAGTGCCTTCTCCCAGGGCACAAAATGCTCTTTCTGGGTGTTTTTTCCCCAGGCAGCATTGCCTGGCTCCCACCTGCGACAAATGAGAGAGACCAAGGTCCTGGAAGGGTACAGCAGAGCACAAACCTCCTGCAGCTTTTGTAGGCACTGAGGTGCCCTGCTGCTGTGGGGCCAGGTGAGATGGATCCACCTTCCTGGAGATTTTCAGATGGAGGTGATGTTTTTGCAACCAAATTCTTAATTTCTAGCTGCAATTTGGAGAAGAAATCAGGAGTGGGCCACTCCCCCTCTGATGCTCCTTCCGATGCAATCCTCAGTGGTGAATTTGCATCCTGTGCCCCCAAATCCCAGTGTTCCTGCAGATTCCCATGAACCACATGCTTCCAGCTTCCCAGAAAGCATCCTGAATTCCCGAGCCACAGCTTCCTCCAGCACACAAGAGGAGTTTTACTGAAGTGCAACAGTTACGTGGCAAACACATTCCATTTAATTAATACATTCCATTTAGTAGTTGATTAAGTCTTACATGAAAAATAGAGAGTTCTGCAGAAGATTCATTTCCAGAAAGGGATTTTTTTTATTTTTTTTTTAAATAATTGGAATTAGATTCTGGGCTGGAGAGAAAGCTGGGGATAGCTGATAACATTTTGACAATGATGAGTGAGGCTTTAGGAAATAAATACAGCCAGGATTATTGAAATCTTTTCAGCAGCAGTGTCTCCAATTCAGTGGACTCATATGAAAAAATATTTGCGTTTTTCAAGTCACCTAATCATTCTGGAAAGCTGGCAGCAATTCAAGTGATGTACACTTAAAATGTCAGGCTAAATTATAGATTTCAGCCTTCAGAATGTGCTGTTAAGTATAATTCATTTGTGTTTTTCAATCGAAAAAATTTTGAACCTTAAGCTTCTTTCTGTATTACTGGTGTGGGTTTTGTTGTTTATGCCAAGGAAGCACTGAAATAAATAAATGAAGGAAGAACAGGCAAAACAAGAGGACAAGGAGTGACCAGCACATTTCCTGGAAATCAGAAAGTATGAAAGAAGGAGAAGGAATTTATGAAGAAAGAAGGGCCAAGACATGATTTTCCCCACACTCCCTGGCCCTGAGAAACCACATCACCCAGAAAGGCTCTCCCTGAGATCACTTCCATCACACACCCTTGGCCGTGGCTGTTGTTTGTTGTCACAGTTATCCAACCTTGTTCTTCCTCACAAAGGGAACAGAATTACATGAAATGCTTCATTTCCAACTTCAATTTTTTTGGCTTTTTCTCCCAGCCATTGCAGCTCAGCTGTCCTCTCTAGGCTAGATTAAAGAGACCTTTAATAGATGTTATTTTCTTCTCGGTGAAAATACTTAAATGTGTTGTAATCAAGCCTCTGTTTGATCTTTTTAATAAGCTAAACAGACCAATTTCCTTACGTCTGTTCCATCAGACACCTCCTATATTTTAAACAAAAGCTTTTGCAAAAGAAAGTTGATTTTTGCAAAGGGGTGTGCTCCACTTTCAATACCCATCCCAGACTCGCAGTACATCCTCTCCAAAACCATATCCCAAAGAGCCATTTTGAGCCTTCACTGCCTCAACTGCTCTCAGTCCCTTCAAGATGAAGAGATTCCAGCTGGCAATGGAGTTTTGGCTAATGAAATCATGTTTTCAAGGACAAGAGGATGTCATTTTTGATGGGATGGGAGGAAATGTCCTCAAGTTGTGCCAGAGGAGGTTTAGGTTGGATCTTAGGAAAAAATTCTTTATGGGAAGGGTTATCAAGCATTGGAACAGGCTGCCCAGGGAAGAGGTGAAGTCGCCATCCCTGGAGGAGTTTAAAAGCCCCGTGGATGTGGCACTTGGGGACACGGGCTAGCGGTGGGCTTGGCAGTGCTGGGGGCATGGTTGGACTTGCTGTCTTTTGGTCTTTTCCAACCTAAATGACTCGGTGATTCTGTGCAGTTTTACACACCCTCGTTGTCCTGTTTGTGAGATGGGATTGTGCTCGCACTCCGAGTTTGCGCCAGCCCCGACTCCCGTGGCGGCCACGGCTTCCCCAGCTGGATGTGCCGCTTGAGGCCAGCACCCTCCACGTCCCCATCCCAGGGGCCACCAGCTCAAGGGACAAGGCCTGCAGACAGATCTGGCACCGCAGGGACCGCGGGAAGCGGTGTCACTCCTTCGCTCTGCCCAGCAGCAGGGCCCCAAGACCAGGAGAGAGAAGGAAAAGCCCTGGCGCCGCCGGGGTTTGTGCGGGGTCACCCCGCAGCTGCGTCCCCGAGGTGCTGGCAGTGTCCCCAGCCCAGTCCGGGGGCCAGCTGGGGAAGAAGCTCGGGGGAAGTGGTGGCTGGCAGAAAATAAATCACAGCTCCTCGGCGCTGTCACTCCTTGCCCCAACTGGTTTCCACAAACAAAACTTCACTGTCCACTGACAAGAACAAATAAACTGAGCCGGGAGAGACTGGAAGTCACAGGGGATCCGAAATATTTACCTTGATACCTTATAAGGGTAATAACCACTTTGCTGCTTTGCAGCCACTGACAGAATGGAAAAAATCAAATCAAAAAAACAAAACAAAAAACCATCCAAAATGTTTGGGGCTTTTGACTAGTCCAACCTGTCCTGGCAAAAGCATCAAAGCAGGATTAGAACAAGGTTTTAATTATACACACTTTCCCCCACCCCCCTTCCCTTCTCCCCTCCAAATCTCTTGCGTTTGATTATCGAGATCAGTGGAGTCAGCCAGATACTGCAGTTCCTATAAATGATTTCATTCAAGCTCCTCCACCAAAGACACAACGAGCATTTTAAAAGCTGGAGGTGCCCCTTTTGCTCTGGGCTGTGTGTGTTCACCAAGCCCTGTTATGTTCCTTTCTTTCATATTCTTGCAGGCCACATTTTTCAAAATTACCTGTAAGAGTCAGAAACTCATGCGTGCCAACAGCTCCAGACAAATAAATAACCCACCCTGGGAGGAAATATCCATCATCTGCTGGACATTAAATAAATCCTGCTGGGTCCTGGGCTGCTTTTGGCCAATGCTCCTCAGCGATAAAGCAATGGTCAATAAATATATGGGTCCATTTACTTATTTGGGAAGTATAAAACACAGCAAAAGCTTTGGGAGGGAATAACTTCACTTCTCTGTGTTTTTCCCTTTGACTGCACAATTGCACCAAGGCTTTGAGTCGACAGTTGAAAGAGCTGGAGGTGAAGTTGCTGAACAAGCTGGAGAGATTTGTGTCATCTGGGAGTTGGACACAGTGGGTTAATTGTAGCATTGACACACCGGGATTATTTACCCCTGGTGATCAAAGGAAGCTCATCCCCAGTGGGTGAGGCTGGAAGGGATTTCAGCCCTGGATGGCTCTGACAGTTCAGGCTGAGCTCAGCGGAAGACGTTGGGTGTTTCACTGCGCTGAGCTTTGGGCAAATATTCAAATATGGAGCCTCACGCTGAACTCCTGATCTTTACAGTTGAGGTTCTCCAGTGAAAGGGGGTCAAAAGTTTTAATTTTCTGAGGCTTCAGATCAGATGACAGCCTCAAAAGTAGCTTTGCCAAAATGCCATTTTTTAAAGACAATCTCCTTCCACCTGTGAACCAAACCAGTTTGGTATCACGTTTACAAGGATGAGGAAAGGGAAAAATCCTGTCTAAATAGTACAGTCAGTGTCAGGGTGACCGTGTGTTCTACAGCCACAAAATTATGGGCCTGACTTATAAAGTGTGAGAAATCTGACGGCTTGAGACACAAGAACAAAATCAGAATTAAATGTAATTTTTGGTTTGCTGCTTGTCCCTCATGCAGCCTCTCCCAGGATTTTAAACTGTGTCTGACTCATGGTAGTGCTGGTCCACCTTTACCCTGAGCGTGAAATCGTGGATTACAGGGCTACTGTACATGGATTTATGACTAAAAGGCCCAGCTCTGCCTGTGGATCCTGTTTTTGTTAACAGTTAAAAGAAGCAATTGCATGTGTGTGTGTGTAAACACATTTAAGAAAACCCACTGGTTTTCCTTCTGTGTTTTTATTTTCCTCTTTAATCACAGATTAAAGTTTTGGTTGGCACTCCCAAGTCTCCAGAGATGCAGAATTTGTTCATCCCAGATTGGGAGAAATCCCTTCCGTGTGTCTCCAAGGCACCCAGCCCAAGGATCTTAATTAACACCACAGTAATGGGCTGGGCAACCAGGATTTTTCCCACTTCATGATTTTCAAATGCTTTCCTTGTCAGCCTCCTGACATGTGTTGCACCTAATGCGCTTTGTTTTTCCCTAATTGGAGGAAAAATAAGGTTTTTATATGGAATTCACCTTATAAAGGATGAACCTGTTTTTCCTGGCCCAGCCCTGCCCCTTCCAGTCCCTCAAGTGTCTGTCTTGGTGGCATTGATTACACCCCTAAATCCCAGTTCTCCAGTTCTTTGTGGTGGATTTCAAATATCTATCGTTTGAGGATTTCTCAGATTTTCCATGAGGTCACTGCATTCATAATTAGAAATCCCTAATTACAAATACATTGCAGGTTCCTGTATTCATAATTAGGACTCCCTAATTACAAATACAGTTAGAGGTGAAATATTATCCCTGCCCATGGCAGGGAGTTGGAACTACATGGTCCTTTCCAACCCAAATTATTAAAAATAATAGTAATAATTGATTGATGCATTAATGGTGTAGGCAGAAAGGATCATGAGACTGATTTTATTTTTAGGATAATAGAAGACAACTCTCAATTTTTTGTTTAATTAAAACACCAAAGACAATGACTATTTTACATCTTCATTAGAAATCTTAGGAAATAGAATTAGAATTGACCAAGAGGAGTAGCTGCATAACAAAAACTGATTTAGGGCATGAGGTGTTACTGTTCTTGGTACAGCACAGTCACCTGCAAAATGCAGGGAATACACAAAAAAGCCAGGATGCCTAAGAAAAAAACGAATGGAAAATATATTTCTGAGTAATTTCATTTTGGAAAATAAGTCTTTTTACAAGAGCTAGTTCAGGAGGAAACTGCTTTTTGGGACTAAGGTCAAGAACAATTTTTTTTTTCTTTTTTTCTGCCCCTGGAAGATGGCATCTGTGCCAACCCCAGTGGCTGAAGGCTAAGGAATGTGCCTCATGCTTTCATTTCCCCTCAGTTTACAGGGCATGTTTTCTCTCCACGCCAAAGCTCATTTGGGGTCACTCCACATGGCCATTCTCTAAATTTACAGTGGTTTTTGGTGTTTGGGTTGCACGAGGGCCTGCGGTGGGAACGCCTCCCAGGGAAGGGAACACCAGCGGCCCCAGGAGCACCCATCTGCCTTCAGCATTTCCTTTTCCCCCACAAATTTGTTTCTCCCCAGCCCTGTGGGAAGGCTGTGGCATTTTTTCCTGAGGAGGCTGGGAAGGCAAAGGGGACAAAATGTCCTGGGACACGCTGGAGAAGGAGAAAGGGGAGGCAGAGCAGCCTCAGCTGTTGCACCAAAGGATTAGGACCACAGAAGGTCCAGCAAGAGCCACCAGGAGGAATTACACCAGCTCATGGTCAATGCTGTATTTCATGTCCAACCCTGAGGAAAGACAGTTTCTGTTGCTGAAATATCACAGGTTCCTTTAGGAAACCTTATTTATTAAAGTCAGGGGATGTTTAATAATGACAGCTTACCTTATGCTGGAGATAAATGAGCTGCTGGAGTAAGAGCTGCCTGCACAGAAACCCCACAGTGTGATGGTCAGATTCCCACAGCCACAGAGCAATATTCCTTGGGAGCAGCTTTTGGGTCACGGCAGCAAATTTTGGGATATCTCATTGAAGACCACCAGGAGAGAAATCCAGGAACGCCCGTATTTGATATTGGGGTGTTTGCAGCTCCCTCTGGACAGTCCCACGGGCTGCTTGGAAGCAAACAGGGCCACTTGGCCATGTGGAGACCTGGAAGAAATTTAAACTCTAAAGGGGTTAAATTTCAAACCAAGTCCATGTCTCCTTTGAAGTCTGCCTGACCCTTTCCCTCACATCCTTTTGGTTTCCCACTGATAGGGCCCCAGAGAGCCGGGGGCTTCAGGGCTCTGCCAGGTCCATGGCCCAGTGCTGGAGGCTGGGCCCAGCTGATTATTTGCAGGGTCCAACTGGGAGCCATCCTTCAGTTTGCCTTGACAAGGATCCAAGCATCCTTCTGCTGACACAAGGAGCCAAACAGTCCAGAGGTGCAATTTGTCCATCAGTACAAGCTGCTATTAAGCCATCCACTGCACCCCATTCCCCTCCCTTGCTGTCACAGTCCCTCTTCTTTTCATGCCTCTCATTTGTCATTGCCATTCCCAGGCTGAGAATGGTGGAGAGCTGGGACTCACTTTTTGGTTTGGCCCACGTATTTTCACCCCAAAGCATTTCTGCCATCCATAACTCCTCTGAAAAATCCCACCTCCCTCATTTCCAGGTGGCAAACGAAGCTGGATCTGTCTGTGCTAGCTCAGGCTGCTCTGATCAACCAGCTGTGGAAAAGCATCACCTAAAAGCAAAATATTTTCTGCAACAGACACAGCCAGAGACAGTCAAGAAGACAAAGTCTGGCTGCCTTTGCTGTCCCAAAATTACTCTCATGACTGGTCTGGAAAATGGCCCAAGCACCAGCAGAAAGATGTTTCTGCTCCCAAGATTAAAGAGTAAAAAAATCATTCCCTAAATTACTTTTTTCTTTTGTCTACCTAAATCTCCTTTACCCTTTTTAGTTTATTAATATACCCCACCTAGATACAAACCATTCCTGTCTTATTAGATTCCCTGATTTCCTTTTCCCACAGTATGGGACAATTTTACTTTACAACACATATTTCTGCTGTTATAGACTCTCATCCTACAAAGTTTCATGGGAACTAGAACCAAGCTAAATATTTGAAGCAGGAATTGAGGCAGAAATCAATATTGTCCCAGTGAATTCCTTAACCCTCATATTTAGCCTAAAACAATCCCAGAGGTTAAAGAGACTCAAATGTAAAAAGCTTTTTCTGCAACATGTCATCTCCATGTTTCCTCAATAAATTAAAAAGCTGAGTGATATTTTATAGGGGATTCTTTGGTAGAAATACATGGATGGTCCTTGATTTGCCTCCTTCCTTGATTTTCAGGAGCAGCAAATGTCCCCTATCCTAGGATGAGAATAAACTATTTGCATAAATTACAAACAATTAAATAGCTGGGTCACATCCTGAATAGCTGGGTCACATCCAAATCCCTGCCTGAAAAATGGCCCAAAATTCCAAGATCGTTCACCAAATGGCTGGAGCTTCACACATCTGGAATTTAAAACTTTTAACGTCTCTTCTCCATAAATTTTAGCCACCTCAAGGTTTTTCTGCCACAAGTACAACTTTCCTGACATGTTTTAGTGCTTGAGGTTAAAAAATCACACTTTGCCTCAGCTCTGTCAGGGTCAGATTTGTGGAGGGTAATTGTGTTGGACAAGATATCTTTGAGATTGCTTCAAAATCTGTCACTTGGGGGGAAGAAATAAGACTTTTCCACAGGGCCTTTGAAGAGGAAGCTTTTCAAGTGAGCAAAAAGGGCTGGCTCAGCTTGCAACAGGGGGAAGAAAAAGTGAAGCTAAATGACCTAAACAGCATCTCAACCCTTTGCAATATGGCAAATCTGCAGCCAGATTAAGTGAGCAGATGGAAGTCCTTGCCAGGGTTACGACCAGTCACCTCAAGAACCGAGCAAAAATCAGTGGGTGAGCCAATTTTCCCAGAAATCTCCAGAGATTTGCTTTAGGAATGATTTTTTCCACTCTGCTTAGCACTCAGTGGCACAGTTTCACAAAGTTCCTCAGACCTTCCAACATCCAGCTTTAAAGGGTGGTATTTCCTATTTTGACTGGTCGAGAGCTCATCTGTGCATCTCTGAACATGTGCAAAATGTCTTTTGCCAAAGCCTCCTTTTCTCTCCCTCGCCCTTCACGGGGTTTAATGGACAGAAGGAATGTCCTTGGTCCATTTGCCACCTTTTTTCAGCATTTTGTGTGCTCCTCCTGTGGGGCTGCAGCCACTTAAATCAAAGCAAGCAAGGTGAGCCACTGGCATCTTAGCCCATGGCTCAAACACCTGAGCTCTTAGCAGGAAATAAAAATCCAGGTTTCACCTCTGAAGATCAGGATTGCTCTTAATGGAACCGAGTTCCAGTTAAAACCTGATGTACGGACTTTCTGGAGGGAAACTTTCCCAAATTATTGCCTCTGAGTCTGGTTAGGGTCAAATAAAGAGCTGTCATAAAATACAGTGTTGGCAGGGAGATACCCAGTGACTTGGGCTTCCAGTCTGTCTCACAGGTAGGACAAGCTCAGAGATGCTTCTTGAAATAATATTTATTAAAAAAAACCCAAAATCTTGATTTTCCCCTGGCTGGGTGGAGTTTTTAAAGCTCTCCCTTCCCTTTGCTGTGCCGTGGGATGCTCGTGGGCTGCAGCTGCTTTTGCCTTTTCACTCCCCTGTCCCTCCCATGCTCTCATTTCTGAAGGTGAACTATCCCAGGCAGATGCTCACTGTCAGGAAGAGTGACAACTCCGTGGCAGGAGCCCGAGAGGCCTGGGCTGAGCAGCAAGAGCTCCTCAGTTTGTTTATTTGGTTCTGGCATGTCACTGAACACGGATCAGATCCTGCTCCTACCCTGTGTGCTGCTCCCGGCCTTGGCTCGCAGGATTTGGATGTGATGGCCCAGGCCAGGAGGTTTCAGGGAAGCTCCCTGCGTGTCTCCTCAGCTCAGAGAGATCCTCAGCTGCTTCTGCAGTCCTTGTGAAGCTGTGATGTCAACCTCCACGTCCTGGCCACATCCCAGTGTAAGTAATTACAAACTGCCTATCTTATTTCAGCCTCCAGTGTCAGCTCCGTGGAGTGTTCTTTGGCTCTGATGATTTTTTTCCTCCATTTTTCCTAAACTCTAGCATAGCACTGCTTTGTGGAATTACCCTTCTTCCACCTGTGGTGGTTGTCCAGTTTGGGATGCAAACTTTGCCCCAGAGAGAAATGAGGGACTGATAAGTTTCCCAAATTTCTCCCTGTAGATAATGCTCTTCAGACAGTGGAAACAGGAATTCTGCACGAGGCCTGTGCCTCCTGACAGGGGGTGGAAGGGAGCAGGCTGCCCTGTTCCATCTATTTCCAGTTGATGGATGGCCCTGCAGCACCACTGGCAAAAGCCACCATTCATTCAGGTGTGCCACAGCACAGAGCTGCCCCCAAACCAGGGACCTGAAATCAGCCCCCAGACACCTCACACGGGGTAAAACCTGTCCCCTCCCCAGTGGAGAGCCCCAGTTTGTGATGCTCACAGAGCTCCTGGCAGAAAGGCAGCAGGAGGACACCTCAAATGGGTTGTGTTTTATCTGCAGCTGCTGCTCACCCACCATCTGCAGAGGTACAATGTGGCAGTGGAGGTGAAGTGTCTTCTGAGTTGCCCAAAAGTCAGGATAAATACCCCTTTTTGCTAACAAAGGAACTTTCCACAGCCCTTTCTGCCCTGCAAACTGAACTCTGCCTTCCCAGCCCCAACCCAGCCCACCAATCTGCCTTATCACCCCCCGATCATGCCGTGCTCTCAGCTCCAGATTTCCCCCAGGAATTAACATCCCTGACCCTTGGCCAGACAGTGCAGGAAACACGTCATAAAAAAGTTTAGTGGGTCTAGGAACAAGCCCAGGGACATTTGTGCACCCTGAGAAAAACCCCAGGCGCAGCTGCCTAAAGCCAAGACATTTACTCACCTTGGGATATTTATTATTCCTTTCTTCCAACCTGCTTCCTCGCTGCCATCTGTCTCTGAGGACAGGGGGAGCACATTCCAGATTATCCCTGATGCTTAAAACGTGGGAAGGCAATGATATAAATGGCAAACTAGGTGCTCAGAGGTCACGGGCTTTGCTGCACATCTCTGCTGACCACCCGACCTCTCTGCCTCCCACGGACTCCTCGGTTTGGAGCATTTCCGTAGGATTTATTTCAAAATGAAGGAATGCTACTTCAGACACATATTTAATGAAAAAAACGCTGCATTTTTATGTTCTAAGAGAAGGGCTCGAGGTGGGTGATGTGGCAGGATTCAGGGCTCCTGGGGATTTGCAGCCCTGTTGTGACAATTTACATCCGAGTACCTCAAAATCCTTGGGAGGTTTCTGTGACTGCAGATCTTGTGTCTGCTTCGTTCACTTCTCTGCTCTTTTTTTCTGACTGATGTCAATCAGACCCCCTAACACAGTGTTAGTGGGGCATGAGATTTGCTTGCAGAAAAGAGTGAATTTCTCTTTTGAGGTTTTGTTTTTAAAAATCCATCCTGAGCAGTTGCAGCCACGCAGTTGAACACGCCTACTGCAGGTGTGAAAATAGGTAAATACACCAACACATAAAGGGTGAGTAAAGAGTTTTCCAGCTAGGACAGGCAGCTGCAATCTTTTGGGGAATAAAAAATTTCCTCTGAACCCCCTTGCCTTATTTTGACCCTTTGAACTAGGACAGAGTGGCATTTGTGGGACATCCTACAGCCAGAGCAGGCTGCATATTAATAACTCTGAAGCTTCAACACTGGAGGGACAAAGGTTCTAAGCTTGAATTTTTTGCAATCACACATTTTTGTCGTGTAAGGCACTGTTCAAAGTAGTAAGTGCCCATGTTTTGCTACAGAGGAAATGAGGAGTCTGAATCCTTCCTGTCCCCCATGCAGGCCCCCTCTCCACCCCCTATCCCTGTTACACTGCTGAGGCACCAAAGGCCATCCACGTGAAATCTTACACTGAACCTGCTTCCTTTTTCCACCACCACGGCATTTGCCACATCAATGCAGCTCCCACCCTAGGATCTGGAAATTCTGTATCCCTTTTCAGTGATGGCCCTTTGATTTTTCTTGGACCCGGCTGTGTTTTTAAGCCTTTCTAAGATAGCTGCCCAGGAGCAGGAAATTCTGTAGACCCCACTCTGTCTCAGGAAGAGGAGATGGAGCCAAACTCCTATTAGCTCTTCCTTTTCATTTGTGACTTTGGAAGGAAAAAAAAAGTCATCAGACACAAAAGATCACCAGGCACAGGCATTTTTATGGAACTTCTTTATTCCTTTTCCTTTTCTTCCAGTGTTTAGCACAAAATGTTTCCACACATGGCCCGTGCCCAGGTCGAGGGTATCTCTGTGCAGGGCCTGTGGGAAAGCAGAGCAGTTGCTGGTTCTAGAGGAGTTTTCAGCCTCAGCACGTGAATCAAATACCTGAATCAAATTATTATGTGCAGCTGTGAAAATTGTGATCCTGAAACCTGATTACAATCGCCCCCCTCCCTCCAAAGGTCAGTGACAATATACAAAAGGCTTTCCCTTCTCCAATGTAAATATTTCATGAAACAAAGATGACTTTCTCCCTCAGCCTTGTGTTTCTCAGGGAATGGGGCTGGACAGTGCCAGCAGAGTTCAGAGCTCACGGGAGGTCAGGACAGAGACGTGCTCTTCTCTTGCTGATTGGTCACTGGTTTTTGGAAACATTTTTTTTTCCCTTGGCTGCTTGTCTCCCTCACCTCACAAACCATTTCAAGACAACTGGTGCTAATCCCTAAAGGGCCGTGCGATGTTTTGTTTTCTAACAAACAAACATTTCATTTGACCATGGCCCTCTCCACATCCATTTTCCATGCAGTGAAAGCCACACAAGCCTCTACCTTCAGAGATTTTCACTTGTGTGCAGACAGGCACTGATTTTTCCCTAAGCAAGGCATGTTGCAGTGGCATATATAGAGAATAAAGAGATCTGCTCATTCTTTGACTGGTTAAAATTTTGTGCTCCAGCCAGCAACCCAGTGAAGAGGATGCAATCTGAACCAGAAAGACCCAGGTCATGATACTCAAGCTTGCTCACAGTGAGATCCAAGCTCAGTTTGCACCTGAAGTCTTGTTTCCCTGTTTTCCAGAGTGGATGGATCTACTTGTTGGAGCAGAAGTGATTCACACCAGTAAAGCATCACAGACTCAGCTTTTGAGCCATGCACGGGGCTATAAACAGCGGTGGACGCAAATGTTTTCTGTCTGCAGAACATCTGCAGCAGCTGTGCTTTCCAGGCGGGCTTTGCTGACAAAATGTCAGCCTGGGCTCCTGCTCAGGCTGCTCCTCTGGGAGTTTGGAGACCCGGGTTCAACCTTGTGCAAGGCACAGCCTCGCCGGAGCCTCAGGGAGCGGCGCTCGGAGAGGACGGGAGCTCCAGCAGGAGACACGGAGAGCCCGGCAGGGTGGGACCTGCTGGGCAGAGCACAGGGACGTGCTGGCTGTTGTCCCTGCCCTCCTTTGCCCCAGCTGCTCCCTGGGAGTGGCAGAACCTGGTGGGACACAGCAGGAACACGAGAGGGGCACCGTCAGTGGGGCCGAGCTGGGATGGGCAGGATGAGGATCCTCCTGTCCTCTGGCAGAGCACGGAGCTGTGCAGCACCCAGGTAGCAAAGCAGCAGGGTGGAGCAGGGAGGAGCAGCAGCACCTCTGCTGCCCTCAGGGCTTGCTTGTTACGGGATGAAAGCCCCAAAGCTGCCTGTGAACTTGGGCCTTGGGATTGGCAATTTGCTGGGCTCCCTGCCAAGCCACGAGGCCAGATGTTCCCAACGTCTTTGAAAACCACTGTCTCAGTCAGTAAACATCACATCAGCCCAAGCTCAAACCTGATTAAAGGAAACTTTGGATTTTCCACTTAATGAGGAAGGGGTGAAAGGTAGGAATGTACAAGGGATTGCTCTTAGCCAAAAATGAATCAAGCAAGTCAGTGTCTTTATTTGAGTGACTACAACTACTGTGCAACTTCGGGCTTGGTGCAACTTCAGTGTAACGTGGTCACTGGAGAGCCTAAAAAATCTTGGGTTCCAGTCAGAGGATCCTCATCTGGTTCCTGAGGCTTATAAATACCCACATTTCTTAAGGTAAGAAACCCGGGCTGGAAAATTGCACCAAAACAAGGTGTCTGTGGGAAATTCCTGCTCCTTGTTGCTTCCACGGCTGATGCTTCCTTGTGCTGTGACATTTACACAATGTCCAAACACATCCCACAGAGGGAACCAGGGATTTCAGAGTGGGGCAAAGATGAACTGCTGCTCCCCTTTGGAAACCTAAATAAACCTGCAGGTTGTTGGGGGTTTCTGCCCTCTGACTGTTCATTCTCTGCCTGTATCAGAACAAGACAGGCTGGACATCTTTTTGTGTCAGCATTGCACTGAGATGATGCTGTTGAGGCAGCAGGCTCCAAATTGTGGCTTTTTCATCTTTATTCTACAAAGTCTTCTAGAGAGGCTGTGTTCCCTAAACACTCCCAGCAGCAGTAAGCCAGAGTGCTTGCAAATAACACAGATTTAAGCCCATCTGAGTCGCTTTCTGCAATGATATTCCAAGTTTTATGTTCCTAAAGGGAATTTTCTGGTGGTGTTTTGAAGTGTATTTACAAATATATCCCAGACTTGGCAGTCTCTGTTTTTGAGAGACCATCAAGAGACCTTCCCAGCTTTTTACTGGGATGACAGCAAGTGGAAGGGAAGTGGATTGTTGATGTTTATACCACATGAACTCTCTGGATGGATTTTGGTGTATGATAAGATGTAGGGCTCAGATGTGGATTTATGCTAACTGATCCCAAAGCACCTTGGCTTTGCACAGCCCAGCCTGTGGAGCAGCTCCTGTGGTGGTGAAGTGGATTTGATTTGAGAAGCTCCAGTACAAATCTTTATTTACACAGCTCTAAGGGGCCTCTGCTGCAGAGGGAACTCTGGAATCACCCAGGAAAATAAAAAAGCTCAGAAGTGTCTCTGTTAAACCCAGATCTTCTCACTAATTTTTCTGTGCAAGGGGTACCACTGAGGAAAATGTGTGTGATGACCTGTAGGCAGGTACCAGATTTATTTGGGAATAGCTGCACTGGAAAGGGCAAGAACTGGGAAGAGAGAGGTCGGGGATTACAGATGATGAGGTTTTGTTTCTTTGTAGGGATCGTTGTGGTATAGATTTGTGCTAGAAATGGATGTTCAGTGTTGAATGGGGAGCTGGGATGGTGTAGAAAGGGCTTGGGAGGGGCAGTCACACCCCTCTGGCCACTGGAGAAATCCCAGTGCCCAGCTGCAGGTTGTGTGCAGAAGAACAGCCAAGATCACGTCTCAACAGAGACTTGAAGCATTAAAAAATGTGAGGGATTTCCAACCATTTTCAAAGCTGGAGAGGTGGCCAAGTGAGTGTGAATGTGTGTGCACAACCACTCGGACAGTGTTACTTATTGCTGTTATTGTTAACTTTTAAAGTATTTCTTCCTTTGGAAAGAAGGTACTCTCCAGTAAAAGAAACCCAGAAATGGAGATACTGGGCAAATTGCTGAGAGCAAAAGTGAGGAGTTAGGAACTTTACCAAATCTCAGGGAAGCTGTAGGGAGTTCCAGGGTGAGAATCCACATCCCCATGTCCGATAGCCCAGTGTGATATCCACCCCTATTAGCTACTTCAATAGCAGAGCACGGCTATCATTTATTTTACTGCACGCAATAAGAAAAAACATTCTGAGCCCTAAACAGAGTTTAAAGCAGATGAAATCAGATCAACTACTTGGTGAGAGTTAAAAATGACCGTAGGAGCATTCAGAGACATTCAACAAACCATTAAATGCTTTTGTTCCTGGCAGCCTGGACTGGCCAAGCCGATGGTCGAGGAGTAATTTATTGAACTACTTTGTCCTCCACATGCACATGTGTGATGTAAACAGAGAGATAATAAACAGCAGCTGGGGATCCCTTCTACAGGCAAAAGGGAACTTGTTTGAAATTTTTCTTGCTCCCAACTGTAAAAATGTTTGCTTTTTTTCAGGCTGGGACAATGGCCTGGGTATCGCAGAGCAGCGTTAATCACCCTGAGTGACAGAGATGGGAAAAGGGTGGGAGCTCCAGGCCTCTGTGATGCCTTAAAGCAACCCCTGGAAATCAGACAATGTCAGTGCAGTTTACTGCACATTTTTATGTAAGTAGTCAACGCTGCTATTAACAGCTGGACTTCAAAGTTCAGATGGAGCAGGAGCCTTGAGGTCTGGGCAATGTTACTTTTCCCCCCCTTCCCCATCCTCGTAGTCATTAACGAGAGTTGGTTTACATGAACATCAAGTGCTGATAAGGATGTCTGAGTATTGACACCGAAATTGCTCAGTAAAGAGAGCAATTTATAGGAAAGCCAAGTGTAAGACATTAGTCATGCACTATTAGGGGACAGCGAGGCTTTGCAGGAGGAGCTTTTGAACTCGATTGGACTTGAACTTAATGAATCAAATTCCAAAGGAGAGGTTTGCTTTGTGTTGGCCAAACATGTTAAACCAATATTGCTCTGTAGGTAATAATAGCTTTTCAATTAGCCTAATTCTGCCTTAATTGGAAATACAATTATTCTGAACAATCAGAGCTTAATTGCAGGCTTATAACCAGTAAGGAAGGCTGAAGGTTGAAAAGGGGTTATTCCCTAGTATTTTATCTGCTGATAAATGAACAATTGCAAAAGATTGCTGCAATTGCAGCAAAATAATTGAAGTGTAATAGAAGTTAAAATATAACAGAGTTTCATAGAAGTAATAATGTAAAAATAGAAATTGCATGATAATAAAAATATTTTTAAATTTTAATTGGCATGCTAAGGCAGAAAAGCCAATCCCGAGATCTGTGCCTGATTGACACTACCTGATTGCCATGGTGTTGGCAATCCCATGGAAAATTTATTTTAAAATAACCTTCTACTGAGGAGAAAAAAAAGACAGCATAGAATTAAAGTCACATTTAATATTGAGATTTAAACCAAGTCTGAGTACTTCTCACGGAACACACTATTAACTTGTAGAACTCATTGCCACGGAATTTTATGGAGACCAGAAGTAAAAATTAATTGAAAATGAAGAAACAACATCCATCAATGACTATTAAAGTCCAGATACAGACTCCAGAGCAGGAAACCTCAAACCTGCTGATTGCCAGGAGTTGAGAAAGTCCAGAAGGGAAAGATCATTTAATATATCCTGCCCATTGCAATTTTTTGGGAAGGTATCTGCTGGTCCCTGGTAGAGCTGAGGTGCCAGCACAGACAGGAATTTATTCTGATGTGGAAAACCAAGTTGCAGTTTTTTGATGAGCACTGGATTTGCCTCTTCCAGGCTGTGAAAAACAAGGGTGGAATTTGTGTGTAAATAAATACAAGGGCTGCAGCCTGGACCAGTTTCTGTGGTGACATTTATTCATGGGAACAGCAAAATCATCAGTGAGCGCTTTAAAAAGAGAAAAAAAAAAATCTTCGTGGGTCCATGTCTGGATGTGGGAGCACGGATGAATTTTGGAATGTGAGGGACTTCAGGCTGGGTACCACAGTGCCCACATGCCCAAGGTGCACCCACAGAGCCAGGCTTGGATTTTCAGTGTGACAGCACCTGTTAATTGTCCAGTCAGGTATTACCTATTAAACATTTACTGCCTATTTCCTGTACATGTCTGGTGAGGCTCGCAGGAAATTTAGAACAAATTAAGCAGCAGCTGTAATCCCTCACACTCCCAGCAGCCCCCGAGATGATAAAATATTAGAAATCGATGTCACGAGCAGCAGCCACTCTTAAGGCAGCAAACTTCCACCCTGTCCCCAGCCTGGGCAGCCCAAGGAGGCGAAATTACTCAGCTGGTATCTCTCCTCTTACGCTGCCTGTCTCTCCACCCACACTTCTGGTATGTTTGATGGGGCTCTTTCATCCCCCCCACTGTTCCCACACAATTTCACATGTGGTCTGAGCGGGGCACTTCCTGCCGTTAAAAAAAGCAAACCCAAGCCCCCTGCAGGAACAGCCTGCGTGCAGAACACCCAAGTTGACAGAGTGTGAGAGAGAAGGACTAATCCATA
The DNA here is from genome assembly GCA_013398275.1 of Promerops cafer. Lineage (NCBI taxonomy): Eukaryota > Metazoa > Chordata > Aves > Passeriformes > Nectariniidae > Promerops > Promerops cafer. The sequence continues at coordinate 3,405,841 of VZSE01010539.1, read as the reverse complement.
CCAGATGAGCAACAGCAATAGCCCTACTGAGCCAGGCCAAACACAGAGCAGAAGACAGAACAATCCTTTTCTTCCCCCACCTCCTCCCTGCTCCCTCTTCAAGTGGACACTTCAAAACACTAGGAAAATATTCCAAGGAGCATGGCCCTAACTTTAAACCGATATTGTTTGGGTTAAGTTGCCTACCATGCAATGTTCTTTCTTCACTTTCAAAATAAACCCTAGGAAGCATTAATGCAAATACTGTATAAACACACATTCATTCCTACATTTTAAAATCTGCCCCGGCGCTCGGGCTTGGGTTGCTGTTTAATTTGATGCGAGAACCAGATGTATCTCGAAATTGCAGATCTTCACAACCTTCTTACATGTAAACAGGAGGAAATGTGATCCGTATCTGAGACAGGGACCTCCAGAAAGCAGCCCCTGGAACCCGAGTGCTTGTCCTGCTTTTGGGTGTGCTTATCACAGCTCCCATTTCATTCCAGCTTCCAGCTATCAGATCGAAGAAAGGAAGTGCTCCAGAGTCACATTTTTGGACAAAGCTCAATAAGAACCTTTGGATTTTAATTTTTTTTTCTCTAGTTAATTAGTTTGGACCTCTTAAATACTTTATTTTTTGACATTAGAATAGGCATATTATAAGTTAATCCATATTTTCAGTAAAAGAAGCAAAAAAGAAAAACGTGATATTTAAATCTTATTGTGATGTGATTTTTAGATAGTATTAAAGAGGCTTTGAATAAATACAAACACAAAATTTAAATACAAACACATAAAATCAATATATTGTATTATGGCATTTTAATATCAAATTATTTTTTCAACTGTCTTTCTAAAGGACGCTGCCCAAAGTAATCTTAGTTCATTGAAAATAAATATGGTTTTGTCAAAACATTCTGGTTTTTAGGAATTCCCTTTTAACTAAAATCTTCAAACTTGGACTTTCTTTTTTTTTTTTTTTTTTTAGCTCCACAGTGATATATTTTGGGTATAATACTTTATGAAAAAAGAATCATGCCCCACAAACGCAGTGGAAAGTGATCATTGGAACTTTTTGGTTGAAAGGCGTTTTTTTAATTGGAAGAAATCTCAAAAAAATTCCACCACCTTCCCATAATATGCTATAAATTAAATGCTCAGTTTTTCATTTGAAAATGCAATTATTCTCCTGCAGACTGAGGTGTGGTTTCCAAACCATTCCTCCCCACAGGCACCATGGATGAGCTGCATCCCTCCTGGATGCCTTTGGGCACCCAGAGCTCCCCAGAGGAACATCTCAGGGTCTCATCTGGACCCTGCTGTGGTTACAGAGGAGCATTTTGGACCTCCCCAGGATATTTCCCTTTTTGAAGCCTCCACGTAAAGCAAATTCAGGGCTCTCAATAATAACCCACAGTGGAGAGAGAGCTTTGAAGGATGCACCATGCCCTCATTTCGGAACTCTGAGCATTGAAGGGAAAACTTGACCCACTTTGAAGAAAACGAGCCCCTAATTTCTGTATCTCAGACATTTCCCCCCCTCTTGGGTGCAGCTCCAACCTCTGGCTGAGGGATTTATTCCCTCTCCATCCCTGGCAGGTCCTGACTCCTACAGGACTGACTCGGACTCCTTTTGGCCGTGCCAAAAATGATGCGTTCCCGCAGTGGCCAGAAGGAGCCAGATCCAGCCTGCTGGGTCACAGACCCACTTCCAGAAGAAGTGCCTGGATATACATTTGCACAGTCCCACACCCGACGACAGCTCCAGGGCCATTGCACCCCCACGAGCAAACAGCTCCCACTGGAGCTCGGCTCCGCGCTCCGCTCCTCACAGCAGGCACAGCAACCATCCAAAAGCTGCTCTCCTTTCCCTTGCACATCCCTTCTGTGCTCGTGGCCAAAAGGAGGGGGAAAATTCCCCAAAGGAAGAGCAGAAGCAGAGGGAAAGAGCGTTAATCATGTGTGAAGACGCCTGGGAGATGATTTCAGCAGGCTCCCTCCTCCCTGAGAGGACGGGACACAAACCCAGCGCTCTGGTGCTGTTCATGGCCGAGATTTAATTCCTATTCTTGCTGTTTCAGTGCTGCTGACTCTCAGAACAGCTCTCCATCATCATTCCTTTCCTCCACTTGGACCCTTTCTCCCTCCTCTGGACCCTCCTTTGCATGGGGGATGTCACACAGGGGTAAGAATGTCCCTGCTCAACACGCCCATACCCCCATGAAAGCCGTGTCTGTGGGACAGCAGGGGTTACCAAGGTCTGTCCCCAACAGGTGGCCTCTGTGGGTGACTGCTCATCCCATTCTGGCTCTTTGAGGGTTTGGAGGTGAGGGGAACAGCTGGGGCGGGGAGGTTAAACCGAGGAATGGGAGAAGATGGGACTGGCCCTTGTGTGAAGGAAAGCAATGATTTCAGTTTCATCCCCACAAAGAAACAGTGTGATTCCATTTCATGCCCATCATGTCAGGGTGAGGAAAAGACTCTGACAGACTCTGGGGATGATCCCCAGAAAGCTCAGGAAAGATATGAAGGATGTTGGTGCAGGAGTCATCTCTGGATGCCAAAGCACTGCTTCAAGAAATGATGTATTAAAGAGTAAAGCCACGCAGACATCTACCTAGAAATACTTCCAATCATAAAAGTCCACTGTGGCTGCCCCAGGAAAAGTGCCTCAGTTGGAGTGGAAGAGGAGACCAGCCTACCCCTACTCTCCTCACAAAATTGATCCACATGGGGAGAACCACCAGAAAATCTCTGGGGTTCCCGATTCTAGGAATAACGCCCCACAAGTAATCATGGACAACATTTCCAGATAGGCATTATCACTGAATTTTTTCCACTCATGATTAAGACGACTGGTTTCTGTATCTTCTCTTTCTCATCTCCTTTTTTTCCCCCAAATCTGGGCATGTTCTTCCTCCTGAAAGCCCTGGAGACACCAGTGTGGTCACTGGCGTGCTCCAGTATGTGACTCACCACAACATGAGCCATATCTATGGCCAGAGCTCTCACTGCCCAAGTTTTGAGATTATTAGAGGACAAAAATCACTCACACAAACGGGAGGAGATTTGTACCCTGAAACTCGGGCACTGAAAAACCAGTCAGCTAAAAAATATTACATATATGTACACATACCTCGGGTCCCACTTCTCTTACCATTGTTTATTGTGCTATCCCACTTTTATGTAAAGAAGGAAAAAGTTCACTGGCAGTTGCTCTTTCCTCTGAACAAAACCCCCATTCTCCATTTTTAAAGCCTGCAGCTGAATAAACGAGAGAACCTGGCCTTTCTTTCCAGGCAGGGGCTGTCAATATTATATGATGCTGGAGAAACACGGGGAGAAGTGAGGCAAGGAATGAAACACCAAGATTTTCTGTTTCAAATACCAAATGTCTGAAGCCAGTGTTAGGCTGTGCCAACACACTGAGGAATGAGTGAAATGTGAAACATGATCTCCCTAAGACGCTGCAAGACACAGAGGCTGGATTCTCAGAGCATTGCTATTAAAAGCCCATTTGAAACTTTGGGTTCTCCTCTGGGAGGATAACAAGGAAAAAAAAAAAAGAATTCGCTGGTAAAAATTATATTTAATTCCATGGTTAGGCTGCCTGGGCAGAATATCAGGAACAACAATATATTCTGGGGGTTTCTCCCTTGTGGGGTTTTCTGCAAGATTTTTGTTGTTATTGGTTCTTGGGGCAGGGGTTGCCTTTCTCCCTTGGGTGTGTGAATGGCTGAAATGTCATTAGTTGCAATAATTAATCTTTGCTTCTGTGCAGTTTGGAGAAGCAGAGGCTTTATTGAATAGCCTTCTATTTAAATGTAAGCCAGATGCCGCTCTCGTAGCCATCACAAACACAAACTATTAGTTTTAGTTCAGGTCATGGCCAGTTGAGTTATTTGAACTTCTCTAAATGGTTGTGCCTCCCAGCCCTCTTGCTGGGGCACCGAGTCTAAATAAGGCAGAAAATGGTCACTTTTAAACCAAACTTTAAAGCCAGCGCAGAGCCGTGTTATTAAAACCGAGTAAGGAGTTAAAATTTTCAATTCCATAGTAATAAGATAGAACTTTCTTTTATTAACTTCTCATGTTTTCTCTCAGCACGGGTGTTTGCAGCACACTTGTATCCACGGGCAGGTGGAGCCACCCTTTGTGCTACAAATATTCCCCCTGAAGACAGGAGAATATTTTCTGGGAGCTGACACTCATCATGAGCAAAGCCCACTCAGCTGAGGACCTGGCAGGTGCCTCACTGTATTTACACTCACATTTCACACAGGCATTGTTTATAATCCTATTTCTGACATTCACATACCCAGCTCTAATTAATAAAACCACTTCTGCTGCTCAAAAACCTGCTCTGGGTGGAGCTTGGGAAGACTCCCAGTCCCTGCCACTCCTCTGAGAGCTTCAGTGAGAAGCAAGCTTGGCCTGCTCCAGCCAGATGCAGACAAGTGGTGGGAGATGTTTGCAGGACAATTCCCGTGCCCAGACGTGCTCTGTGATGCGTCCACAAAAAAAATTTAGGGTCCACCGGGCTGGAGCTGAGCTCAACAACCAGATTTAATAAAGCAGATGCACCATGTCCAGAACTCTATCCACAAGCCACGTATCTGGATGTTGTCATCTCAGGAATGACACCGAGGAACCCCTTCCTGGCTGGTTTTGCCGGCGGTGACACAGCGTGCGCGGAGGATCTGGCGCTGCCATCGGCGGGGCTCAAAGCGTCTCCGACGTTTTCCAATTTCCTGGTGGATTCCACGGAACGCCAGCGGAGTTTGACTTTTTAAGGAGATCATTAAAAGTGCTGGCAAGGCCGCGTCGATCATGTCGCTGGGTTAGCTGCTGCATCACTGTAATTGCTATTAATCAAGAGCATCTTGGAGCTGTTGTGCTCAGCTAACAGGTTCCAAATGGCTTCACACTGAAGTGAAAACAAAGAGAATTTTTTTTCCCCCCTCCTCGTCTCCTTTTCGCACTTTACACTACGTATTAAAAAATCTGCCTTCTGGATCCTGATATCAGATAATCTGGGTGTAATTAATGCCTGAGAACATTTGTTCCCTGCCTTACTTTTACAAGAAGGAAGTGTGATATTCAGATTGTTCCTGTTAGAAAGAAAATATATAACATTTTCAAGTCAATACTTGGTGGAGTAGCAGCTATATGGGTGTGAAATTCTATGAAGGACGGTAAGAAAAAGAAGCCCAGGGACTTTATCCCAAAAGCAGATCAAAATCCAAGTGTTCAAACAGCAACTTAATTACTGGAACCCATTACTGAGATGAAGTGATTTCATCCTTGCTGTCCCGTGAAACAAGACCCCCAGCTACTGCGTGGTGAGGAACAGATGGAGGGGTGTCAGGAATGATAAAAAGTCCCGGAGTATAAATGTAACAAATAGGTTTAGGGCAAGGAATGGCGCCGTGCATATCATAAAACCCTGCCAGGCTTCTCATGTTGCGATAAATCTTGATTTTGTAACGGGGTAACTTCAGAGCCCCCTGCCTTGGGTTTCACAAGTGATTAGATCACTGATGTATGGGGCAGGGGACGGCAGAAAGGAGGAAGGGACACCACTGGGAGGCCTTAAATGACCCCTACTTGCTGCCCCTGGATACGGGAGAAAAGCCCATGGTGCAGGATTGTCATCATTTCATTGTTCATTTTGGGGTGGCCTCGTTCCAAGATGAGTTTAACTGGAAGCAAATTTGCTTCAGCAAGGGGACCCATGGAGGAACTGGAGAGGTGAGGAGGCCATCAGGAGGGTGGAGCAGCAGCTCTCATCTGCTGATTTTCCCCAAAATCATGCAGTTCACCTCCAAGCATGGCAGGGTGAGGAAAAGGCTCTGACAGATGCAGGGGATGATCCCCAGAAAGCTCAGGAAAGACATGAAGGCTCCTCCAGCAGTGTGGTTGAATGCCAAAATGATTTTCCCATCATTCCTCAGCAGGAATAACGGCATCTTCCCACTTCCCTGGTGAGGGGAGCACCACCCCAGGTCAGCATTTGCAGTACCATTAATTCATTTTTACATCCCACTTTCACCCCCATCATTTTCCCATTGCAGTGCAAGAGTGAAACCTTTCCTCCAACAAAAAAAAAACCCTCTTGAGACAGTGATGTATAAACAAGAGACGCCTCCTTTTAACAAGAAAGAAAAACACTGAGATTCTTTTCGGGCAGAGCACCCACCTATTCATCTTTCTGCTCCTTTTAGCACTGAAAATGCCCCCAGGCTCTTGAAATCCTCAAGGCACATTGGCACTGCCGAGGTCAGTAACTCGATCTCGGTGCTAAAAAGACACTAACAGTTCTGCAGGGTAAAGGAAAACTCGTTAATGATTTTAGCAGATGAACCAGAGGACGGGGGGAGGTTCAGCTGGTAAATCCCATACTACCCTACAAAAGATAACCTTTGACTTCTCCTGGCTCTCTGAACTGCGCTGCCAGCAAACCCCAGAGTCCTTGTGGGACCAATAAATCCTGGGGTGCTCATATCAGAGATCCTCCAGCCCGGCTGTAAAACATGAGAATCCCAACACAGCCCAGTCGTTAAAAGTCATTGCTGATAAACTCTCCGGGCTTCCTTTGCCACCAGGCTGGGACGTGGCACTGAACTCCTTTCCTTCAGAGAGGAAAAAACCCATTTCTGTGCTGGAATGACAAAATAACCAAAACAACACGTCTGTAGGCCAAACCCTGCCCTCAGAGATGCACAGGCAGCTTGGGGAGACAATGAGGATGAGGAGGGTTCAGCTGAGGGCAGGGTGTGACCCGAAGCCCCCTCAATCCCTTTGTCCCTGGGACACGCTGCTGAAGGAAACCGTCCCCAGGCAGGCCTGAACGTCCCTCAGACAGTGAATTCCTTCAAAAGGAAAAATAAAGGCCTCAAGTAAGATGGGTTTGAGTTAGGCAAATCAAGAGATACTGCTGAGGAGGAGGAGTAGTCCACAGAGAGTATGGGATGCTGCTATTTGGGAATTTGTGTTAAAAATGCATTTCTATTCCCAGAAGGATGCTGGGATGTGATGCAACTGTTCTGGCCAGCGAGTGCTTTCACAGCAGCAGCACAACCTTTCTTTGACAGGATGGTGAAAAGGCTTCTTCAGGCTCTGGGGGGTTTTTGGTGGGAGCAGAAAAGCTGCTTTGAGCCAGAGAGCCACCTCTGGTTCCTGGTCACTCTTCTCCCAAACTGCCTGTGCCTTTGAGGGCTGAGCTGCTCGGCCTTCCCTGGCTTCTCTTAAAACAAACCAATAATCACTTCCCTTTCAAAACTGCCAGCTGCCATTCTCTGGGGTTTGGTGGACAACACAGAAAAAAATGCAAGGACATTTCCCTGTTCATGTCTGTGGTCACCATCCTGTCCATGGCTGCTGTCCAGCTGTGCCCAGAGGAGATGGGGATGTGGAATCAAACCCAAACTGGGCTCAGGATGGAGCTCCACAAGACTGCTGTGGGAAGCTTTGGGAACAGGCAGTTGGATTTAGCAATGAGATTGCTTCAGCCTTGAGTCTCCTGCTCACATTTGGGGTTTTACAGTCATTTAATTGAATTGAAAACAGACACAAACACAAACCCAGATATGCACATGGGAGAGAGGTTTTGTGATGGGTCATGCAAGGAATATATCATTAATTATTCCAGAATTCCTCTCCTTCCTCTTTTAAATACACTAATATAAGAGTGAAATAATTACTGCTGTGGACAACAGTGCAATTCACTTTGCAGCTCTTTCATTACACCTTTGCCGAAGAATGATACACCTACTCCACTCAAACTAATTTTTAAATGTTAAGAATGATGTTTGGCAAAGGCAAATCAGAAGTAAACAGTAATTTCAGAGGTCTTGGCTGCTTTATATCATCATGTGCTTTTACAGCTACTTCTGGCCTCAGTTTCCCCAAATTACCATTACCACATCACCAGAGACACTGCTTGTGGAACAAGGGAAATAAAAATTTTATTCAATATTACTCTGCTCAGTAATGATGGTAATGAAGAATTCTGGTTTGTATCATATAAATATGCCAGATTCTTGTCCGAATAATATTTTCCAATAGTTTTTCTTTCCATTTTCCTGATGATTATGAACATATGCAGCAAAATGTAATGAAGACATTAGAGAAGAAAGTAAGTAGTAAGATCAAGGGTCATGAGTATTTGCTCTTGCACTGAACCTGAAAGGAAATCTTCCATAAAGAAGTTTTTCCTGAAAGGCCAGTGGGAAGCTAGCAGGAGCATTAAGATGGAAGATAGGATACCTATAAAAAGTTATGTTTCAAAAGAAGGATGTGGGAAGAAAGGCAAGTAGGGAAGGAAATGGCATTTTAAACCATATTAAAGTAAGAAGCGGGTTTCCTAATCCTGAAAGCCTTAATTAGCCCCTTTTTAAAAGTGAAGCAAAATAGATTAATCCCCAAACATTGCATTAAATTCACCGCAGTTCCTGCCCTTCTATTTGTGTGGGTAGAAGCTTCACAAAAGGGCTCAGCAATAATAATCATGAAACAAGGACAGCAGCCCAAGACGCAGCGAGCAGCCCATCAGCAATAAAGTGGAGTGTGGAGCTCGGAGCAACACTCCAAAAACAAATTAGTTGGTGTGCACAGCCCAGTGCCGAAGGACAGTCCAACAATAACAAACCAGTGTGTGCAACCCAAAGCACTCTGGAGCAACCCAACAATAACAAACCAGCCTGAATGCCTGATGGGAGAGGAGAAATTCCACAAGGAAGTGGATTTCGGGCTGAATTTTCCAAGGGGTTATTATTATTAACAACAGAGAGTTAAACTATTAATGTTTAAATTAAGAATAATACCAGGAGGTATTACCAGAATAATACTCAACCTTGCTGCCATTGGCTTTAATGAGTCTAGGAATGGGCCCAAAGTACCCTTAAGGGATTTAGCCAGCGAGGAGAACAAATTTTACCTGGAACTAATGAGCCCACCATGGCAAATGGAAATTCTGTTCATCTCCGCTGGATAATGGGAACTGATCTTTATGGGGAGATGGAAACTGTTTAAGTCCTGGCACCAGGACTGTGCTTGTGGTAACCTGCTCCCAGATGCTGCTGAGCTGGACCAGAGTTAGGTCACCTAAAGTGAGGATGTCTTTCCACCTCGCTGTTTTCCTACTGTGATGAAATTCCCAGACTTCTCTTCAGATGGGATGAAAGGAGGATGAATCCTCTGTGGAGCCAACATAAATCGTGCCTTAGTGCATGTACCCCCAGCCAGCACTGCCTCACAAACACACCCCATTCTGTGCATTATGGGGTAAATGTATTATGGTTCCTTTTTCAAGCCCAAAACCATCATCGAGGCCTCCCTGAGCAGAGCCCTCTGGGTCAAAGCCTGTTCCTGAGCAGAGTCTGACTGCTGAGGTCCTGAGCACAGCCCCAAGGCTCACACACAGCCAGGCTCTTCAAACTGCACAGCTTGAGCTCCTCTCTGGCAGAGCTGACACCTCCCAAAAGCAAGTCTTGGACAGCAGATATCCCTCAGAAGGGATCCTGGGGAGAACACATGGTTAACTGGAGAGCAGGTGATATCCAGCCTAGCATATACTTTAATTTCAGAGAAGATGTCAGCTTTTCCCTTTCTGTCCTGTTTTGGTGAGAATAAGAAGTCCAGATCCGTCTCTTTCCCCAGAGCATGTCTATAAATAGCCCCTGTTGTCAGTCTGGGATTGATGGGGGAGAGGTTGGATGGAGTCACTCAGAGATGCAGAATAAGATCCAAAATCCCCTGACTGTCCACACAACACAGACATTCTCCTCTTTTTGTCTCCTCTGACCAAGGGATTTGGGAAAACATAGAAAGTTCTGCTGATGAGGAAGACTAGGACAGTTCTGGATTATGAAGGCAAGGCAAATATTACAGAGACTTTTTGGGGAGTTTTCTTTTTTTTCCCTTGGAAAGACATAATCCCTAATTGGGATTAATATAATCCCAATTGTAATCTGTGGTTTGCTCCCACATACATTTTGCCCAGTGATTCCTGCAGAGAGAGCCTTGACTTGGACCAGTTTAGCTGGAACCAGAACACAGCTGAAGGTGTTTGGAAATTACTTTCGATCCTCAACACTCCAGAGACCTGGCTGGGAACGTTGCAAATAGATCAAGGAAATTAAAAGGAACATTGGGGTCACTACTAGAGGTCAGGAGAGAAAAGGAAGAGTTGACCCTGATTAATAAGAAACACGATGCTGTTGAGAAGAGAAAATATTTTGGGGTTTAGACTCCTGGCAAACAACAGCAAAATACCAACAACTGCCTTTGGAGGGATTTTTTCCTTCCAACCAAACCAGAGGAAATTCCTGAACTGACAATGAACAGGAACAATGAGTGAGTCAGTACCCCCAGTGCCAGAAATTCTCTGGATTTCCTAGCCAGACTGATGTCTTTGGAAGGTCAGAGTGATACAGAGATACATTTCTATAAAACTTGGGGGTTGAGTATAAGCCAAGTCAAGACACAGATAATGAAGGCAGAAATATTCCAGCTACCCATAAAACATCAGATCTTTGGAGAGAGTGAAGACACACTTTCTCCCTCACTCTTTCCCAATTTTTTTTTTGCTCATTTATAACATTATGTTGCTTTTAGTTTTATATGGAAGGTGCTCAGATGATGTCTCTGATGACAACCCTGTAAAACCACCAAAAAAGAGCTGTGGGAGGATAATGCTGAGAATTTCTATTAGTATTTTAATCCTGTCTATTCTGATTCCAAGATTTTTTTTTTTCATTTTGTAGAATGAGGCCCTGGCAATACCTGACACCAACCAGCCAGAGGTAATGTAATATTGCTTTTTTTTTTTCAGGAGTGTTTGCTCCTTGCCATGGTACATCCTAGATCTATTCATGCTTACCTCTAATCTTCATCAACATAATTGTGGAAAAAATCCCAGAATGTAGGGTTATTCTCAAAACCAGACCAGGTACAATCACATATAAAAGTAAGTCTAATCAACATAATTGGCATCCAATTGGCAATTGGCATCAGGGTCCAAATTTTATCCATCTGGCAGCTCGTGATGACTTTGGGTGGACCAGTTTCTGTTCTGCACCTAAGGGTGCCACAGATCCACGGTGACACACTGCCACCAGCTCAGGAAGTGCTCCATAAATGATGTAAGCCCAGGAAGTGAGGCAGAAATGAGCAGCCAGAGGAGAATGTGATTTTTAAATCCTAATGGGAGCCTGTTCTGTGTTGCAGAACATTCCTGCCATAAGTTACTCATCTGTTTACTTGCTATTAATTTAAATGCAAAACTGTGAACAATATCTCTGGGACTTTTTTTCCCCTGGTAGCTGTAAAGTCCCTAAAATCCCAGTTCCCAGTCCCAGTGTCACACTGTTAATATTATTACTAGGCACTCACACGACAGATAGAAGCTCTGAAGATATCCAGATGCACCAAGCAGATACACAACGTGATATTATTACTGGCATGCTCCAAATCTCATTACTTTCAGCAAGTATCAATGGAGAAGTGACCTCCTTGCAATGTGAACACGACCAGAAACCACAGCCCCAGGCCCTTTTTTCAAATTGTAATTTCCTAATCTCACACTGCCGAACCCAAACACGCAAATATGCAACAATGGATGGAAGGAGAAGAAGGCTTCTCTGTATGAGCGTTGGATTAGGAAAGGAATGGCTGGAAAACCTAAATTGTAGTAGGAGAACGTTCCAGCTCAGGGATCTGATGACACTGGGGCTGAGCTCTGCTCCTGTGGTTTGCAGTACCACCAGATGGATAACCTTGGGCTGCAACCCAGTCCCTGGCTTGTTTTCCCCCAGCACAATCAGCACAGCCACTGTTATGCTCAGATAAAGATGAAAAGTTTAACCTGGGAAAAACAAGGGGGGGTTTTTATTGTTATTATTTGTTCCTCTCTGAAATTTCAAAGGCTGCAGCGGGAGCAGAAGGCATCCTCTGGAGCACGCCGCCAGGAACTGCGAGTTGATACAGATGTATTGATTTAATCAGCCTGGATGACACCATTTATTTATGCAAAACATCTGTGACAAAAACGTGGCACTTTGAAGGTACGGTGATATGTGCCTGGTCCTGCCTGGCACATTAAAATGCGTGATAAGGGCACCCAGCCAGCTTGGAAGGGCTGATTTTAGGGTGTTATTTGCTTTATGTATCACCTATTTTCATGTTATTTGGGATAACTCACAGGCTAGGAGGCTCTAAAAGCTTTTTATGCAGTAAATTTTAGATAATTAATTCAAAACTGCCCCCCAGCACACCACACTGACATGGGCAAGCAAACCAGAAAGCACAAATATTATCAGAAAAAAAAAGAGGAAATATTAAAGCATGTGTTTGCTGGTCTCTATTAGACAGAAATTTAAGAGTTTTGAATCCATGGGAAGGCAAAATTTGTCTGCAAATTTGAGAGATTACATGATGGAAGACAATGTGAGATTGTCATCTCTTCAGCAACAGCATGAGAAAATATTTGGAGTTCCTACGTACACCAGCAGAAGTTTACATGATAAATCAGTAGCTTGAGTGCTTCCAGAATCCTGGTACAGATGAATGTGTTGAAACTATTGTTTCTGTTGTCTTTTTAATGCTACTGGGAAGCTTTTTGTGGTAAAGCAACAGTTATTGCCAGCTACATTATTACAGTCTCAGTCTAACATCTGCAATTACTAGGGAGTAAACGGTTCGCATCCCATATGAAATATAAAAAAAAATGAGGAACAGATTTAGCTATTATTCTCCCTCTCTGCGAATTCTGTGACATTTTTTACTGTTTAATCGTGCCTGGGCAGTTTAAAGGTCTGGGAGCAAAGGAAGCCAAAGGGCTCATTTACAATTAGTGATCATTAAACATCAAAAAAAAAAAAAAAAAAAAAGGAGGGGGGAGAATTTGGTGGTTCAGAAAAATTTGAGATGATAATCAGGAATCTATGGAAAATCTCTCTAGAGATCACATTTTATTGGTTTTCTCTTCTGTATCCTGTTCATCCCAAGGTGGTGCCTCTCCCTGTCCATGCAGCTCTCCCTCTCCAGCCCTCCAGCCACTCCCTCTTACCAGCACCATCCACCACCCCACTCTGCACATTTTCCTCCTCACACAGAGCTGGGAGGAGATCCCACCGTAAAGATCCATCCAGCTTGCTCATTTCCTTGCTTCAAAGCTCTCCTTTAACATTTTCTTCTGCCACAGCGCCTACAAGGAACAATAAAATCCATAAAAAGTTGCATTTCCTGGCATGAGGAAATAATTTTGCCAATATTTATGAACAGTATCGACTTCGGTGTGGTTGCTCAGAGAGCAAAGGGCACCAACCATGCCAAAATTTGATTTTTGCCCCATTTTAGGTGCTTTTAGGATGAATTTTGCTGCACAAGGTACCCAAGAAATTGGACCTTGTCATCCCTTATCCTTGCTGGGATGTTTTGGGCCTTTCAACGAGACACACGGCGCTTGCTCCCGGCTCTCCTGGCACAGCGTGTCCTCGAGGCAAGGCTTCATTTGTGGGAAAGCCCAAGCCAAGTAGGGTGGATTCCAGCCTTTAAAAAATATATGAAAAAACTGCTTTTCTGGAGCTGCCAAGATGTGTTGCTCCTGCGTTTCCATGGCAACCCCAGGCAGGCATTGGCCAGCGAGCCCTCGCGGCGATGCTGAGAGCCCCGACTCCATCCTGGATATTTCCAATGCCAAAAGCTACTCCAGAAGTAGCCAGTGCAGGCCTTGACACAGACAGGATTTCCAAAACGCTTTCACGTCTTCAAAGCACTGTGCAAACAGGAGCTAATTAAACTTTAATTAATGTCTTGACAAGTAAACGGTTTCTCATTTTGCTTTTAGCTGATGCTCATTCATGGCCAATGGAAATCATCCGAGACCCCAACCGAAACATTTTCAGGGTAAACAGACTCTGATTTTCTGCATACATTTAGCTGAGAGCTGAGTGAACACTTTTTTTGTAAATGTATTTACTTATCCTTTTTTTTTAAAAAAAAAATACGATTTCCTTTTTTTTTTTCTTCCCTGCACAAAGATAAATAAATAGCAAGCTGGAACGAAATGACAGAATATATGTAAAACAGAGGGGAAAGGTTAAATACCAAAGTGAAATTGGGCATTAAAACAAAAGTCCATTCTCGGGGTGTAAACGAAGTGTCCAACCCTTTCATCAAAAGTGTTTACAGCTTATTTTTGTAATGTGAGTCTAAGTGGATAATGTAGCACACAGCAAGGGGCTGTGCATAAATACGGCCCTGTTTGTGATTTTAAAAATCATAACAGCCTTTGAAATATGAAAATCCTGAGTCTTGATACAATCCATATTATTGAACTGATGCCAGCCACCTCCATGGATTTGATTAGCTTGCAGCAATCCAGGGATTTGATAGAGACCTGATTTAAGACCACAGCCTTCGTAGGGTGGTGATGAGGTGACACAAACTGTGCAAAGATTCAAAAAGGTGAGGATTGCTTCCTCCTTCCCTGCTGTAGCTTAAATAGAAGTGCTCAGTCTTCAAGTTCTTTGGAGAGTCAGCTCATTTAAGACCAAAGAGACGATTCCAGAATCAAGATGGGTCTGAGAAACTCAAAGTTTTCAAAGTAAAATCTTCATCTTGCAAGATTAGCAAGAATGCATCCTGGTGCCTGCAGGAGATCTGAGCTCTCGTCTGCCTGCCTACCTATTTTTTAGTCCAATGTGACAGTGTTAAAAGCTACTTTCACTTTTTCATGGCCAAGCCCAAATCTTGGCACAACAGCTTTGTCAAAGACCTCTCCTTGCTCCACCCATGGAAATATCCAGGGTCAGATCCAGCTGAAGATACCAGGCTGGGTGGGGCTGGGATAGTGGAAGGTGTCCCTGCCCACTGCAGTGGCGTTGGGACAAAGTGATCTTCATGGTCCCTTGCAATCCAAACCATTCTGTGATGCTCTGTCCCTGCTTATTGCACGGGGTTTGGGCTAGATGACCTTTAAGGTCCCTTCCAAATCAAACTATTCCATAATTCTAGGACACCAGGATTCTAGGATTCAATCTGCTGCATGATTCCTGTTGGAAAAAAACCACCAAGGACACCTCAATTAGATGCCGCACTGGAGCATAGGACTTGCTCTCAGCCTCCAGTGATGGAAGTGGTTTTGTGAAGGGAACGTGGATCCCAATGCCAGGGAGGAATTCCATGTTTCGCTGCCTCTGCCAGCTCTAAGCACCTCCCAGTAGGATCCTGAGCTGGGCCTTATGATGGTGTGGACGCTCCCCAGTTTGTATGGACTCCACCTGTGGTTTGGGTGTACCACAAAGACAACACGGGAATTCTTGCCCACATTTGGGCACCTCGCTGGGAATTCTGGCCAAAAACCACTTCAAGAAAGCTGGACCTGGACCAGCTTGTCCTGCGTGGGCTGATGTGTGTGCTGGAAAGGTAAATGATGCTCCTCCCCCTGTTTATCACACCTTGTGCTCTCCAGGCTGCAGCACATCATGGTGGGGGTGTTCTGGCAGGGTTTGCTGAGAAATATTTTGAAAACCTGGAAAGACAGAAGACTCAGCCCTAAGCCCTCAGAAACCCATGTTCTTTTGTGACTGAGCTTTCTGGATGCACTCACTGCATTTTTAGCAATGAGACCATTGGCAGAGGTTTCTAAAATCGTTGGTTTCCTGCACCAGAAAACAAAGAGAGCCAAACCCTTTGCATTGAGTTCGATTGTTCTTGTTCCTTGCTTTGCTGCAGGAAGCATGAGAAGCCAATATCTTCAATAACTGGGATCCAAGCAGCTTTCTCACATCGCCTTGATGTTTTTCTCAGATCAATTTATATAAAACATTTTGCAAATTCTGGTCAAGTTTACCATTAGGAACAATTCCCGTTATTCATTCAATGTTTTCCTTTGTTTAATTTAATGGGATTTCTCCGAAACTTCTTCTTATGCCAGTCAAAGAAATGCCTTTTCTTTCCCAGTGGTTTACAGCCCTCATATACATACAGACAGTTATCATATCCTCCCTTACTCATAATTTGGCCAATTTAGCCATATTTAGGTATTTTAATATTTTCTCGTAAGCCATTCCCCTTTGGCTCTTCATTACTTTTATTACTTTTTAAAGTTTTTTTTTTTATTTTTCCTTCCCTCCTCTCTCCCAGAGCTGTCTCTGGGGTGTTGATTCCTTGCTGAGGTTCCCTGAGTGGAGCAGCATACAAGAAATAAGATGATCACCATGAGGATAGTTTGGAAAGCTGTTATCTCCGTGGTTGATTCAGCTCCATCTCTCCTTCTGGAGCCTTATGAAGGACAAATTTTCCACTGCCACATGCAAGAACCAGCAGAGATCAAATGTCCTCCTCAGTGGTGGTCACATCCCCTCCATGCACGGAGACTTTTTCTGCTGGAGGTGACTTATCCTGAGTTATTGAAGCCTTGCTAGTAATTCATCTCCCATGTTTTTATTGTTTCCCCCATCTGCAAGTCCAATGCACATTTTGCTTGCTGTGTCCTCCAACGTATCCACGAAGAAATTAGATAAAGTCAGGCTTAACGCACTTTCCTCTCCAACCAGCACCTCCTTCATCTCCTCCAACGTGACATATCAGACTCTACCCTGGCTTGTGGTATTCCAGCCAATGCAGAGACCACAGACAAGTACTCATATCCAGGCCAGACTGAGTCAAGCTTTCAAATCAGATTTTATGGGACTATCAAATGCTTCACTAAAACACAGAGATATTTGCCCAGAAACAATTGTAGCTGTTTTAATCTTCCTGCTCAGGCAATTAGGGTTGGAGGAGCTGGTTGTGAGATTGTGAATATCTCTTATGGAGGTCTCTGCTAGTTTCCAGCCAAAAGGAATGTTTTTAACTGAGCTTTGCTCCCTACTTAAAATGCCCTGAGCTCCAAGAGCTGTATCAGCACACTGGAGTTGTTTGGTAGTCGGAGGAAATCTGGGCACAACTCATCCACCTGTGATTTTCAGGTGCACAGTGAAGTGAGCCTGGTCACCAAATCAAACCCGTCAGTGCCCTGCTGTGCATCAACTTCCTCCATTTGTCTCTTGGTGGCCCTGCACAGGCTGTTGGAGCCAAGACTGGCAGAGGAACTTGATGTCCACCCTTGTAGGCCTGTCCCTGCAGCACCTGTGGGCTGCCCTGGGTCACCTCAACCCAGAGCAAAGGAAATAAGGACTGGGAAGGGAGAAGCTC
Source organism: Promerops cafer (assembly GCA_013398275.1). Classification (NCBI taxonomy): domain Eukaryota; kingdom Metazoa; phylum Chordata; class Aves; order Passeriformes; family Nectariniidae; genus Promerops; species Promerops cafer. The sequence continues at coordinate 3,388,657 of VZSE01010539.1, read as the reverse complement.
AAGACCTGAGGCCCCTCTGTGTTGGCTTGTCATCACCTGACTTAATAGTTAACATTATTATTACATTTAAGAGAGAACATAAGGAATGCATTTGTCTGGAATTACTTATCACTTGGAAGTCTGGGCTCACGAGGAGATATGAACAGCTTTAGCAGGTCAGGCTGGAAGCCCATGCCAAATAACCTCCTATCTGCAACAGTAGTGAGAGCCCAGCAAAGAGTACAAATGTAGGTCAGTCCTACAGCGATACTTCCCCCCAAATACTTGCCCAGCTTACAGTGGTTTCTGGCTCAGGCACTTTCTGAACCAGACATGGAGCCTTTCTGTTTAACACAAAACCCAGATGGATTTTAAAAACCTCTGATGAGTTTTTCTTTCATGAATGCATCCAGTAAACTTTTAACACTCCCAGGATCCCGTGGCAAGGAGTTCCTCGGGATGACGAAGCGCGGCGTGGAGGGTTGCTCCTGCTCGGTCGGAGCTGCCAGCCACCAGCTTCATTTCATGCTTCTGAGTTTTGTGTTAGAGGCAGAAACAGCAAACAGCTGCTTGCTGTTCTCTCCTTGTCACTCCTAATTCCTGAGAAGGCCATCAGATCCCCTCAATCATCTCTCTTCTGGCTGAAGAAACAGAATACATTTAATTGTTCTCACGCTGAGGACTGAATCTTTGATTGTCCTTGGCACTGTCCTCTAAGTGTGTTCCAGTTTGACCAGTTCCTTTAGGAGCTGGGAGATTTCAGGTATTCCAGGTGGAGATGCACCAAAGTTTATAAAATAACACCTTCCCTTTCTCTCTCTCTCTCTCCCTCTCTCTCTCTCTCTCTCCCTTCTGCATTTCTTAATAATTTCTAATATTCACTTGGCTTCCTGAGAGCCACAAGTCCAAACTATTTCCCAGAATAACCACCCCCAGAACTCCATCTCTCCTCAATGATTAGAGAGTTACTTTAGAGGATGAGGGTTTCCAGCACCCTCCTCCCCCGTGTACATCACTTGACATTTATCTATCCTGAATTTCACCTGATGTTTTCTCACTCAGCCATGGACTTCCAGATGGGTTTTTGGCATCTCATCACAGTCACCTTTCATCTTTAGCCCCTGAATAGTTTAGTATTATCAGCAGGGTGGACTCATCAGTCTGTCTCCATCCTCATACGAAGATTTCTTCTCCATTTTTCCTTAGTTTGACACTGGATCCTAATCCATCTGTCAAGTGGAGTGACCCATACAGAACTATGCCATTAGTGACTGCTGAAACGCCTTGGGAAGCATCTTTCCCTGCTAGGATGAGTGATGTGGGAAGAGAAGTAGAAAGAAATTTCCTCTTATTCCTGGAAATAAATGACAATTGTTCTAAAAGTCTGCAGACGTCTGGCTATTACATCATCTGAGGCTCTGGAGCTTCCAGCTAACAGTCCCTTAACAAAGAAGATGCATTTCCTTCAAGGAATTCCACCATTTACACATCTGATATTAATTCTTATTGGGCAAAAACAAGAATAGGCACAAGTGACTTTTCCAGTTGATGTTTACTTTTTCCCAGGCCACAAAACATCCATTGACTGTGAATTCAATTTGCTGCTTAACAAATGCCTGCTTTCGTATTAGGTTAATAAAACTCTTTCACAAATAACAGCAAGAGAAGCTACAGATGTTGACCTAAGGGAAAACAAAATAAATACAAGCATCATTCGTTTAATTTGATTATTTATTAAATATTTATCACAGTATCTGAGAATGGAAGGAATTCCATTCTGCCCAGCTGGTCATTCTGAGCTGTTGAAGTCAGCAAAGGGATGGCTGGCAAGAAAGAGATCTTGTGCCTCCTGGGAGTACAAAATTGAATTTTGAGGCTGCAATTTGGTTCTTTGCTCCTATTTCCCTGTCCTTGAAGCAAGAAGGGTGTTTCTTTGCTCACTTAAATGGGAGAGAACTTTAATTTAGTAAGTGTGGAAAGCACAGAAATCTGAATTTTCAGTAGCCCTGCCCAAGCTTGGTGGTTCTGAATGAAATGAGCCAGGAGAAAACCCTTGATCCTGGGGTGTGAGGGCTTGTAGCTCTTGGGATGATCCCTGGGATCCAGGCATTCCCTGGGAGCACTGCTCACATCACCCAGCCCACCTCGTGCAGATTTTCTGGATGGGCAGAAAATGTGGCTGAGCACAGAAGGGAGCATCCAGGCTGGGAAAGGGAACTAGGTGTTGATTGCTGTGTAAATGTTGCCCCCTCTGAAGCGAGCAGGTCCGTGTTTGGGCAGGATCAGATGCTCTTTGCTCACAGTTTGAGGCACATCATGAATTATTTTGTGTTCCTGCCATTGGGAACACGATTTCACTGCAGCCTATTGCAAAGGGCCAGCGGAGGTAACGGACAGGGCAGATGCCCTATGGCCACAGCCTGTTGTCCAGCTGGAAAATCCCTATTTTCTGCTATAACACAACCCAGCCATCAGCCATTTTCCAGGGCAGCTGCTGGGTGGAAAGGGCAGGGACATCTGGATGTTACCAGGGAAGTTCTCTCTGCCATGTTCCATGCCTCCTTGCTCCTTTATGAGTCAGAGAAGCTGAGATTTGAGCTTTATTCCTGCCTGGGAAGGCTTTATTCTTTCCCTTTCTCCATATCCAGTAGGGTAATAAAGCCAGGACACGAGGAATTTGGTCAGTGTTGTGTTCCACCCCTACCACACACACCATTGCCCTGCATTTAAAGGCTGTGTTGTGGAAATAAACCTTTTTTCCTATTGTTTATCCAAATCCTTTTATTTTTCCCAAGCAGCATCTGTTACAGGGAGAAGTCAGTGGGTGTCAGTGTCATTCAGGATCAGACCAGGACAAGCAGGGCTCTCCTACGTCAGAGCTTTCCAGGGTTTTACCACATTTGGATGCAGCGTGGAGCAGAGATCTGGCATGGATTGGCCTTCCTCATCTTCTGTCGGTGTCACTGAGATAGAAAACAGAAAGCATCAGCTTGCAATAAATTCCCAGATGTGCTAAGTACCACACAATGGAAATCCTTTCAGCAAACTGTCAGGAGGAAGAGACTTCGCTGGGAGTAGGCAAGGGCAGCTGCCTCTCTGCTGAATTTGGCAGACTGGGTTTTGCAGCTGCTCCCCAACCTATTACAAGCTCATTTATCTGCCCCATCCCCATCCCCATCCTGCCCCTGCTGCAGACAGAGCTGGGCTGAGGCAGACCTTAGGAAAAGGAGCTCCATCCTCTCCAGGGGTGCTGGAGCTGTGGTAACAACACCAGTGCTGAGGGCAGCTTCTGAGAGTTTAAGGGTTTGGGCAGATATTGTAACAAAAATCTTTCTGCTCATGTGAGGATAGCTTTTTTAAAAAAATTTGGCACTTTCTGAGTTGCCACCCTCCAGAAAGAGCAGCAAACTGCCTGGGTCAGGATCAAGTGTAGGGACAAAGGGAAGAAAAAGGACAGAGGTGTGGCTCCAAGCCTGCTGGAAGCATTTCCATGCCACGCTGAACCCTTGGCTGCTCTGCCCTCAGCAGAGCGACAGATGTGTTTTTTATGGCCACAGATAACTTTCTTCTGAACATGAAACCCCAGAGATAAAAAGGCCTTTATTTACGAGTGGTGGAGCAGAGAGGTTGCAAACTGCATCCTTGAGCCAGCCAGGATTTCTGGGCAGGGGTGGGAGCAGATTGGGAAGTCAGTGGTATTGGAAATCACCCCTCGCATTTTGCCCCTGGCACTTCTGGGTTCTTCCACACTCTTTGCACTGGGCTCTGTGATTTCTTCTGCACAGAAAGAACAGAAATTGAGTAAAATCCAGCTTTTCACTTCTCCCAGGCAAGCTTGATTCTTAAATTTTTTGGGGGGATTCATATAAATTGGAAAGTTTTGGGCCATGGATCAGGGAGAGGAGTCCTGCAGTGCCAGCTCCCCTGGCACAAGAGATCCCCGTGTACCCCCATCTGTCCAGACTGGAAAATCCCAGGAGATTTCTGGCCTCATAAATGCCATTATCTGCAAATAATTGCACCCACTGATCCTTTTCTCTTTTTTTTGGAGGGGGGAGGGAGGGGACATTTAAAGAAAAGTTGCATTTTTAAAGCTTCCTGTCTGAAAAGTGACCTGAAGGAGGTTCCTTTTACAAACCCACGCTCCAATTATTCCTACAAACTCATCTAGCTGGGAGCCTTCCCAATTCCCTTCTTTCCACAGAGAAATAAGGGAAAGGCTGAGAAGGGAGGCTGCGAATGCCTGTAAAGTCAGAACAGCAGCATCACTAGGAGCTCTTAAATCAGGAGGACTTGCTGCCCTGGCTCCCAGGAGGGAATGTTCCCGGGAATGCCACGTTCCCAGCAGGAGCAGCCTCATTTGCATTATGGCAGGACATGGAGAGCCAGGTTGGGTTGGAAGTGTTGAGCAAACCTTGGTGTGACAACATGGGCCTTGTTTCCAGACCCTGCTTAGACTGAGCTGACCCTTTCCAGACCCTCCTCCTCCCTGCTCCCAATGGGAGCTTTGTGGGACGGCACAGGGAGGGAACCCCACGGCAAAAAAGAAAAGAGAGAAAAGGAGGCAAAAAGCGTTTGAACCTTCACTGGCTCCAGAATTCCTGTAATCCCTCAGACTTCTCCGTTTTCTGATAGAGCTGGTGAGATTTCAGGCTATTCTGATAATTATCAAATCATGGAATAGGCTCTTTTGTAAATAATGTCTTTGTCTATTTTTTAAAAAATAAGAAAACCAGAGTCAGGTTCAGAATCTGTTGTTGTTCTCCACAAACACGGTGCCAAAGCACAGTGAATTAACACGAGGGTGAGAAATCAGCTGACACGGGCTGTGTTAGCCACAAACCACTGATAAATCCAAAGTACATGGAGGAAAATATCATTATCAGACCAGACTGCACTCTCCAGTTACAGGCTAAATTATTCCATGATTCCTGATTTTGCAAGACGATAAAATTCATGTTCTTATGCAAGTTCAGCCTCCAGCTTGTAAGGAGTGCAGTGCTCAGCTCCAAATCCCTTTACAGCAGATAGAAATGACTCATTAACTCCAACAAGGCTTGGATCAGGCTCCTCTCTGGGAAACTCCTTAAAAAAAGGATGGGAGTTTGCATATGGACAGCCCTCAGAAATAATCTCCGTGTTTTATTTGTACACTCGTGTGAAAACTGAAAAGCAGGGGAGCTGATTCTTCCCAGGAGGTAGAAAAATAAGGAGAAAATTTTATTCTAATAGAATAATTAATCCTCCTTGTGGGATGAACATTTCAAATCAGAGGAACAATTTACTGCAGGTAATGATTTTAGGAGCACAGATCTCACAAGAGATAATAAGATTTAACTTTGAATTTAACAATATTCCTTTAAAAACACCTCCTCTGATTATAAAGTTGCTCTTATGGGTACAACATTTGTGCATTAGGTATAAAAAGAGGAAGGGTAATAAGCTCTACTCATTAAAAAACAGAAAACCTTATGCATTTCAACAAATAATTAAATATATTTTCTTTGTGTTAAGCTTGAATGTTATTTAAGAATCATTTTAACTACAGGAAATTATAAGTAAGATTATTTTTTCTAGGGTTCGGGGTTTTTTTTGGTAAAACAAAATAAAAAAATAAGATACGTATCTTTTGCTGCTAGAAGTATGCCATTAAATACAGCAATGTTTTACAAATTGCAGACAACTAAAAGTAAGCTAATAATAAAATATAAATATAGAGCTAAAAGTTTCCCCTTTCCATGAATAAGTCTGATGTCATAGATACAAATATCTAATCACTATTAATGATTTTTAAAAGTACTGTACTGTGATTTTAGAACGGAACTGATATCTACAACCTTGACGGGAATATAATCCCTTTTCTAGTGTCTGTATCACTATAAAACACTGGTTTAAATGCTATTTCATCCTGAGAAGAATATTTTATAATGTTAGATTTCCATATATCTTGTTGCTCTTAATGTGTTCTGTGATTTACGACCCATTTTGTTTTTCAGATCAGGAGTCCTGCACTTCAAAGAAATATTTTGCCAACGTTGTTATTCCCTTCTAAAACTCCATTTCAGTGGTAATGTATTTTTAAAGAGTGAAGCCCAAGAACAGAAATAGCACGGGTTTTTTTTGAAATCTATACAGCCTTGTATAGTTTTCACGTACAGCCTAACATTCATCATCATCTCCCCGCTGCTTTAGAACCGCTAAATGTTATTATTCCTTTCTTTTTCTGCTAGGTAGGAATATTAATGAGATATCATTTCCCTGCTTTTGTAAAAATCTCTCTCCTGTTGCTTGTTCAGCGGATAAAAACTCCAAAGCCAGGGAGCAGCGAGACCACTGCTGAAACCCCATCCCCTGAGCCCAGCTTTGTAAACTCACAAACCACGCTTCACATTTCACCCCTCTTCCCTGGCTTTGCTTTCCGCTGCCCCCAAATTCCAGAAGCCAAAATTCCCCCCATCCCGCCCGTTTTGCTGTCAAAGTATCCAACGCTTTACTGAGGCGGGTCAGAAAAATCCCCACAAACAAACAATCGGGCAAACTGATTAAACCCCGGCGAAAAAAACCTTCTTAGACATCAGATTTCCTGAGCTTTTTCCCCTCTCTCGCTGCTCTACTTACTTGTAATTACGTCTGGGGCCATTCCTTCCTATTCCACGGGATAAACTGGAATATTCTGCTCGGCAGTTTTGTCTCGAGCTCTTTAAACACCAGAGACCTTAGAAGCAAACAACCTTTTTTTCCTGCCTGTTATGAAATTTTAATGATCTTCCAAGGCTCTCGAAATCAAACCAACTTTCTTCCCTCCCCCTGCCCCAACAACTTGGCTCCTTTCTACCTTTTGTTTCAGAACGGTGCCCAAACTAAATATACCAAACCAGGAGGGAACTCCAGCTTTAAAACAGGGGTTAAAGTGGCCCTTGTTTTCCTGTGCCTCTTCCCACTCCTGGAAAATGCGGGATTCTGCTTGGGGAGCGTTGCAAAAAGCAGGTTGGGGAGCGGAAAGTGGCGCAGGGATGCGGGCTCTGGGCAGAGAGTCCTCAAAAGGGGTTTCATGGAGGGGATGTGGGCCAAACAGCTTTGTGATGGATGTGTTTATCCTTCAAACTAAGGTCCCATTCAGCGCCGGGACAGCCAGGACTGGGCGGGACAAGTGCCTGGGAGGACACGGGCGTGTGTTAAGGAGCCTTGTTCAAGCATTCCCTCAAGTGCCAGGGCAAGGGTTTCTCTTAAAGGTGATCTGAAGACCTTAAGGATCACCAGGAAGGACCACAAAAGGGTTTTATTTCGCTGGGAGAGAGGAAAACCTCCCTCTAAAACCTTCCCAGCATGGCCGGGCTCAAAGGGCTGCAACGACAGCGGAGCTACGAGGGGACAAAAAATGCTGTAAAATAAGGAAAATGCCTGGCTAATCCCTGCTGCTGGAATGTATTTTCTCAGCTCAGTGCTTGTCTGGAGATTTGGGAGCCCTAAACCCTCCCCAAGGTATTTTTGCACCTCTTGTCAATCCCCTTCACCCCAGTAACTCCAAAGCCACAGTATTTGACTCCTCTGTAACACCTCCTGCTCCCAGTCCTGCGCTGCTCAGGCACAGATGGAAATTACAGCCTTTCTGGAACCTTCCCTAATTGATGCCAAGTGCTTTTAGTCAGGCTGGAGAGAGCTGGCTGGGAATCCCTAAAATGTTGCTTCGTACCCCTGCGATACCCCAAACACCCATTCCAAGTGGAGTTAGCAGATTGCAGCCCAAATTTCACCTCAAAATTTGGTGTGTGGAGAACACCAGAACAAAACATGACCTGGCTGGAGGCTGGTAGAGCTTAACCCCACTTCAGTGGCCCATGGAACCCTCTGTGCTTCCAAAGGCAGAATTTAGAGAAGGGTGATGCACAGAACCCGGGGTGATTAACAGAGATGTGGAATGTGTGGTAGGAGTTTTACAACTTTGAAGGGAGTTTTGTTGTCTCAAGACGAGGAAATCTGACATAGCTGCACTTGGTTCCAGAGGAGGGAGACAGAATTGGTGGGTTGTGCAGGTGGATTGGTGGCTGTCCTGTCCCCATTTTATTGTCCTCATCAGTCCACTGGGAAATGGATGGAGGAGAGAAGAGAAGAGAAGAGAAGAGAAGAGAAGAGAAGAGAAGAGAAGAGAAGAGAAGAGAAGAGAAGAGAAGAGAAGAGAAGAGAAGAGAAGAGAAGAGAAGAGAAGAGACAGCTCTAAGAAAAGTCCAAGGAAAGCATTTGGGGTAAGAAGTAGAGGAAGAATTTGAGGTAACAGTGCAGGTTATGGGGTGCAGACTGGGGATTTGGGGGGTGTTCAAGAAGCCCCAGAGCATCCCTGCTGCCAACAGCTCAGGGACAGCAAATGCTGCATCTCCATATAGGGAAGAAGGGGCTGCACTTCCAAACTGCCCCCAGCCCTCCTCATTTAGGATTGAGCCCTCTGGAAGGGGCTGGTGCAGGGCTGAGCACGGCCAAGGGCCGGCCTGGGAACGGGCTGCGGGCTGGGATTCGCACAGCCCAGTCACTCACTCCCACGGCCCTGGGCAGCATTGTTCTCTAAAAGCAGACATGTTTCCTTCCAAGGAGCAGACATGGAAAGAAAAACACACACAAAAACAAATCATCTCGTCCTTCCTTCTCCGGATGGCGCGCAGCCCGCTCCAGCTTGTCACTGAGGCTTGAGGTGGACACGATCCCAGTCTGGCAGGGGCGATGAGGGGGATGAAGAAGTCGTCTCCCAAGTCCCTTTTCTCTGGAAAATCCCCTCCTGATGATGGCAGATCCAATCAAGCTTTCTCCCCATCTCGTCCTATGAGCATCTCCCTGCTGCCAGCCCATCCCAGCACCTCCCAAAGTCAGGCATGGGGTACTTGGGGGTTTTCCACGTGTCCAGCTCTTTCTACTCTGCTGGGAAGGATCTGAGTTAGCTCATGGCTCTGTCAGTCTTCCCTAATATTCACCCAGTGCACTTCCCCACCTTTCTGTAAGCTCTGGAGCTTTCCTAATGTCTTTCAGGGGTTTGGGGCTGCTGAGTTTTGGCTGGGAAGAAATCACTGCAGAAAGAAGAAACAGCCATGGGTTGTTTCATCCCTGCTCCTGGGATGCATCCAGTCCTCATGGCCTGAAGGCACTGAGGCACTGGGTAAAGCTCTGGAGATACAAAAATCCTGGGTGTTGTGTAGGGGATAAACCCATCCCGTGCGATGGGATCGCCACCGCTTTTCACCCTGCCTCTGTTATCTGTCCCTCATCATGTATTTTTTTAAGCTTTCTCTACTCACAAAATATTCAGTAGATCATAACAGGCCCAAAACACAGTTGGGCATCTGTCCTGCTGCTGGGGCTTTTGGCTGCGTTTCGGTCATTAAACGGGCCTGGCTCTACACAACCTGACAAATACGAGGTGAACTTTACCCCCGGGTCTGCCACTTTCACACAACAAGGGCACATATTCCACAGCTGGGGAGCTGTTATTCGGCTCGGACTGTACCACAGGTCAGAATTTATGGCTTTGTTATTATTATGTTTGTGAGCCTTACAGCCACACGGGTCCCGCGGGAACCCGCAGCACTTTCGCTTGGCCGTGTCAGTCAGACATTCATAACCCACCAAAAAGGAAGCATTGAAAATGCTGGGAATATCCTGTCTAACACTGTCTCTCATCTCTCTGACCCTCAGGTAAGGGCCAGACTTTGTTTGCACCCAACAGCGGAGGAAGCTGATAAAGGGCATTAGAGGAACATGGAGGGGGAGTGAATGGCAGTGAGCACTCAGCAGCGCTGCTGCCAGACACCTCTGCTGCCCTGTTTGTTCCCTCTAATGACACATGTCCCAAATTTCCTGATCATAACAGCCATCATGTTGCTCTTGGTGTTTTATTGCCCTCTGATGTCGAGCCAGGAGCTTCACAATGGGAGTTAACCTGTTGTTAATGAGTTTAACCACTCCAGTTCATCTGCTGACTCCTCAGAGTGTTAATGGCTTTGGGGGGACACAGAGAGGGGCTGTCACTCAGGCACAATGTGTAAACACACCACAGTCTGCCCAGATTTCCCTGAGAGCCACCACAGCCATGCTGACAACTCAAAAGCTTTGCTTTTTGGCTTGTGGATGCCCCTGGTTTGTCGGGGAGGGTGGCACTGGCGGGGTGAAATATCCAGGGTGGCAGATGGAGAGATGATAATGAGCCTCTGCCAGGCTTCCTTGTGGGGACTGCAGTGAGCAAACTTCTCTGCTGCAAAGTGGGTTGTAGGGTCAGTGACATGGGGATGTCCCTCGCTGAGCAGGACCGAGCCATCCAGTGAATTTAGCTGCCAGAAATGCTCTTGTTTGGGCATCTGAGCCCCCTGCAGCAGCAAGGTCCTTCCCAAGAGCCACAGACTCTTCAGAGAAGTCAAAATATTCCAAACAACAGAAATCCTCACCCCCAAGGAGCACCAACATCTCCTACCACCCACAGGCAAGACACTGAACTTCCAAGATGTATGTAATAATAAATATGGAAGTCCCTGATGTACAGTGCTGTGGTTTTCTGTAGCACAGGATGAACTTTCTAACCACCTTGCTTTCCCCCTCCTGGCCGAAGAAATGATTCCATTTTGCACCTGTCCACTGAATACATCATCTTAATTCAGCATACCTCAGCTCCTGCTGGGCAAGGGCAACTGGATACCCTCAGGCAAAGGCCAGACCAGGAGTCCTTTAACCTAATAAGGCAGACAAGGCTACAAAGGCATCTACAATTCCCTTGGATTTTCCTCCAGGGAGGCAGGTGCTGTCTATCCTTGAGGAGCACAAACATCTGACATGGCCATGACTCTGTCGTGCCTTTCTTTCCCTGCTGTGTGTTCCTGAGATCATAAAGTCATGGATCCGGGAATGGTTTGGGTTGGAAGGCACCTTAAAGATCCCCATGTTCCTGCCATGGGCAGGGACCCCTTCCACTAGCCCAGGCTGCTCCAAGCCCTGTCCAGCCTGGCCTGGGACACTGCCAGGGGTCCAGGAGCAGCCACAGCTTCTCTGGGCACCTGTGCCAGGGCCTCCCAGGGAAGAATTTCTTCCTGATATCTGATCAAGATCTACCCTCTTAACATTTTGAAACTGATATCAACAGTCTTATCTGTACATGCTCTTGTCTGAAGTCCCTCCAGGTTTCAGTTGCCCAGTTTTTGGCAGCAGTTGCCCAGAGTGCCTACAATGGCTGGATTGGTGTAACCACCACCTGCCTTCCACCTGCAGATCCCTGTGTCATCCCCTAGCGCTGAGGATGGCCCTAAAATCCATGTGCTGGGTGATCAGAGGGGCTGAGTGCCCACCAAAAATGATGGATAAGAACAGGAGACTGGGACTGACCCTCCTGTCTCAGGCCACCACCTGCAAATTCCCAGTGACACACGAGAGCGAGAGGAGCACCCGAGGAGGGAATGGTGCTGCTGCCAGCATGGGAAATCTGCTGAGGGCCCAGGGCAGTTTTGGTGTGAGATCAGAAGAGATTCAGTGTCCCCAGGACCTGCAGGGTCTCCCACATGCGCCGGCAATTCGCACTCGGGGTTTTACGAGGTGAGAGGAGCTGCTGGGGAAGGATTTTTCCCCAGCTTGTTGGGGGAGGCTCAGGCAAAGCCCTCCTGGTGAGGGCAAGCTCTCAGCCCAGGTGTGAGCAGTCAGGAGTTCCTGGAGTCTGCACATGCCAGCCCGGAGAATGGGCATGAGAAAAGGTCAGAAATGCAATATCTGCTTTATTAAAAAAAAATAAAACAGCCCTCTGCTCCAGTACATAAAACCTTTGCTGCACTAGGAGAATTTCCCTCTTCCGCAAGCTTCTGAATGAGGGAGCCAAGAATTTGAAAAGGTAAAAAAAAACAAAAGAGGAAGAAAGATGGAGATAAACTTCACCCTCTGTGGGCAGAGGGTGAGCAAATGCAATCTGCTTTTGTGGCACTCAGCAGAAAGGCAGAGCCGAGCAGGAAGAAAGGAGGATCCGATTTCACATCTCGTCTTAATGAGCCCAGCATCACACGTGCCTCTCCCAAGGAGAAAATGCTCTGTAGGCTCTGGAATGGCTGCCTGTGGATTTGTGCACACATGGGAGAGAGCTGGGTTGAGCTGTGCTCTTTAAGCCCAGCTCCCCACTCGGGCATGTAAATTAATCCTTGTGGGCTCTTGGATTTGCACTTCACACTCTCAGCGAAATGTTAGACATTTGTGAGCTGCGTGAGAGGGAGAAAAAGCAGCTTTTTGCCTGGCAGCCAGGGTGACCTGGCCTTATTTTGGTCCTGGCACCCTCCAGACCCACTCACATTTTTTTTATTCCTCATTACATCCTGCACAAATTCCTTCTGGTCTGAGAGTTTCCATTCTTGATCTCTGTCCAAAGGTGAGCGTTCTCTGTCGAAAGTTTGTTCTAAATTGATTTAACTATTTTTAAAAGTTACTCACTGCTGGATAAATATCCCTTTCCCCCTGCAAATGCTTCCCTGATTTTCTCCTCCAAAGGGAGCATCAGGGACATAGTAAAACATTTTAGGAAGAATAGTCTGGTTGATACCAAGGGAGCCAAATGAAAGAGAAACAAAGAAAGCAAACAGGATATTTATGGCAGCTCTAGAGAGCTCTCTGTACGTAGACATTAAAAATAGCCCAAAAATAACAATATTGGCTTTCTGGTCTATCCTCAAACACAGAGAACAACCTTTGAAAGACTTGGATGCACATCCAAAGCTTGTGTGGGTAACAGTGGATTGACAGGTGAAAGGAAATAATCCTGAGCATGTCCTTAACCTGCCTGAAAGGCAGTTTAACTTGTGCACACCCTGGAATACACACACCGGTTTGGTTTTAGATGGAGCTTAATGATTCACTCCACATTTCCTTGGAGAAAGCTCACAGTTCTTCAGGGCAAAGAAAAATGTGGCTAAATTAGGCAGCTCCTGTGCCTTTTCCCGCTGCAAATTTTGAGTTGCTCCCTGTCCTCTTGAAAAAGTGAGTCAACAGTATAATTCTACAAGAAAAATTTGCTGTACTTTCAATTTACTAAATAAATACAAGAAAAAAACCATGCAAGGCTTATGTAATTTGCAAGTGACTTACAAATTAAAAATCCCACCATTTTTTCCATTTTAGGCACCGCTAATTTACAGCGGGTAGATCTTACTGCTTTAGCAATTTTCATCTCCAAAAGGGTCCTACACTGCCCAAATGTTCTTTTTTTCAACCAAAATAATAAATAAACTCATCTTTCCCTTTTTATGCACAAGAATTTGTCACTGCTACAGCCTGAGGTCTTCCAGTGTTGGTCAGAACCTCCTGAAGGGAAGAACTGCCTGAGATACATCTTCCCTAGAGGGTTTTGTCCTTTTTGCTCTTTTCTCCAGCAAATGTATCAAATCCTGTTCAGAGAGTTGGCTGGAATAAGTAAGGCAGTGTTTCAGCACCCATTCTATTTTTCCAGCTGAATTTAAAAGTTCTTTTTAAACATAAATGGCATCATTAACGTCGATCTGTGGATCTGTTAAGATGTAGGTGGTCTGATGCCTTAAATATGACTGTGCTTCATTGACTCCACCACTCTGGAAAATGCTTCACCAACCAGGAATTACCATCCAACTCCTCTTTTTCCTCTTATTTTTTTTTTTTTTCCTTTTTGTTTCCCAAAACAGCTGTGTCACAGAAAGCCCTCCCCTCCCCTTGCTCCTCTGACCTCTTACTCTGCAATCCTCTTGGATTCCCTCCAGGGAAGGCAAATATTCCCTCCACCTTCCCCAAGAATTGTTTGTTCCTTTAACCTCAGAACAATCTTCGGCCTCTAAAAATAAATGCCCAATTCCCAACCTTGCTGGTTCTCGTCGTGCCACCACTGCTTTTTGACATTCTGTTCTCCTCAGTGGATCACATGCACCATTCCTGCCTCCTTGCCAAGGCTGACAAAAAGCACAATGTGTCACCAAAATTTTAAACAGGAATTCCAAGGACCAGGCCAAAAAAAGAAAAGAAAAAGAAAAAAAGCCAGTGATGTGTTGAGAAGCTTTTTCATATGAAGACCGACAGAGAAAAACATTCACAGAACTACAGACTCATGGAAACTCAAAATGGAAAATGGATTAGGTCATCCAGGCAATTTGTTTGCTAATTCAGGATAATCCCCTATGCCACTGGCTGTCTTAAAAGCCCTAAATGAGAGATGTTTTACCAGCATCTAAGAAGATTATTCACAACCCAAGATGTCTCTGAGAATTTCTGACATTAAGACTGAATTTCTCCTCTCAGAACAGCAACTTGTCCCTTCCTGTCATGGATCTCCAATCTCTCCATCCCATCTTCACAAAAGGACTTGAGGTACTGAGACTTTCTCCATAAGAAATGTCTGTTTTTTTCCATGAACATTCGTTGGATAGTACACCTGTCTTGTGTTTTATCAAAATTGAAGTACTCAATGGTCTTAGAAGTCTTTTCCAAATGTAATGATTCTATGTTTTTATATGGGATAAATTAACTTTCACCTTTCCAATTGTCCCTCAGTTTTAACTGATTAGTTTGTTGCACAGCATAAGGTACCTCTAAAGAATGCACATACACAGAGGTAGCCCCAGAGAAAATCCAATCAACGAAGGGAAAGCCCCTGAAGGGTGGGCTGAAAGAAGAAGGTGAAATACAATTTCAATATTATTGAAGCCTATGCCACCCCATCCCTGATTTCAATCAGTTGGTTGAACCCCATCAGTTGCTTGCATTTTGGAGAGATAAAATGCTTGTGTTATTCCAGTGCAGCGCAGTGAAAAAGGGGTGAAGAAAAACAAATCTGAAAACTTAACACAGAGAGCTCTGAAGGTTGGTGGTCTGGGCTGGCTGAGTGATCCCTTTCTGGATTTTCTTGCTGCTTGGGGAAAATCCTCGGGGCTAAAGGAGCACAGCTCCAAACCAAACCATTTGTATCAGTGTCCTGGTAGCACCATATATCACTTTGATTTGAGAACTGTCCTCACAATCCCTGCTTGTTGCTGATCAATACTTCACTATGAATAAAAGTGAACAGAACAAATGGGAAAGATTTATTAACCCTGCTGATATGTTAAAAGCATTCTGTCAAAGAATTTGAAAAATGCTTCTCATATTAAGCGTTCAGAGACAGAAAATCCCTTTTGAGTAAGGAAAGGTATGTAAAACACATCAGTACCTCAGTGTGGAAATCCAGACCTGGCTCACTCCATACATTACTGATGAATAGGTATTATTGAAAACTGCATGTGGTTCCTAGCAGGGAGAGCAGCTCCACACAAGAATGAGAAAGTAATTGTCAGCACTCAAGGAGAAACACTGGTCACATCTTTAAGGGGGTTGAGAGAATGGGAGGCTTTAAGATGGTAAAACACAAGATTAATGGAATTGGGAGAAGCTGTTGACAGAATTTCTTGAGGGGAATGAAATTGGAAAGTGATACCGCGTTGGGACGCGGCCCTTGGAAATTTGCAGCAGTCTGAAGCTATACACAGATCTCCTCACTGTAATAAAAGTGTGCTCTGGGACGAGCTGAGGGTTTGAACTGCGTGTCAGAGAGTCACTGCTGGAGCGGGATTCCAAAAATCACGTTGCAGTGCAGCCAATGAATCCCAGACACGGGCATGGAACACGCAAGGAATGAATCCAGCACGATGCACTGCACTGCAGGAAAATCAGCGCCTTCAGCACTGTCAGCGAGAGCAAAAACCAACCCCAACGTGCCACCTTCACCCACAGCATTTCTCCAAAGCTGGGACAACACCTTGTGCAGCCAGCCATGGCCACAGAGGGAAGAATTTACCTCCAACCAAATCGCTTCCCAGTTTGTGCTTGGGACCTTGCTGGGCTGGCATAAAGAAGAGAGGCAGGCCCAGCTCAGACCAGTGTGCTGCCCCTGGGATGGGGGAAAACCAAGCAAATCTATCAAGGAACATCCTGGTTTGGGATGCAGGGGATATTCTGGTCATTTCTTAGCGATTTTGCAGGGCCAAGGAGCAGCACTGCTAAAACATGAAGCAAGTTCATGGCCAGGAGTTTGAAGGCAGGTTTTTCCCTCTGTGCCTGGCACGGAGGCAGGGAGTTTTATTGGAAGCAGACATAGTTTCCACAGTTGCCTTTGTCGACTCCGAATTAGACCGTTCTTCTGGAGAACATCTTTAATCAACTGGAAGCTGATCAACCCACTTCATGGGTCGGGTTTTTCACTGGAACAATGTAGTAACACCAGAGCTGTGCTCCACTTGGAGTTCTGACATTTAAAACTCTAGATGGCTTCATCTACGCACTTAAAAAAAAAAATATTTCTGAATAAAGAGAAATGAGCAGGGCTTTCTCCATAAAGAACCTCCAGCTTTGGAAATAACTGCCCCTACTCTGGATGGAAACAGCCTCAGACGTGGAGAGGATATTGGAGGGAAGAGAATTTTGCTATGAAAGGGGAAAGGGTGGTCAAGGTCTTGAGAGTGCTTAAGGAAAGAAGACCCTTCCAAAAGCAGGTCCCTCTCCTGGGATGCTGAGGCAATACCTCCTTGGAGCTAAATTTTCTAACTGAAGGGACAGCATCCACTGCAGATTGTAGGAGGTCTTCCCTGTGAGGTCTTCCAAATCCCCCGTGGCCATGTTGAGCCTACCCAGGCTGTGAGAGCCAAAACCATTTGAGGCAAAGCGAGTACAGCAGCAGGAAAGTCAGCTGGAAAGCTACTTTTTCGAAATTTCACAACAGAAAGTGAATCAAGTTTTGGTCATTTCTTCCACAGCGCTAGCCTGGAATTATCAGGGATTATAGCTTGATGCAACATGAAAATTATCTCACTGTGTTTTACGTATTTTTGCTCTCTTTGGGGAGTTGGGGAGGAGAATTATGGAGAACACAGAAAAAAAGTAAAATAGTCATCTTACTTACAACAAGCTGCTTGGTTTCCTAAACAAAGTGACACTGGAATACTTCACATTAAATGGCATTTTCGGCCATACCCACAAGTATGTCTTTCCTGCCTGTTGCATTATAATCCAGCACCTAGGAATACTCAGCCAGCTGGATCATTCCTTGGGCAGACTACTCCAGTCAGTGCCTCAGAAAACAGATGTCAAATCCAGCACTGGAAAGGCTCCTGAAGACCTCCCCACCACCACAGTGAGAAGAAAAGGTCATTTAGAACCTCACAGAAAAAGCAAAGAGCGTTTTTTGGGTTTTTTTTGGTGGTGGTGGGGGGGTGTATTCTGATCGATTTTAAACTTAGAACTAAACTGAGGGATGCAAAATCAGGGGCTGGAGGAGCATCTGAAGATTAGGACAAGGGGGTCTGAATCTCAGAACAGATATTAAATTTGGTCTCTAACTCTCAGTGTAGACTAGAATACATTCTCAGTGGAATATCAAATTTTCAAGTGACCCTGCAGTCTTCCATCATAACTCCTCATCACTAAGTCAAAACAGATTATTGTCAACCTTTCAAGATCTTTTCTGAGAGAAGGGTGAGCTAATTCACACAATAAGTTGTCAAAATTGAGGGGAAAACCCTCTTCCATCTGCTCTCCCCAGTTGCTGGGGCTGCTGTGGTTCCACACAAGAAAATGTTGATCACGCTGGGTTTTTTCCATATAACTCCCTATTTCATTCAAAGCCCTGGATGGAAATTACAGTGGGAATGATTCCAGGCTGTGCCTCAAAATGGAGTCGTTTTTGCAGGTCTCACCTCTTTTTTCACAGTAGTTGGAAGGGGCATGAACTTGGAGCAGTCAGATATCTAAAGGCTTTACAGAACGGACAATTTAAGGTTGCTTGGGTGTTCTGGATCCAAGCACTTCTTAATCTTCTCAGAGCTTGACTTTACAACTAAAACATTTCTTTAAATGCTGATTTTAGATGTGCTGAAGAGTTTAAAAAAGGCTGGCATTGTAGGAGATTTAACCTGGAATTGTATAAGAAATGACGAAGGAAAAGCACAATTATTTAGGACAATCTACAGGGATCAAACTGAACAGTGGAAGTTAGGATTGACTGTGATGCTTACCTGCCCTACAACAGAGTATTTAAACAAAGCAGATGGCACAAAGGACTTGAGGTCCTTCATTGTAGGAAACAGCTCTCCAATGATCCCATTAAATGGCAGGAAGATGTGCCACCCTTCATTCTCCCCCTCAGATAAATGATTGTATGTAGAGCTTTGATCCCCACACTCCACCCATAAAAGTGCTTTTCATATCCTGGGCATTGAAGAGCGTGAAAAGACATCAGGATCTGGCTCTGGAAGATTTATGAGGGCATTTAGTCAATCACCTCTACACCCTCAGCGAGCTGGGTTTGCCCCAGCACTGCCTGCCAGCTCCAGCCCAACAAGTATTTGATCTGAAAATGCTGCAGCAAAAAAACCCCAACATTTGTGCGTGATTACCCAAATTACAAAGCCAGTTTGTAACATGCCCATAATGAATTAAACGAAAAAATATGTACAATAATGAGGTCTTTATTTCCCAACTTTTATTTTCTACAGCAAACGAATAAATTGAATGATTTGAGCACCAAACCCTCCAGTCCACCTTGCCCTAAACAAACCACGGAGTGATTGCAGAAATGGAGAGGTAATTAACTGGGAGTTAGCTCAACCAGCTGCTCCCTGGATTACTGAACAGACTAAGCCTTTGGCAGCTCGCTTTGGTAACACCCCTCAGCAATTTTCAGCGTGTCTTTTCTCAGAGCCTTTAACGTAGCCAAAACCCCAGGAATCCACAGGTTTTTAAATGATCAAATCCACAATTTTGCCTGCCTGTCATGTTCATGCTGCAGACTTAGTGGATCTCTCCGAATACGGTTTGCAGCACGTCCTCTGGATTTGATTAGGAGCAAATCTGCACTTCATCTTAACTCCTCCACTTTTTCTGCCCTAGACCTGAGGAATGCAATATTGGCTTCTCCCTCAGCAACTCCCACGTTTGTAGCAAACATTATTGAGCTGGGTTTCTATCTGGAGTGTACTATTTTAAAAGGTTCCAATTCCCACCTGAACACCATGGCATCTCTAGCATTAAAAATCTATATTAATTCATATATTTTGCTGTTAGTGATGTATCTGCTTCCTAGCTTGCCTTAAGCTTGGGAACCTATCATGCTCCAAACTGTGCTGCATACATCACATTAATTAAACATGGAATAAAGAAGTACTGATGGCAAATTCCCTCCCTCCACACAGAATATGAAGTATAGATGGTTAAGTAAAAAAGCTTTACTCGTTTAAATTTATTTCTATAGATTACCCAAGAGCTTTCCAATTTGCTTAGACATACAAAAGAATACATTCATTTTTTCTTTTATGGCATTTTATATATAATGTAATAAAAAAAACCCCAAAATAAATTGATTTGGAACTTAAAATTAATAACCTATGGCAAGCTAGTTTCTCCCTCTTGATTTTTGTTTTTAATGTTTAGCAATGAACACCAGTGTTCCAACAAAAACTACTATGAGGCTTTCAATGTTAAACTCCTCTCAGCAAGTCAAAGGAATGTTTTCCATCACTTCTGTGGCAATATATTTTGGTGACTCATGTAATCAGAGGTTTGAGAGGTTGTATCATCCTCCATCCCTATATTTTACCTGCTATGTGATTGATCTTAATTAAACTTCCCTAATGAATCCCCATATCACAACTCGTGTAAATCACATCTTATGTGCATGGGTGAGAAAATTTCCCACACAAAAGTTCCAGACATTGGCCGGGAAGGATTTCTTTGCTGGCTGTTGATAAGAGCCACTGGAAGTGAGTGGAAGGGGTTGAGAGGAGATATTAGCAAAATGCAAACAGATAAGGACAGAAAAATGGGATGTGTTTATCATTCCTGGCAGGGGTTCAGTGTTCAGTGCTGCAGGAGATGGTTCAGATTCCAGGGAAGCTACTGCATAGGTGTAGATTGCCCTGGAAAAACAGACTTGGAGCCTTTGATTTTGGTTCACTCCATATCCACAACACCAACCACTTTTTCCTGCTGCAGGTGAACTCTCCAAGGGGGGGTCCTGAAGCCAGTCAGGTTTGGGAGCTCACTACTCAAATTAGAATTGTGGGATTATGAGCACTGAAAAAAGACCTGCACACGGCTTCAGCTGAATGGAGACTGAAAATGGCTTTCATTTTATTATTCAGCTGGTTTTGTGTCCCTAATTCCTATTGCTTGAGGTTTAGGAGCCCTGCTCATGGATCAGGATTTACCCACTAGGGTGGTGTTAACGTGGAGCAGAAGGTGACACCCAAGGAGTTTTCTGGTTGACAAACCCTTTTCTTCTTAATCTGAACTTGAAAGAAACGCAAGCCATGCTGGCTTTCAACAAAGAATTACTGTTCACAGAGATAAATTGATCTGTTTTTCCTCATTTGGGAGGTTTAGAAGAATTAAAAATGAGATAATTGCTTTAAAACACTGCTTTCTTACAAATATCACTTCGGGAGTCAGGGGGATGTGCTGGTGGATATTCAGGGTAAGCTCCAATTTCCAATCATGCCAATGCCAGAACTGATTACTTCACTGCAACCCCAAATTCACTGCTGTGCAGCTCAATTTGTTGGTATCAATGAGTATGGAAAGATTTTGTGTAAACCTGCGTTTACTTTTGGTACAAACACCACATAATTTGGGTTTGTGTGCAAAAATGAAAGTGAAACTTCAGCTGAGTCCAAAGATTTCCAACAATCCTGTTATCCAGGTCCATTTTCCAGCAAGCCTAGGACACTCAGTTGGAAGGTCACAAACCATTCTGATGAACCTTGGTTGACTTTTCAGTTTCCAAAAAGAAAAAAAAAGCCGAGATTGGGGCAATTTTTACCTGGTTTCCAGTTTCATAGGTACAGCTGGTTGACATTTTTCAAATAAAACAAGTCATGACCACTTGGCTTTGCTCCAAACATTCATATTTTTAATGCAGCCCCCACCGCCATTTTTCAACCTCACTACTTTCTTTGGAAAAAATTCAAAAAAATTCTTCAATATCAAAAGGGGGAAAAAATAAAGACCTTCTCAGTGGCCTACAAAATACATTTTTTGTTTATTTCTAGGCATTTTTTTGGTTGTTCTTGGACAGCCAGAGCAAGTGTTTTGCCTGGTTACCTCAGATTGTTCTGTGCTTTAAATTTCCTTCCATTCATAGCTGAAACACTTTGGGTCCGATTTTCCAATGACAAAGCCAAAAATATTCGGCTTCTGGTCACCATCTTCCAGGTTTTCTGGAGCAATAAAAAATGATTTATCATAAAACCAAACAGGCTGAAAAATGTTATCACACTTGTAAATGTCCCAGTAAATCTTTAAACCCTGCTTTTCACCCTCAGCTTCTAAGGAAGGCTTTTGTAAGCATCAGTCAGGAAGGTCACAGCAGATCACTGTATGTAACTCTGGCAAAGATTAACTTCCACTTCTCGAGGAGCTCAGTTTGGGCTGTGCAACTGATGCTGTTGAAAATCCAAAATGTGCCATAAATCCCCCGGTCCAACCCTGAGAGAAAATGAGTTGAGTGACCACAGATGGTGGAGTGAGAGGTCCCTGTGTAGCACAACTCCAGCTCTGTGGAGCTGCACATTGTCAGGAATGACCTCTCCCCCTGTGGAACTATTCCTCCTCTTCCTCCTCCTGTGACTCTGCACATTTTATGACCGAGCTCCTGGACCCCCCAACACGGGACTTGATTTGTCCTTCACTTGGGATATTTTTCACTTCCTGGGCACTTGGTAGAGGGTTGACACCTCGGTGAGTGTGTTCTCAAGCTGCTTTTAGCCAGAGACACAGAGCTTAAGCTTTTCAACAGCTGCTTTATCTCTGCTTCTCACCCCTACCCCCACCCCAATTTCGGGCTGAGATGAGCCTCCACCCCCGACGCCCATGATATCTCACTCCAAAGTCCTGTCAGAGCCACAACCAAGGCCATAAATTTCCCAGCTGGGTCACAGTACTCCCTATTCATTTAGTGAAACATTATAAATGTGTCCAGGCTCTGAGTGAAACCCAATCCCTACATTCCCCGCCTGGCGATTCCTGTGCCTGATGGCAGGGTCATCTGGAATTACCATCGCCTTATCTGACTGGAAACTCATCACCTGCAGCTCCAACAATGCCTTGTGAAATCCAGTCCTCTGCTCTTTCAGCTCTGCTGCTCTGGGATGGGAAGGAGCACGGGGGGCCTGGTCCTGCCTGGCTGTGGAGCAGCAGAGGTGAGCTGGCCCAGAGCGATGCTCTCCAACACATCTGAGGATGGGAACTGTCCCCCCAAGGCTGCAGTTCCAAGCTTGGCAGAGCCAGAGCTCTTGAGGAAGAGGCCAAAGAGCAGCTGCTGTGAAGCAGCATCATTTCACTGGGACTCATAATTTATATTCTATTTATTTCACGTGGGACCCTCACTGTGACCTTCATGAACATCATCTGGTAGCGGTTACATGACATCAGATGTCTTTTCTTTCTCTCACCCTATCCTTGAGGGAAACTGGATCTGAAAAGCAGTGGAGTTCTTTGGTTTGACAGGTGAAGGGTTCAGATTTTTTTTTCCTTAATGTTTTTGTTTCCATTTCACCCAGGCAAAAAGAAAAAGCCAGAAGGGCTCACACCTCAGACGTCGCGGTCTGAGTACAAAGACCCACGGGGCAGCCCCGTTTTGAACTGTTCCACATAAACCCACAGTTAAACCCTTCAAATGTTTCAAACACCACCCGAGGCCCTGTGCAGGTGCAGAATTAACTCCAGGTATCAGCAGATTGAGCAGCCACCCTTCCATCTCCCCTCAACGCTATCCGTGGAACTTCCATTCCCAGATATGAACCAGCAAGTGCCTCCGAGCTGTATGCTAAATAAACACAGCCCAGGAAAAGCTCAAACCAAAAGGCTTCACTTCCAGCCAACATTCCTTCCCCCGTGCCAGCCATTCATTCCTGCAATATTTAGTGGATTGCAAAGAGATTTTGGATTTCCTGTCAGGTTTCTGTCCTTCAGGGAGTTAATTATGACTTGGGACTCAAGGAATGATCTCTGCTGCGGTGCCACGCTCACGGACGTGTGGCTGCTCTGATTTATCATTGTGTCCTTGCTCCTCTCAAAGGTTCTGTTCAAGTCTCTGAGAAAAAAAAAAAAAAAAAAAAAAAAAAAAGAAANAAAAAAAAAAAAAAAGCAAGGAATTCACTGAGCTGAAGTGATTGATTGGGAGACAGGAGGGGACAGGAGGTTTGATAGTTTGGTCTGGGCTGGTGGATGCTTCTTACACAGCTCCAGGGAAAAGAAAGGGTTGAGAATGGAAAAAACAGAGATTTTTGTTTCCCTTTACTTCCCTCCACCTTGTATCCAGCTCCCATGGCATAATTCAGTGTTCTTGGTGGGTGAGCCCTTCCCGTGGAGCAGGGAGCAGGCAGGAGCAGGCTCCAGCCACCACCAGCTTCAGGGACACACATCAGCCCCTGGGATTGCTCCAGCCTCCCCTGCCTGATCCCCTGAACCCGTTTCTACCTGCAGGGAGTGAGAGTGGGTGCAATTAACCCTGATTTCCATGAATTAGCACAGGTACTCCTGGCATCCACCACAGAGCTCCTTGCCCAGGTGCTTGCCCAGCGTGGCAGGTGGGTTTTGCAGCCATGCTGAATTCCCTTCTACTCGGTGAATTCCTGCACTTAAATCTCCCCTTGAGTAACTTCCCCAGCTGTAAAAGAGGGACAGTGTATCTCCCCAGTGCAGGGGTGAAAGGAAAATAAATACACTAAAGCTTCTAAGCAGCTTAGGTATTAAGAAAATGAGATACATCTGTGGGTAAAATTTACAGATAGGCCTTTTGGATACAATCTGATTAGATTTATCCCCTAGTAAAACGGGGTAATTTCTATAAGTTCAAAAATGTTGCTTCTCTCCCAGTGAAGCAAAAATCCCTGCCAGCTCCCAGGCTTGGGCTATGCCAGCCCTTGGGAAACATCTCAATGAAGCAGCTGATGCAGGAGCCTCATTCACTTGTTTTCCACCCACGTTTGTGCCCATTTGGGGATGATTGCCCACGTGCTGGGGTGGCAGCTCTCTGGTGGCTCTCCACCCTGCAGATCCCTGCAAACCACAGATCCTGGCTCTGGGTCAGCTGTGGATTCACTGCAGCATTCCTGTCTCATTTCCCAGTTTATACTGGATCTCTGCTTCGTGGGGTATGACTGTGGGTTTTGAGATCTGGCACAAAAATGAGGAGAGAAAACTGCAGTTTGCTGTGCTGGTGATCCTAAGGTGTCATTGCAGGGCCTGAGGAAAAAAGTGACAATTAATAAAGGACGTCGAATAACACTGGGACAGGGTCGTTCCAGGGAGATAAAGTTTATTGTCAAGGCAATCTTTCTGAAAATACCATTGTTCACGAGAGTAATGACCAATTCCCAGTGTTAGATTTTTCCTGGGTTTAGACCACGTTTAGCCAAAGTCATGCCCTGGGTTAAATGAGCATCCTTCAGAGAAAATACTGGTGAACATTTTCATTTCCCTCTTTTCCTGGTGCTGCTCACACCCCTCTGGCTCACCACAGCCTTGCACCCTGGTGGCATTGCTGCAGCCTTGCTCCCACTACAGTCATGGAATCATGGAATGGTTTGGGCTGCAAGGGACCTTAAGGATCATCTCATCCCCTGCCATGGGCAGGGACACCTTCCACTGTCCCAGGCTGCTCCAACCCCTGTCCAGCCTGGCCTGGGACACTGCCAGGGATCCAGGGGCAGCCACAGCTGCTCTGGGCACCTGTGCCAGGGCCTGCCCACCCTCCCAGGGAAGATTTTTTTCTGATATCCCTTCTAACCCAGTCCTTCATCAGTTTGAAGCCATTCTGCCTTGTCCTGACCCTCCAGACCATGGGAAATTGTCACTCTCATATTTCTTATCAGCTCTCTTCAGGTACCAGTGATCCTTCAGTTTGAGGTTAGGCTTCACATTTGAAAAATAAAATATTAAAAAAAAACCCCAAACCAGCACGGAGGGGCCATTTCCCACCCCAAAGAGCAGGTCTTTACACCTCCAAAATTCCTCTCCCACTTTTCAGCACATACAAACCAGCGTTGCCATCCCGACCGCAGTATCCTGTGTCATCCATACCAGGATTATGGACTTGGGACAAACCACTGTGGGGTCAAACTGTGAAAACCCCACTCAGGACACACCAGCCCTGTACAAAATTACTCTGGCTACAGCTGGGGGGGAATTTTGAGCAAAACATGGCAGTTCCCCTGGATCTGTTGGCCATCTCCAGCACGCTGCTCTTTCCTTACCCGTAATCATTTTTATTAGAACTCAAACAACACTTCCTAAAGCACTTCTGTCATCTGAAGGCTTTGACCTGGTTGAAAAGTTTATTGTGAATATTATTTTCAGACCATTAACAGAGAAATCATCATCTGTTTGGGGAAAGCAAGGTGCAATAAAGCAAAAAATTTAACCAGGGCTACTGAGAGACTCATTGTCAACACTGAGATTAAACTTCAACATCAAAGACCACCTCTTTTGTCATGAGGCTGCGTAAAAATAAAGAGATTGTAGCTGAAAGTGGGTTTGTGAGAGAGGCTGCTCCTTTTCTTAGACACGTTGTGTGTCCTTGGATCATCACAGCTACAGCAAAAGGCCTCTGGAGGTCTTGACTCTGACAGCAGCGTTAGAAGGTTTGAGTGGTCTGGGAATAATCAACTCCAAAAATAATACAGTTTAAAGGATTAGTCCCTAATTGTTTCACCCTCAGACAAAAGCCAAAAGAATGGTGCTGTCTCAAAGTCTCAGGCTAATGGCTTAATATTAGCGAATTTAAATTGAAATTATTCATTTTGCCAAGAAATTGGCTTAAAATTTCTCACTTAATACCCGAGACCCGTGTGTGCCTTTTCCAGCTACGCCAGCTTGCTCAATAAGACCACATTCCTGTTTCTGAAACCCTGTCTTGCTTTTGGCTTTCTCCCATCAAAGTGACAGCAAATGTTTGGTGCATCACCAATTAAGGTCATAATTAGCTCCTCTTGCACGTTTTTCTTGAGAAGGTGACTGAGCAGGTACAAGGCACTGATACACCCAGGAGACGTGCAGCTCCCTGCGAAAAGCAGCAGAAATTTACATTTTTGCTGGAAAATTCCCAAGTGGAGAGGATTTGCCAGTTCATTTTTTCATGTCCCTGCCCTGTCACTCGTGCACAGCCAGGCTGAGTTACACCACCTGCACCTGTCCCTGCAGCTTCGCCTGCAGCTCCAGCATCGCCTTCCCTTTGGACACACACAATTCCCTTGGAGAGCAGCAGGGAAAGCCTTTCCATGCAGAAATCCAAAGGACTCCTTCGGGTTTCTCAGCACCAAAAACTTCACTGAACTCCCACACTGTAATGAAGGAATTTTTAGCAACCCCTACATATAAAATTGGAGCAGGTGCTCTCAATAAAGAAAATTCTTAACCTTGCTCGTATTTATTTCAGTTCCTCTCTGTCTGGGCATTAAGCCACTATTTCAGTTTCAAGCTTTCCTGGCTTGCTGGAAAGGGTGAAGGATAACCTTTGTTCCCCCCTCTTTTTTCTTTTTTTTCCCCACAAGAAAATACAGAAACAGATTTTAACATCAGCCCTGGAAGCAGTTTGGGTGATTTGCCAGCAGCCCTTCTGAAACGAACTGCAAGGCCACCTAATTAAACAAACCTCCAGCAGTTTTTAAGCTCCTCTCTCCTAGCGTGCACAAAATACGGATTTTCTCCTTTTGGAAGGTGGCACGAAGGAGGGAACTCAAATAGCCTGATCCTGGTTGTCCCCACATATGGATTTATTTCAGAGATGAATTCCACCTGCAGGAATTACCCCTGGATCCAGACCTCGACAGCGGAGTTGGAGCTGCTGCTGATGGAGAAAGCTTTTAGATCTGGGTTATATTAGGCACAGTCTGTGCTTAAATTTGAGCAATTATTTTAAGCATGTCAGGTGTCCAGAGTCACATCTTTAAGAAAAAAAAAAAGCAGCTCCTTGTCCTCCACTTTCTCACAAAGAAGAAATTTTGTAGTGAAAAAACCCTGACTTGACAAAACACCGGCACACGGGGCACAAACCAGCAGAGCCACATCCACATTTCCATAATTCCTGGAGCTGCCCTATCTGCTAAGCTGCCTTGGGCCACTGGACAAGTGTGGGGTGAAAAGGGAAGGGGAAAAAAATAATTTAAATTTTAAAAAGGGCTGTCAGGGGAGAGGGGGACAAACAGCCCTTTCATAAAGGCACCGGGGCTGCGCTTTCCAGCATTTCAGGCTTGCTGAAGGAATCACTGGGAATGCTGCAGGGAGGCTCTGTGCTACCCATGGCAGGGGCTGGAACTCTCCTGCTGCTTAAAAAGAAATTTTTACCCAGACCCCACGCCACTCTCCTCGTGCAGAGCCCGCTGAGAGATGCTCTGAGTGGGTGTCCAAAGGGAAAATTTGGCTTTCCAAGCACCCAGGGCATGTTTGCAGCTAAATCCTGCTGCTGTTTTTATTATTTATAAATCATTAGTGCAAAAAATAAAAGGGCAAAATTAAAATAACTTTTCTTTATTTGAGTGTGTGGACACTGAGCTTTCCTAGTGTGGCTTTCCTTACGGATTCCGCAGACACCGGATTGAAGGAAAATATTTCTTGCTTGAAAGGATTATTTGAAAGATTTCACAGGAATCTTTTCTCCTCTGGAATGGATGGGCAAACTCCCAAAGCAATACTATCAGCTGGGAAAGAGATGAATATCATT
The DNA here is from genome assembly GCA_013398275.1 of Promerops cafer. Classification (NCBI taxonomy): domain Eukaryota; kingdom Metazoa; phylum Chordata; class Aves; order Passeriformes; family Nectariniidae; genus Promerops; species Promerops cafer. Next base: position 3,360,972 of record VZSE01010539.1, on the reverse strand, counting down.
TGAGTCAAATAATTTATGAAAAGACTGTAGAAATCTGCCAAAAGCATTGTCCTGTGAATTTATTCAACAGACTCCAATCACTGGTGGAATCGACAATAATCAAAATACTGCAATGATTTTCTCTGCCAAGGAAGCAGAATTTTTAAACTATTGGTTAAATGCTATTGGAAAAAAAAAATCTGAAATTCTTTTTCTGCATATATAAAACCTTCCACTTGTAGCAGAATTAACTTAATCCCCTCCCCCTAATATAAATATTTCATAAGAAATTCAATAGAAGAAAGAATTGAGTGCTCCCACCTGAAAAAGAGAGGACAACCTGACACAGGTAGACAAGTTTAATTAAAAATTAAGAGCCCAGCCTGTACCACTGCCACATTATTTTACATATATGACGTATATATTTCATCTTTATCTTATTGCAATATTCAGGCTTACAGATAACTTTTTTTCAGTATGTGAATTAAATATTTAAATAGTTCCCACTAATAAGGAAAGTACAGGGAATATTAGGTAAAGATATAATTTGGATAAGAATTGACCAAGTCTATAACTGTGATGAAAACAGAGGAGCAGGGAAAAATTCAATTATCAGTGAATTCAGGAGATTTTAGTTACAAACATCCCATTAACAGCATGGAAATTCAACAGTGACCATGAATCATATTTTAGCTTGTTTTCTTTTATCAGAGAGTGAACTACAAGTTAGAGAATCCATTTTATCTTTTCCTTTAATTTACAGTTTTTCCCCAAACTCAGCCCCAGTAAAACTATACTTTTAATAAAGTATTATTTCATTTTGTTATTTCATGCAAAGATTAACTCGAAAGTCTGCCCACAGTATCTGACACTGAAACAACACTTTCAAGGTATCAAATATTTGGTGTTGCTTTCTCTAGAGAAAAAGAATCCATCCCCTGAAATCCACCAATATAGAAATACCTCAACTACACCAATTTTGGGGAAAAACAGTAACTCCTTAAATATAACTATCAGTTTCTCAGTATTTGTACATCTCATTAGGCTTCTTCATTTTCATCATTAGCTAAAGTATATATTATAAATTATATATTTATATAATTGCGACTTTTTTTTAACAGCAGCTACAATTCTATACTTGACAAAAGAATACCATGAAATTATCACTAAAAACTCAACGAACCCTTTGAATTTCACAGCTTAACTCTGAATAACCACTCCTGGGAGGCACGACAAGCCTTGTCTGATTTCATGGAGGGGGCAGCCTGGTCATCTATTTATAGCTTGGGGATGAACATTTGCTGACACCCACATGGAAACGATTGGGAATGCAAAGTGCCTCACGCTGGGTCACGGGCTGACACACATTTGTTAATCCCCAGTTTTGCCTTCACCTGGAATTGGGGAGAAATGGTGCTCACACTTGGGGCTAAACATCTCCAGCAAGATGAGAGCTGATAAGACACCCAGTTAAAAGAGGGAATTGTAAAAAAAAAACCTAATTAGGTTTAATTGTCGCGCCACGGTTTCATCAATGTGGTTGGTAATTAAGTGCAAATTATGCACATAATATATTGCAGATGTGGAGGGGCACTTTGGAAACATAGAGGCTATTATGGGATGGAGGAGAGGGTGGAGGGAGGGGAAGAAATCTGTTGAGGTTGTAGTAGAAATGTTGGTTCCCCCGGAGTGAGGTTATAGATCTCGGTATGTCAGAGCAGTTTTAATTTTAGAGCTCATCCTATCAAGAACCTTCTTTGTTGTTGGGCTTCAAAACAGCAGAAAATGTAAGAAAACTCAAGCCCTAAAGCATGGGGCACTGGGGAGATTTGTGATGGTTATTACTTTCCTCAGAACTTGAGTAATACTGCAAACACAATAAACTCCAGCTGAAAGAGTCACTCCAGTCCAACCCGCTGGGTTTATATCTTCCCACATAACTTAAAAAAAAATTAAAAAATTTCCTTTCTGGTTACAATTTCTCATGTTTAGTCTGAACTTAGAGGAGACTTTTGTTTCTTTCTAAGCTGAAGTACAATTAACTTGGCTACTGTAAGATTTGAGACATGAGGAAGATCATTAGATTGGACTACCTTGCTCTATATGCTGCTGGCATCACATAAATATCATATAAATAAATCACAAATTCCAACCAAAACCATACTAGGAAGAAAATAAATATCATTTTGGAAAAGGTTTTATTTATTTTTCTTTTTGAGTTCATCCTGGAAGAGCAAAAAACTTCCTAGAAGTAGGGTATGTTATAATGAAGAAAAGATTTTTAGAAGCTCTGAACAAATTTCATTAAATTTAGAATATTTCAGAAGTATTTCAGAAGAAACATAGTTCTGTTTTAAACATCACTCTGAAGAGCTGGATAGGACTTTGTGAGTACACAGAGCTCACCCACTTTGCATCACTCATCTGGTTTATTTTGAGCATTTGTGGATGCAACATCATTCACCACATTGTTACTCTGAATAGCAGCTGGGCAATAGGATAAAAAAACCCTTTTACCAAAAAGGACTGATTTTCAAATTATTTGAAGAAAAAATGAGTTCTCTCTCCTACTTTTGATAACCTAAGTTTACCACTGACTACATGTTGAGAAAGTGAAGTTTGATAAATCCCAGTTTACAATTCATGTGGGGAAACTGAGGCACAGAGGGAAAAAAATGGGTTGATTATGGTTTCTCGAGAAGTATGTAATGGTTCAAACCTGACTCCCCAAACTTCAGCCATTTGTTTACCCATAACACTTGATTTCTTCTATTATTTTCCCCACTTTTAAGTGAACCAAGCAGCATAAATACATAATCCCAATTCCATCATTGGGCAGGCTTGTGATTTTAAGCCTTCTGTCAAGCTCCATAAGACTTTTTAGCTGGAATATGAGGTGTGAACAAAAAGAACTGTTAAAACAATTGGGGTCAGCACCTGCCCACTGGATACGAGAACTCCTGTGGACTTTAATGGCATTATTTGCATGAATAAAAAGAGCAGGGACACCCCATGGCTTCCTCATTTATTTCCAGCAAATGGAAACCTGGTGTTATATGACCAGAAGAAAATGAAAAAGAGGTGGTTGGGAGTGTGGGAGTTCTCCAGTGATTTTTGTAAGCAGCTGAAACCCCCTGAATTCCCACAAAAAACGTTCTTGTTTACTGACACACCCCCCAAACTGAACACTTTTCCAATTTTTAACAACTCTTCTTCAGTTACTCCTCATTTCTGAAAGCTGAAGCATCTTCAGATATATCCATATTTTTGTCCCCTTTGGTTTCCAACCACTCCTTCTTCACAGAACGCAACAACTAAATCATCTTAGCAGAAACACAAATTTTAGCCAAAGAATTCAGTTAGGAATAAAAAGGCCTCTTTTTTTTTGTTCCAAAGAAACCCTGGAAGGCAGCTCCGCTCGCGACAATAATTGGAATATCAGACAGAGGCTCAAGAAGAAGGCGCAGCAGGCCAGCCCAGGTAGGGCTGTGCAGATGCTGTCACAAATGTCCCCCAGCCCTGGTAGGGAAAGGTCAGTGGCCATGGTGTCCCCGTGCCCTCCTCACTCCCCAGGACAATCAGGTCCACATGCTCCATGTGTTCCCGAGACGGCTGCGACTGGAGGAAGGTCAGCAACGCAGAATTGTGGGCGGGAAAGTGAGAAAGGGAGAAAAGGTTTAAAAAGGCCAAAAAAGCGAGGCTTTCATTTTATATTCAATTTGTCTTTTTGCCTCGGTAAAGGGCACAGGGGTTGGAAATAATGGTGGGTTTTTTTAATTTTATTAATCACAGGCTTTGTGGTTGCTAAGGGAACTTGACCCAAGCCGGGGGAAAGGAATGGCCCAACACTGCATTATCAGGATTAATCTGCTGCCTTGAAACTGTTGGATCTTTCTCCGCTGGCCTCACGAGTCCTTCCTGCTCTGTCTCTATCTCCACGACCACCTTGTTGACACGAGCCTCCCGCTTAATCCTTGGGAGGAAACCTAACCCTTGGCCTCGGAGAGCTGTCCCTGGGAGAGGGTAAGCAGAGTGCAGCCGTGCAGGAGGTGAACCAAACCCTCCTGAGCCCCCGGGCCTGCTCCCATCACACAGTAAAGCAGCGAGAGGAGGGCGATGCTAATTTAACAGGGGGCTTGATTACACCCTGATAGGCCCTGCTGCTGACTTCCACAGCCCCCTTTATAGTATCAGCATTTACTACACCCTGTGTTATAAGGCACGGGGATTTGCTTCTGTAGGGCACTTTGGCTGAGCCATGAAATGTAATGTTTTTTTTATTGCTCAATAAACGCCGTTCGCTCTTTCACTGCCGCTCCAGCCCCGCTTTTTGAAGCCCGTTAAGCCTCTAATACAATAATCTCACAGCCCAGCGATGAGAGATCACAGCTTGTACCCAGTTCTGGTTACTTCTGAGGCCTCCTAGAGGCCAGATTCCAGGATAATCGGCCTCTGAGACTTTTGCAATCCCAACCTAATTCTTTTTTTGGAAAGGCTTTGGCCTTCAGGATGGTGAGGATCAGTGGGTTCTTCTCATCGAACAGAGGGTTTCATCTCTCCAGAAAGAGAGAAGAAACCCAGTGCTGGCCTGAAGGACAGGGCTGTAGAGCCTCTGGTACTTTGTTTTCCCATCCGTGTATGTCCACAGGTGGCTCTGCATCCCATGATTTGACGTGCCTGCTCTGGCTCAGGCAAAGTGCTGACAAGAACCCCGCGGGCATCTCCCACACTTCCCTGCCAGCAAACCCAAATCCCTTCCTGTGACATGCCCACCTCCAAGCTGGCGCTCCCCTCTGAGGAGCCCAGTGTCTGTAGCACATTAATTGACGGAGTTATGAAGGGTTCAGCTGTCCCACCACGGTCAAGAACAAGATTTTCCAGTGTTTGATTTCCCTTCTGCATTAATTAACGTTTGGAAACTCCGTACATCAACACGCCGGACTCCTGCGCTGGCCTCTCATCACCTTGGAGGGCTCCTGATGTGCCAGACCATCATCCCTCCTGCTGTCAGGGGATGCAGTGCTCACAAATGCACCTCTTTGCAGTAGTATTGCAGACGGGGAGGGTTTCCAGCAGTGAAATGGAATTATTTTAGGCATTGGTTGTGTGGGGCAACTGATTAAGGGCTTAAAAACCCCGCTGTGCAAGCTTTGAGGGCAGGACCAAACATTGCAGACTAGGCTGATAGTGAATACTAGAGCCTTTTAGCATAAAATGGTATTTTTAAATTCAATTTCACATTTTGCACTCAAAGCTCAAAGTATCATTCCATTTCTTTTTCCCCCCTTTTTTTTTTTTTAATCATCAAAGAACCACAGACCTTTGGGTTATATTGTGCCAAAATCTCCAATGGGATTTCTCTTTACAATGACTCATTTATCACGAATGGTCTGAGCTCTGTGCACCCCTGGAAACTCTTGCAAGCAAGTGGGTCTGTCTCTGAATTTCTCCTTGAAACATAATCTGTGTTTTTCCCTTCAGACCGGACCATTACAATTCTCTTTCTTCCTCTTTATTTCGGTCATTTTAAATAACTGCTCTTGATGACCCATTCCCACACATTTGTAGATCATTTTAATGTCCCCATTGGTCAATGCCAAACACGACCACAGTGAGTGGTTCTCATCTTTTCTCTTTTTTCAGTCCCTGCAGTTTTCCCAGCAGGAATCTTATCCATATGATCATGCTTTAGGATGCTGTCCCCCTCCTCTGCTGAGTGATCATGGTTTTGTTTTAATGAAATACTGGAAGTATAGTGATAGAATTTCTGTGCCATCTTCAGTGAAGGCCATGGCCATTTTCACACCTGCCATGATTCTGGCAGTTCTACTGTCCCAGAGATTATCAGGATATTGGATCTCTCTTTAACTGCCAACACACATGTATTTATATAAAATTCTACTGCCATGTTCAGCTATTTTAACTTATTTTTATGCTTTTCTATAGAGAAGTTATATTGGGAGAAATATAAAGTCAACATTAGTAAAATTCAGGAAAAAAGAGAGAAGAGTTGAGTTTCCATAACATGTTTTTGACAGATGTAAATGGATTTTTTTTTTTAAATAACAAATTGCTAAAGTTTCTCTGCTTGCTTCTAAGATAATTTAGCTCTGTATACAAAATTTTATCTTCAAACATTGCAGGTGGCCCTGGTTCTCTGATTCCTAAACATCCCAGAGCCTCTATAGGGGATGTTTGCTCTCATTTTTTCCTCTAGAAATAGTGGTTTGAGTCTCTATGGATCTGATTAAACCCACAGAGGTCAGCTTTTACTTCCCTGGGTTTGAGTGAGCCCAAATTAATGTCGAGTTCTTCTTTTAGTGTCCAAGCCCCCAGCCAGTTCCAGCCATAAATGTGACCTCCTGGACCCCAGGACAGCAGCACCACAAACCCCTCCTGGTCAGAGCTCTTCCCCTTCCCAGAACCACACACCTCTTTAAACACTTTGTCCTGCCAGCAAAGGGTTAATAAATACCCCTTCTTTGGAAAAGAATCCCTTCGAGTATGGCCTGAGAGGGAGCTCAAATATTTTCTCAATGGAGAGTTAGAGGAGTTTGCCGTAGATGTGGGGTGAAAGAAAAGTCTCCAGAAAGTTTCAGAAGAAAGCTCCTTTGAAATGGCCCGACTGGTGTTATGATAAGCAGTTCGATAAGCCCACCCATGGAAAAGTTATTAGGAATTTGTATCATATGGATCCCATTAACCTAAACGTTTGCTTTCAAAGCAAACTTCTCGGTACATGACTACCACTAAGTCCAAGCACTTCAGGTTTGAGGATTGTGTTTTCACAAAGGAATCGAGGGTTATCCAATCAATTAGCTGAATTCCCTGTGTAATTGTGTTTTAAATGAATCACCTGGTACTAATGAGGCTGCTTACCCATTAAAGGAAAAAAAAAATAGCATTGCCTTTAAGGGAAACAATTTTAAATCTGTGGAAAAAAACATCACACAGTTTATGGTTTATCTTTGGCACTCAGTGCCTTGGGATATACCCATAGCAGGTAGGTTGGGAAGATTAGGCAGAAGGATTTGGGTCAGATGGGAGTTAAAACATCACTCAAGCTATTTTTAATTATTACAAAACCATCTGAAATCATTACTGATATCAAAGCCGTGTTATTTAGGTGATAATAGAAATATAAGCTAAGAATAAGGCTGCAGGTTATTCTTCAGAGGCAGGAAGCAGAGCAGGAGCATGGAGCTGACAGAAGGAAGAGGAGGAAGGAACTGGGATTGACTGGGGCCAAATGCCCAGTGCTGGTTGTGCAGAAATTCATCTTTAGAGCTTGGAAGGGAACCCAGCTATTTTCATCATCTCGCCTGCCACACTCTGCTGCACTTTGGGAGGGTTTAACACATAGGCTTTTGCCATGAAATCATTTATCTCTGTGCTGTATTATTGCACAATTTAAACACATTAGAGCCCTTGCAGAAGCATAAAGGATTCCAGGCTAAACGGGCTATTTGTCTATCCCAGCCAGGCAGCACGTAGCCGTCAGTGGTTTAGTGAAGGATTTTATCATTAACTTATATCGTGTTTCTAAATTAATTCACTTGAGCAAGAAGAGAAAGAGAAAAAAAAGCAATTACAGCCCTGCTCCACACAGCAGAGTCCACAGGCAGGAGGCTGCAGCGAATTATCCAGAGCATATTTCTCCCAACCACAACTGGGTTGGAACAGTTTACTGGATGTGAGCACTGAACGACAGCAGATCTGGATGACTGATGGGGGAGCACCCTCAGCCCTTCTTCCTCCTGCCCAGCAAATTCTTGATTTTCCTGCTGGGAGATGCTCCACACCTTGTCCTGCTCCGCTTGGTCACGGTGGGATGGGTTGTAATGCCTTGGATCCAGAAGGGCCTTCAAAGCAGAGATATTGAGCAGCTTGTTGGAATTATTGCTGGGCTATTTTTGGTTCGTTCAGAGGTCAGTGCCTTTCCGTGAGCAGGGAGTTATGAGATATTCCCCTGGACAAACAAAGAGATAATTGCTCAGCAAAAGAAAAGAATTCGCTCCGGAGCTGGCAAACCAGAGGAGGTTTTTGCTGAAAATCATCAGAGAAATTTCTGCTGTGTGTAGCTGGGATTTCTGGCGTGTGAAAAGAGTCTGACTGAACGTCTCCCCAGCTGTTTTCAGTGAAGTGGAAAAAAACTGAGAAACACGCAAGAAGTGCCCACTTTTGATCACCAAGGTGTTTTGATCTCATAATTTATGTCTGAAATTAGGCGTGAACTGGAAAGTGTGAGTGTGTTTTCCCTCGGTCTGGGAGCTTCTTGTTTGGAGAGAGGGAGCACTGTGCCTCCACCTTCATCAAATACCTTTTATTTTTCCAGCTCTGCTTTCTAAGAAGGAGGTTTCTGCTGCCATGTATCAGAGGTGTCATGAGTGTAGGATGGAGAAGCACCACATTCCTCCCTTTCTTTCTCCTCTGGGACTTCCTCTGTCTGAACCTCATGCTTAGCTCCAAAGAGACCTGAAAATGTTCCAGGCTGTGGAGCAGGTTGACCTGCAACCTAATCTCATCCCAACTGTCATAACACTGTGTTAGCCATGCACAGCTCATAAATCCCAATAACGCAGAGTTAATGGGGAGGGCTTTGACAGTGCCAGGATTAGAAGGGCACACAATAAACAAAGAGTGCCTGAGTGCAGAGGTACAGCTGAGCAGTGAAAAATCACCAGGTGATGCTACAAATCTTGTGCTGGTATTTCCACGGGCCTCTGCTGCAGGCAGTGCTGGGGGAGCTTGGTTCCCTCCCGTGATCCCTCTTTGCACACACCTCAAGACAAGGCATGGGAAGAGGAGCTCAGCCTGGTGCAGCTGAAGGGACAGGTCAGACTGTCTGGAAGGATGTGAGAGGGCTCTGAGGAATTATCTTCCCTCAAGCAGTGATTCCCTCCTGTAGAACTAGGATTTCTCACCAGCAAGGCTGGGAGTTCATGGCTTCATAAGGAAGAGCACAATCTGTCCATCCCAAAGCACTGCCCTAAACAAGCCACCAGGTTCAGCTTAAATAGAACAAGGAGAAAAATCACCCCAGAAAAAGATGTTCATTTGTTAAAGGTTTCAGAATATCTGACTGAAAGAATTTTCCTTGTAACCCCTACAACTTCCACACCAAAACCATGGAAAAGTAGAAAAGCTGCAGAGAAACTCATTATCTTTTTACAAGAAAGCTTGTGGTGCTTAATTGTGCATCTCTTAGATCCTGAAATAGATTTTAACATTGTTTTCTTAACCCTGGCATGGGAAAGAGTGGATTTTCCAACCTTTGTTAATGATGGACAAGCCTGAAGACTTTTGATAATTTACTTCACAATGGGTAAACAGCCAAGTAACCTTATCTGAACCAGCCAGGATCATTTGGTCTGAATAAAGAAGCTGAAAGACTCATGAGAATGGGACTTCTTACAAGATTTCCTTTATTTCCTCTTTCCAGTAGGAAAAGTGACACACAGAGGATATCCTATCTTTCTGTATTTCAGTACCTCTGCTTCTCCTCAGAGGTGACTAAAAGCTGCAAAGTCATGTGAAAGTAGAGACTGGGAATCATTCCACTGACCTTTCTGGAAAAATTAAATGCAACCATGGGTTTATCTGCATAACCACATAGTGGTAGAGAAACAACATTACTTTCATGCATTTTTCTTTTAAGTCTATTAATTTCATTGGAGTTATTTATTCACTTAACATGTTTTGTCGGGTGATGGATCAGATCCACCTTCATCACCTGTTTTTTAGAATAATTTTTGCTGGTAAAACTGGGGCTTTCTTAACTGGGGAGAAAGTTTAAATCCTCTTGGACTCACCCAGAGAGGTGATAGAAGGATCTTAGGTTACAAGTTGAAAGAGTAAATCATTAACTTAGAGGAACTAATCTTAAGTCCAAGTGAATAAAGTGTGGTTTAGCTTTCAAACGTGAACTTTTGGAATTGATGGAAACATCCCTTTGCTGCAAACTCTCTATTTTCCAAAAGAAAAATAAAAACAGGACCTGACTAATTGAAACACACTATTGTAGAGGTGTGAGCTAAAAGAATAGAGAACCTGATGTCATTAAAAGTGTGCACCTCCAGAAAATAAAAGCTTTAAGTACTGTGTATTCAGAAAAAGCAAAAAGAAAAAGGAAAAGTAGGAAGAAAAAACCCAAAGGAAAAGAAGGGCCATGATCCATGCTGATGCCTGCATTTCTGTTATTAGTAGTGGCCCTGTCCCAGCCAGGCATGAATCACATGCAGAAATCAAAACTGAATTGAGCAATCCTTTGGGGGGCTGGGGGTGGAAATGTCCACGTTTGGGTTTTCTCCAAGAGGAGCAGAGTGGTGGGATGTGGATCCTCCCATGCTCCAGGGCCTCCAGCAAAACCTGCTCTCTGGGATTTTGCTTATGGCACCTGTCAATGTGGCCCAAATGTCTTTGAAATGAGCAGCTTTCAGTGTCTTGCTTTTGGGGTTTTGCTCTTGTGAATATCTCTGCCCATAAACATGGATATCTCCCCACATTCCTGCAAGGAGCCATCAGCAGTGCACTGGCTGTGAAGGTTTATAAGTTCTGCTTCAGGCAAATTGGTAAATGTCTATTTTCAATTGTTTTTGTTTTGTTGGGGATTTTTTTGTTGTTGTTGTTGTTGTTTGGTTGGTTGGTTGGTTGGTTGGTTGGTTTGTTTTTTTGGGGGTTTTTTGGTTGGTTTTTGTTTGGTTGGTTTTGGGGTTTTTTTGTGTTCTGTATTTTTGGTTTGTTTTTTTTTTGTTTGTTTGTTTGGTTTTTTTTTTTAATGAGTGGAGCTGCTGGAGGCTAAACCCTTGGATTTCCCTGGGATATTTCCATGCCCATGTGACATCTACCTTTTCTGCAGTCAAAATTAACTCTGAACTCCTGTGGATGCTCTGTTTTCCAGACAGACCCCAGCTGGGCTTATCAGTCCAAAACAGCTCTGCCTCTTCCCAGAGACAATCAAAGCTCAGGCTGAACCTCAGGTAGTAAATCCCAAGGGTTTCAGCCCCTGGAGGATTCCATCTCCTGATACCTTCTCTCATCCATCCAGTGCTTGAGCACCTGGTGAGTTCATTGCCCATTTTATGAGCTATTGAGTGGGGTGAACATGTGACTTGACTGTAATTGAGTTTTAACTGCTAGAAAAATATCTCATTTCTGTTTGGGTACCGTGTTTATTGGTTTCTCAAATTTTTATCAGGTTTTTTTTGGTGGCTCTGCTGACTCAGAAACGGGAGAGGACGCCGTGAATTAGGAACCGTAAAAGGGAGGAAAAGTAAATTAGCGACGTTCTCTTCCTTCATAAATAAATATTTATGGCTCCACCAATAGGTTCTCCTGCTTCAGCCCTGTGCAAACACTGTCTGCAGCAGAGGTAATGTTGATTTTAAGCAATGTGCTCTCAGATGCAGAATCCTGTTCCTCAGTGCCTGGAGTGGGACTTAGCTCAGCTGAGCTCCTCACAGACTCTTTGATGCTTGGCATGCATGTCCAGGTGCTTTTTAGGCAACTGGGAAACTACTTTGTGCATTGTCATTTCCATGGAATCTCCTGGACATTTGTGGCATCAGTTTTTGCAATCTTACCTGCAAATTTTTCTGAGCTATTCAATAAATCGCCAACAGACGCTCAAATTCCTTGACTCCGGTTCCCACCACAGATGTTTATTCAGGAGATCCCATCCCTTCAGGCTGTCCCTCTTCTTTCCTGATGTTTCAAACCTGAGTGAAGCGAGGACTCTGCTCCTGGTTGGCACTCAGATTTGGGCTGGGAAGAGGGATGTTTTTCCTGCGAGCGCTGGAGTTTCCGAAGGCAGCCGGTTGGGTTTGTTTATTTTTTTTTTTGTCCCCAGCGTTTCAAAGCCTGCCCTGTCCCGTGGCTCCTTGGATTTTGGGCAGCTTTAGTGTCTGACCAAAGTGTGCAGGAAAACCCTCCTGAGCACAGGGTGTTGCAGGCTCCTGCAGAGGAGTGGCCAACCCCCCTGGCCTCCCAATGCCCCACCACGAGCGCTGAGATGCTGGAATTTGCTCCTTCCTGGCACCGCTCAGGAAGGGCCAATTTCGTGGGAGAAGCTCTGTCTGTAAAGACTTCAGAATACTCTGATTTTTATCAGAAATGACAACAAAATGAGAGTAAGCCAAGGGTGTTCCAAAAATTTCGTTTGTCTGCTGCCTCCCTTCACTCTCACCAACGTCATGGAGAGAATTCCCTTAGGATTTCTCCAGGATAGAAATCCCAATTTCTCCCTATAGAAAAGCTTGTCCCTGTTGCTGCAAGTCCTTGTGTTTCAAAGGGAAAATGGGTGTTTTGGGGTAAATTATTGACAAAGCAAAAGTGTGACTGCTCTGAGGTCGTTTCAGTGCATGAGGCTACATTCTTCCTTGCAGAGCTGGTAAAAGTAAACAACATTATTATAGATTTTGGTCATGCCCTGGCATCAGGCAGTGCAGTTTCTGTGTTTGCCATATGCTCGCACTGAACTGGAACAGCTCTGAGTACACAGGGAAATTGTTTCAAGAGCCAGCTCAGCCTCAGAACTCGCTGTCAAAATTACGATGCACACGATGTGTTCTGCCGACCACGAAAGGGTTTTTATTTGTCAAGTGAAATAATGTGCAATTTGGGATATCATTTAGGAAAGCTTTTTATTTTTTTTTAATTTCCTTATTTTAAATTTTTAATTTTTTTTTTTTTTGTTGTTGTTTCATGTCCCACCACAGGCCTGGAGACTGCAGCATGGGATTAGTGGAGAGCATCCCTCAGCTTCCCGCGACGGCCGCGGCTCCACGTGAGATGGGAGACGGAGGAGGCACAAGCCAAAACTTTAAACTGGGATAGCAGAGGGCAACTTGCTGAGCCAAATAAAGAGAAGAGGGAAAATTGACACCACACAAGACATGGACAATTGTTGCCACCGGCTGGGAGGCCTTAAATTACAACCCCACTTTGTATATCCAAAAGCTTACACTTTCTATTTATATACCCCACTTCTTCTGTGCACCAAAAGTTGGATTTGGCAAATGCAGCTATTCCCTGCAGGCACATGGGTGGGGTTTGCTGCAGAGAAAATAAACTTGATTGTTGAAAACCTGTGTTTGCAATTACTCGGAGTTTCAATATTCTGAGGTCAAAATAGATCCTTTCAAATTCATAATGCGTTGAAACAGATTCATGTTCATTCTGAAATGGTTATTGGATTAAAATGAAATATTGGGATATTTTTGGTAAGCGAGTTATAGCAAAACCCTTCAATAGAAATTATGAAAATGTGGAAGAAAGAAAGTATTGAAAGTGTTGGGGGGTTAAAGAAGACCTTTTCTGTTAAAAATAATTAGTTCTAAAAATGACAACCATCTACATTAATCAGTTCAGCTATGCTGAACTGGCCAAACCAGGTTTCCAATACATCTTTTGGGAGATTATTCTATGATCTGAAAGATCTTCGCTTGGAAAAGGAGCAGGTATAAATAGTAAGAGACATTGTCTTTAGGGACTTTGGGGGACTGGATGAGAGTCTTAGTTCATAAATATTGTCACAGAAAACCCTGTGACTGTCTTTGGCCAAAAAGCCAGATTTTGCAGTGTGTTTAATGTGCCTTCATTTCCTTAGGAGTGAGGAACATGGACTGGCATTTAAAAATAAATTAAATGTCCCACCAGGACTGAGCCAAGGAGGTCTCCTAAGTCAGGAATAATCCTTAAATTCTAAAGCAACCATTCAAGGGGACAAACTATTTTTAATCATTTATTTGCTATTTATATTTCAATGACATCTCCAGAGCATTTCAGCACAGCTTCCACCTTGGGACGACCAATTCGAGATGACTTTTGGACGGAGAAAGAGTAAGAAACGGGGCCTTCAGGAGTAGGAATAAAAAGCAAATTCAGAAAAAAAACCCAAAAAACAAACCCTCCTAAGTAATTATTTAGGTCCTGGAGCTGTGGCAGTGCAGAGCAAAAGAGCTTCAATAGGGCTGGGAGCCGGAGCCTTTCTCCTCCACCTCGGACTGGAGCTACATCTGGCATTTCCCCCTCGTAGGAAAACAGTGAGGGGCTTGTTCCAAGGAAGGTGCAAGGAGGGGAGCCAGAGCCCGCTCTGCATGCTCCTTGCCTTGAAATATTCCTTCACTGCATGCCCACTTGAAGGCCCCTTTATGCTGAGGAAACTTAGTGTAAATAGGAGTCAGGCTCAAAGAGCCTGGAGAGCCGGAGCACAAGAGTTCAAACCTTTTCAATTCCAACGCTTTCAGACCAGAGCAGCCCTGAACCTCCAGCCAGGTTTCACCCCACTGTACAGAGCGTGCTCATTAGGGCTGGCTGATGAGCTCTGCTAATTACCCCGTGCTTGGGGCTGCCACGTTATTGATGGCAAGAACACCAGGGGCATGTTTTCAGAGAAGAGGAGGGGGCGTCTCTTAGCTCGCCTCAATTGCTTGAGAAGAAAAAGCTTTTTTTTTTTTTTTTTAACCTTAAAGTGTTACTTGTAAATGGAGGCCAGAATTTAATTTCAGATAGTGTTACTCCACCTTGTGCAAGTGATTTCTCTTGACACTGCACTGACTGCCCGTGCACAAAAAGCCCTTTATGACTTACGCCAAAGAGCCTGAAGTATTTTTTGCCTCTCCAAAAATGACATTTCATTCCCCCTCCTTTTTTTTTTTTTTTTTATCACCTGAACACTGGCCTTAAAACCACAGCACGCAAAGGCCCCATGTGAAGTAGGGAAAGGCATTCAGCATCTGCTTATATCCCCAAACTGAAGCACCAGTGTGCCTAAAAAAGCTTGTATTTAAAGGCATTGCAGCTGCATCAGCTCATATTTCATCCAGCCACCAATTTCCTTTTCCCCCTGACAAACAGGCCTCAGAAAGAACCCAGGCCAGAAATTCTCCACGTTAGCGAAACATTTCCTCTTTCCCGTTCTCCCTTCCATTAATGTTATTACGCTGCTCCTGGGAAAAGATGACTTTTCCAATCCAGGCAGCATATTTCTCTCTTTTCTTTTCCTTCTGTCTGTTTTCTCCTTCTCCTGGCTAAGGGTAAGGGAAGAACAGGGGGAAAAGGAATGTTGGGGTGAAAGGAAATAGAGTGTTTCTTGAGGAAGGACACCCCAAAATCTGCCTCTCTTTCTGCACATGGATGCAGAGGGATAGCAATTCCTGGCTTTTCCTTCCTCTGGAGGTGAGACACAAAGAGGGAGAAAGCCACAGTGTGGGTGACAACATTCAGGTGCTCAAACACCACACTGGTGACAGCTTCCACCAAGGGTCAGGTGCTCCCTGTGGAATCAAAAACTGCTTCAAGCCCATTTGACTGATCCAGGGGTTAAACTCATCCCAGACCTGGCTGTGGCTACTTACAGCTTGTTGACAAGTCAAAATTTGCAGTTGTCAAGTTATTATATTTTTTTCCTAGGTGTCCAGCAGATTTCATGGTCTGTGCAATCCCACTTCTGCATGCCCACCAAAGATCTCCATCCTCCCCCCTTTCAGGACCAACCTTTTAACTCCTGAGTCTTCCCTGCCTGACTTGTATCAGGACCAAAGTTCAACCCACACCAGATCAAAACCAGATCTGATACAAGAATGAGGAATTATCCTGGCTATCGGGAGAGCTACACTTGCATCAAATCTGATTTTACCATGTGCATGTTCACTTCAGCCTGCTTTTACTTTCCTTCTCTCCCAGGACGGGAAGGCAGAGCCCCAGAGGACAGAAAACATCTCACTGAAATGAGTGGCAAAGGACAGCCAGGTCATAATTCCTGGCCTCAGAGCGAGCATGGCATGACTGAGCCATAAACTTTCTGTTATGCCCATAAAAAAGGTGAAACAGCAGCATCTGCTCACTGAAAACCCTCTCCAGCACTATTTTAAAGTCATTTTACCTTATTCTAATGTAGCTTATTCAGGAAATCCATCCTTGAAGCAGCTCTTGTAAGTGCTGGTAGAGAATTGTTTCTTCTTTCTCATTGTGCCTAGAAGCCATGAAATAATCTGGGTTTGTCATGTTCCAGTTTTTGAGAAGTGAACCCAAAAATCAGGTAGATTTTATGAAAAAGGGGCTTACAAAAGGAGCAATTTTCCAGTAAAGAATGGGTTTGACAGAAAATTTCCTGCAGGTACTGGTTGTTTAATCATGTCCTCGTGGCTGGATCAGGTATTTTCAATCAATCTGATTTTATGTAGTGTTTCAGCACTTCTTGGCAATAAGAACTAAAAGTGGCTTCGGAAATGGGTCAAAAATCACAATTTAAAAGAGCCCAGGAATGGTTCATTTCTGGAGATCAGACTGAGCAAATGTCCTTTCTGTTGTTCTGTTCCACTTGGACTTTGCAATTTCATTCTAAACACCTTCTGCAGAAGTTGCCATTTGCAGTGAGAAAAGCAAGAGTCACGTCCAGCCAGACCCCTGAACTTTTCCCCCAGGATTGTTGGGAAGGGGCAGTTTCTCTAACCCCTCTTTGTTTCCCTTTTTAAATTATTTTTTTTTGTGTTCTTACCCGCTTTTCTGCTTTTTGCTTTTCCCCCTGAGCTGGGAGCTTTGTTCAGACAGACCTTCCCTTGTGAATGGTTTCAGTTTCAACAAATTGCCATTCTGTGACACCCCGCCAAAAAAGCGCCTTGGAAAATTCCCAACCACCTCCAGTCTGTGCTCCGGAGCACATTTCATTCCCGATCCCTGGGCTAACCATGGACCAAAGCATCCATGGGTGGTGCTCCCTCCCCTCCAGGGCATCCCCTCTGCCAGGGAGGTGGCCCCACGGAACAGAGAAGGAATTTGCATCCAAGGAGTTCAATCCTTCTGGAGGTGACAGCCCCGGTTTAAAGCTGGGGAGGGTGTTATTCTGCATTTCTGACAAGAACAGAATAATGATGCTGTGTCTGGTTTTGATTTAGAGAGAGTTGCAGTGCCACACTTCAAAAAAAAAAATAAATTATTCCTGTTTTTTAGGGCTTGAAATGATCAATTTTCTCTTTCGGAAGGTTAAGTGTGGGCAATCATCTCCATTTTTTGGCTTTACCATCAGCAAGTAGACAATCCTGTTGTATTCAAGTATTCACAGAAATAAGAACTTAGCAAGTTTTAAAGAAATATTAAAGTATTGATAATCCCACCTTAAAAAAAAAAAAAAA
>VZSE01010539.1:3315355-3343409 GCA_013398275.1 Promerops cafer | reverse complement strand
TTTTTTTTTTTTTTTTTTTGTAAAATTTTTTTTAAAACCGGAATAAAAAAAAAAAAAAAAAAAAAAAGTTTCTGAATGCCTGTTACAGAAACCAGTTTTGTCCTGAAGTGCAATGATCAAGCCTGTAGCATCAAAATATCAAAGAATTTCAGGTTTTTTGCTGCATGAAGCCTGCCTGCCTTATTTCAGCTTCTCCAGCCCTCTGAAATCCATGATTGAGAGCTGCTAACTCCCAACGATACCCTCCTGGCAAGCAGGCTTGAGGTTTTTTTAATATTTTATTTTAATTATTTTTAGTTTATAGCTCAGCAACTCGCCTGACCCAGGGGAACACTTAAACTAAATTTGATAGATGTCAAGTCAGGAAAAAAAGAAAGACAGCAGTGTTCTTTCTCGCTGCAATTACAAATGTTTGCTGGAGACTTTTCTGACAGGATTAAGCGGAGCAGAGACCTGGGGGGAGCAGAGAGGGATTGGAGCCCAGGGCTCAGCTCAGCCTGGCTGATGTTCTCCAGAACATGGAAGGGGAGCAGGACACCTCCGGTAGCAGTTCCCAACTCCAAAAACAGCGGGTTTGCCTTTTCCCCACTTTTTCCCCTCAATCCCGACGTGTCTTGCTCCAACCCGAGGAGCTGAAAAGAGCGTCCTTGTTTTTTCAGCTGATTTTGAGGTGTGGAGATGCCCCCGGGCAAAACAAAACCCGGAGCTTAACGAGCTGCAAAGAAGCGGGGAAATACTCCGGGAAAACGCAAAATCCCGATTTCGACATCTCCCCCAAAAACAAATATCAGAAACATCCAAAACAATTTAAGAAAAAATGAGAAAAAAGTGAGTCTGCTGTTGCCCAACCCATTTTTTTTTCCTTGTAGACTAAATTTTTGAAGATACTGCGAAACAGACTGATGCAATCAGTGACAAAGAGAGAAAAATTAGGCTCTTTGAATTTCTATAGGAATTATTCAGATGGGAAAAATGTAGCATTTCTGCAGTATAATGTGCTGGCTGCATCAGGGAAAAGGAATGGGTTCTCCAGTTTCGTATCATTACATCACTGGCTCAAATCTTGCCCAGGAATTTAATCCAAAACTCAGTGAAATCAGTGGGAGTCTCATTGCTGGGAATCAATACTCAGGTACACAAAAAAAAGAACAAATAGAAATTGCTAGCAAAAGTATTGAATTGTTATTTTGAAAGTGTTCAGAGTTTTCTTTCCAATGGAATAAGGGAAGAAATTATTTAAAAGTCTGATCTTTCCATGTTTCTTTTCAATAATATTTTTTTGGGCGATCCCTACTCGTTAGAGATTTACTGCTTACATCTTATCACTGGAAAAGAAGGGGAATTACAGGCTGGGAAGGAATAACTTAAATACACCAAAATTAGGTTATGTTTAAAGGCTGGAAACACTCCTTTTTGCTTCTTTTCTTTCTATAATGAAGTAATCAAAATGATATCTACGTGACTGGATCATTTTTCCCATTGAAATAAAAGGCTGACAAAGAAATTCTGCACAAATATGAAAGTGCTCCATGGTTCATGTGAAATCAGCTGATCTTGGTTCAGTTTTGGGAATATTCTGAGTGAAATAATATTGCCAAAGCTGTGCCCCTGGCACTCAAAATAAAAGTGCTGTGAGTGCAACACCTTTCTAAACCTGAGTTACAGTTTCCTGATGGAGATGCCCTTTCCACTGTGGGAACCAGGGGTGGTTCTGCACTTGCTCATGATTTAAAGTGTTTTCACTGCCTATTTTCCAGTCTTAATAATTAATTTGAAGGAAAACTCCTTAATGAATGGACAGGTGCTCTTATAACTTATCCAAGAACATGTACTTAGAGTGAAATCCACGCTGATTTATTTCTGTAACTGTGGAATGAGAGAGTATTCCCTCCATATTTTTCTTCCCAGCTTTCAGACAAATAAATCAACACTCATACATGTATTTACAATATTTGATAACAAAAAAAAAAAAAAAAGTGCATAATCAGCCAGATAAAGTGGTTTAGCAGATTATGAAACCCCAAATTGTTCTGTGCTGATAATTATTTGCTCCTGTTCTGTAGCTCTGGGTGGGCAACGCTGCTTTTCCTCTGCCTGCTGGAAGGAAAAGCAGGATGGCTCTCCCTCTGCTTTTTGGCCTAACTGCACACATCTGGGTTTCGTATCAAAAGAAATAAATATCAGCCCTAATTAATCCTTTGAGGCTGCTGGGTACGAACTCCTGAGCAGCCCAGGCTTTAATCCCAGCCCCAGCCAGGCCCAGGGATGGGGTGGGCTCTGGAGGGCTGGCTGTTGATTTAATGCACGATATCATGTCCAAAAGGACTTGGAACAACACTGATTTACATCAGCTGAATATTTGGCTCATTTGAGACTCCCCTGGGAAGGAGAAGGGGGATACCTCCACACATCCATCCCCCCTGCTCTGCTCAGATGTGGTGTGCAGCAAACTGCATTGCAGAATGCTCAGGAAACCCAGGGAAAAATTCATAAATGCAATTAGCCGAGGTTGTTTAATTGGGAAAAAAATATTCCTTCAAGAAATGCAAACTGCTTGATTTACTAGTCCTTTATAAGAAGTTATTTCTAATGATTTGACCAGAAGATAAAGCTCCTGTATTTCAGACAAAGGAGGATCAGGATGGCAACACTCTGATTAGTTTTACATCTTTCCTAATTCAGCTAATTCAAAGATAGACCTCGGGGATTTCCTTGAACAGCAATAAAACTTGTTGAGAATGGGCTCTGTTACATGTTTTACAATTCAAAACCTGTCTCTTTTTTCTCCCTCCTTTTAATATATTTTTTAAAGAAAAAACTCTAAAATTATTTTGATCCAAATACCTGAGTGAATTCAGAGCAAATGGAAGTGAAGGGAACGTTAACACTGGCCTGGGTACAGCCAGGCTTTGTGCAAACTTCTCCCCCTTCCAATGCTCCTCAAGCCTAACCTGTTTTTCCAGCCCTGGATTTCTCCAGCAAAAAGCTGCCTACGGCCCCAAATCGTGTGGCTGATTTCTGTAACGAGTGCTAATGAGACCACCACACTGATTTGCCCAGATTTATTATTTTCCTTTCCAACCAGAGCCCAAACTGGAGCCCTCACCCCCAGAGGTTCAAACCTGCTGTATTAATTCCTTGCAAAATTCCTGCTGCCTCCCCACGATGCCATGTGAAGTCACTCATGGATCCAGGCTGGTTGTGCTGTGCTAGGCTGCAGTGTGTTTGCATGACTATCCATCTATTAAAAGATATTATTTTTCCAGTGGAGAATATTTCAAGTATTTCCAAAGAATGCTTTTTTTTTTTTTTTTTTCTCCATTGGGATTACTGAACGTAAAAAATGAAAGGAATAAAATCATACCAGAAATAAAGCCTATAGTAAAGTCAGAAAAGAAGGGAAAAATGAGAATTTAGAATTTTGGAATCATTTAGCTTGGGAAAGACCTCTAAGATCGTTGAGTCCATCCATTATCCCAGCACTAACCGGTGTCCCCAGGTGACATATCCACATGTCATAAATCCCTCCAGGAATGGTGACTCAACCACTGCCCTGGGCAGCCTTTGCCAGTGCTTAACAAACCTTTCAGAGAAGAAATTTTCCCTAATATCCAACCTAATCCTCCCCTGGCACAACCTGAAGCTGTTTCCACTTGTCACTTGGGAGAAGAAACCGAATTCCACCTCACCCCAACCTCCTTTAAAGACGAAGCTGATGCTGACTCTTGTTGGGCCTGGATGAAGCACAGGTTTCAGTCAGAAATCTTTACTCCATGCAAAATTTTATAAAATTTCTTCCATGTTCCTGAATTTTGCAGGCACTTTCACATAGACCTGTCATATAATCGCAAAGAAGGAGTCCTCTAAATAAAGAAAATTAATATTCTAATTAACATCACTGCCCAGTCTTGATTTCTGAAAGTATTTCATGAACACAAAGGGCCAGTTAATAATATAAAATTCATAAAGTAAGGGTCAGATTTATTGCTGGAAATCAATGTCATAAAAATCAGATCCAATTGCAGAAATCTCACAGAATTATTGCTTTCTCGTGCCATTTTTTATGGACTATCCAAGAACTGCCACCAGCTCTGATTTTCCCCAAATCCTTTGATAAAAGGAAGAAGTAAAATTCCAACTAAATAAATTATAATCCCTGCTATTGTTGGGCAGACAAAGCCCTTGAGAAGGAGGAGGAATGGCTGCAGGAAGGTCATTGCCAGGAAGTATTTGAACACCATTAATCCTCCTCTATCAGAACCTCCTGGGTGATAAGAGTCCCTTCAGAGCCCTAAGTCGAGTTCCTCTTACCCTGATATCTCCAAGTGGTCACTGACATGTTCCTGTTTTTCACACCTGGCTGTAGGTTTGAGTTTCTCTCCCAGTTTTCCCCTCAGCTCTGGAGCCAGGACAACGTGGCCCCATTGGTCTCTTCTTCATTAAAAGTGAATCTTCTATCAGCAAAAACCAAGGTGAGTTTTAAATATGAGTGTGTAACCTCCATGTTTGTATTTAAGTGCTCATTCTGGGTTTACCAATGATCTATAAGTGCCTGGCTGGGCACATACAGAGAATACAAAGCCTCCTTCCTCCACGAATGGCATCAGTAATTTGGATTTAATTTTATTCTCACCTAGAAATTCATAGATAGAAATGTGTGTTTGGGCTCCAGGGCAAAAGGTACCTAAGATTGCAACAATTATTTTGAGATTTTTCTTTTTATTTATTTCTCCAGCTATTTATGGGGTCACGCAACCTTAAATAAAAGTGATTAATATGGGTCCTGTAGTGGCTCACTCCACCTCCTCTTTGCCATTTTGCTGAGTAAAATGGAAACTTGAATAACCTAAGGAATAACTTTATTTGGATTCTTTCCAGTTGTGCATTACAGCAATGTCTGAATCCCTTATTCCTCCTAAACATGTATTTGCCTAAGGAGAGGGATGAAATGACTCCACAGGGGGAGAACTGGCACAATGGAAGTTACCATGAAGGGAATTCAGCTCAAAAATAGATTTGTAAATGAATTACCAACGCACAGCACAAATACCTAAATGAAAGCACCACCTAAAGCCTTGTTTCATGAAGTCACGCATCTTCTAAATTCCTTTTGATCCTATGTTTTCACTTTGTTTTTACCTTTCAAAAGCAAAATTTTGAGCACTTCCATGTGACAAAGGAACAATAAAACTTTGTCTTATGTAGGGAGAAGTTATGTCGAGTGCAGTGAAATATCAGAGTCAGCATTTCTCACAGCTATTTAAACAGCTCAGAACACCCCACCTGACTGGGCACTTTGATACAAAACAAAATCTTGTTTGTCAAAATTGCCTTTTAATGTCAAATTAAAGATGCCTGACTCCGAACTGTACACAAACAAACAGCTGGCTCCTTGCTGGCAACAAATCCCTTTTTTTACCGAACAAATATTATTTCTGGTTTTGCTCTTTAAGGTGTGAACGAATTTGTCTTTCTGATTTGGAGTAATGAGAGCAGCACCAAAAATATTTGCTGGGATGCCATTTAGGGCAGGGGGCAGAGGCTGGGCTGCAGGGATGGGCTGAGTGAACCAACCTCGGAGCGCTGCCCATGCTGGGCTGTGCCAGCAGCCCCGACCACGAGTCCCATTTCACCCCCTCTGTTCCACCAGCAAACGTGCAGCTGAGGTGGCACTGTCTGTGACCCAATGCTGCTGGGACAGACTTGCAAAACTGCCAAAAGAAGCAAGGAGAGGCGTGGCTGTCACTGAGAGCTGCTCACACCTTTGAGGGTCCTGCAAACCTCCTTGAGTGAGCACCAGTCCAGGTGGGTGCTGCCCCCAAAGTTTTAACAACTCTCAGGCACAAATCTGAAGCTCCAAGGCAGGTTTAAACCGTTTGCCTGAAGTTAAACAAATGCTGAAGTTGTTCTCTGCGTTTGGAATTCCAGGGTGGTTTGGGTTGGAAGGGACCTTAAAGCTCATCCAGTGCCACCCCAGCCATGGGCAGGGACACCTCCCACTGTCCCAGGTGGCTCCAAGCCCTGTCCAGCCTGGCCTTGGACACTTCCAGGCATCCAGGGGCAGCCACAGCTGCTCTGGGCACCCTGTGCCAGGGCCTCCCCACCCTCATGAGGCAGAATTCCTTTTTTTCCTGAATTTTATAAGTCATAATGCAACTGCATAATAAGGTTCAGCACAAACAGAGTTTTTCAGATTTCGGTTGTGTTATCCACATAAAAATTCATCCCAACCAGATGTAATTTAGAAAGTGGAGGAGGGATTCATGATTATTGGTTACATCATCCAAACCTACTTGAGGAACTGTTCAAGAACGTCAGAGTTTGGCAGAGATTTGGAAAATTTCATTTTCCTTTGGCAGAGGAAGCTGACTAGAAATACTCAATGATCAGATTTTCAAAGATGTTGAACCTTTGCAGCTCTTCCCATTTCCATAGCAGCATTCCAGGGTTTGTCACAGCTGAGCCTCTGTTCATTATCATCCATAGGTTCCTTTTACAACTCTCTTTTTAAAAATGAATCTCTGGAAATGCATCTTCCAGAGAAGGAAATACAGCTTTGCCTGTGCCCTTTTGGGGTGCACACAAATCCCTGCTCATGCCAGTTTATGTGTCCTGCAACCCCAAACCAAGCCTGACCTCACAGCCTGGAGCAGCCTGAATATTGCAGGTCTTCCACTCCCTTTATTATACAGCATATTTGAAATCTGTAGTTTTATGAGAAAAATTAAGGATTTGTGCTGTGAGCCTCATTTGATGCCCTGTGGATTTGTGTATGATTTTTACAGCACAGACAGGCAATCCAGCTTTCCCTTTAAGGAGGATATTAAGCCAAATTTCTGCCTCTGACTATTTTATGAAACATGTAGGAAGTTAATATTTAGGAAGAGTTTGGCTCATTGATCCCATTTGACAGATGGATACACAGATACAACCCAGACACGGGGACTGCATAAGCCTGAAATCCCTAAGGAGAGCAGCTAAAATGCATTTTCTGAGGAGCAGACTCACTTCTTCACAGGCAGTTGCAGAATTGCAGGTGGGATTTCACATGGACCATGGAGCTTTGGCTTCAGCCAGGGGTGGGTTGTCTGTATAAATGGAAAACAAAGTAGACATTAAAAATGGGTGAAATGGGGAAATCAAAGCATTCAGTAATTTATAATTAGGCTAAAAGAGATGATTGCACACATCATTCCTGCTCAGTGTGCTCTGGGCTCCTCTTTGTCTGGGATGGATGTTTGGAAAAAAACCCACCCGAACATATTTACAAATGTCCATTGATAAATTTGCTTTTTTAAATTTCCATTTTTTTCCCCCCTTTTCATCATAATCAATTCTTTCTTTTCTATGATGACTTGATTATAAATATGACATTTTGGCCATAGGTGACAGAAGCACTCTGGGCCAGATGTGCTGGCTGCCTGTGAAGGGCTTGGCCATAGGATGCTGGTGGTTTAAAGTAACAGGAAACCTGAGGAATATCATAAATCAGCCTTTTCTGACTGGGTTTCTTGTACAGAGTAAAACAAAATGTATTGAATAACTTAAGTATGTGTGAGCCTCCTGCCTACCAAATTACTGGGGGCTGCCAGTGGAAAACACACTAATTTGATGTTGGCCTCCAAGAGAAAATTGTTAAACGAAAATTAGGTTTCAGCATTTTAACACAAAAATCAACTTGGAGTTCAGTGTTAACAGGAGCCTAAGGATTTAACTAACTGCAAGGAAAACAAGGAGAGACAAAATTCCTGACTTACTAAACCCCAGTCCTGAGAAAAAAAGCCTTTTACTTCTGGATCCCAGCACGGCAGGAGGGACAGAGCGTGTACCAAAGGGTGGTTTTCTTTCTTTGCTCTCTCCTGCCATGGATTTCACAAGGTCATAGGTTGACATTTTGTACTTTTCCACACTTCTATTGACTTTCATTAACAATAAACAGAAGGTGCTGGGCCAAAGTCATCGAATCCGTGACAGAGTATTCAAAAATATTAAGCTTCCCACATTCAAGGACATCAGAAGGGGCTGAGCTCAGAGATCCTCTCCCCTGGTGTCCTGGCAGGGCTCTTCAGGAGAGATATGAGAACCACATCTGGGCTGTTCCCCTTCAAGGGGTTGTTCCCAGCCCTAACTGGAGTTGGAGCAATCACATTCCAGGGATATTCCTGTGGATGAACCTGCCCATGGCAGTGCAGCTCCTCACCTAACCAGCTAAAATAAGTTATTGCAAATTGATTCATCCCAGGCCTTAATTAAAAGGTGCTCTGTTCTTATCATCCCATTAAAGAACATTTTAAAACCATTCATTAGGAGCAAAAATGTGGCCTGTTCCTCTCCCAGCTCTTCTCTGCTCTACTTAAATAAAATAATACTGAGAAACCAAATGTATTTGTTTTTTTCCATCTCATAACCATTCTTTTGGGTTTATTTTGAAGCAATAATTCTAAGGGTCTTTCAATCTCCTCTTTCTGACCATTTTGTGGAGACAGGCATGGCCTGGCATCCTTGTTCCCTGAAGAATGGCTCCCACATCAATGCTTTAGCATCCACACCTTCTCAGATGCCCTGTTTTCCCTTTCAGAAACCACTCTGAAACAACTTCTAAATTTATAAATTAATGGGCTTACAGTGGATTGGCCCAAGTTTTACCATTTCCTCCACACTGGAGATGTTTTTTTGGTCATCCTGGGACATTTTCTTTCCTGCAGAGTCTCTCCCTTTCTCCATGGTGTTGCTACGTGCTCTGCTTGAACATGGACCTCCTCTTATATGGAATTCTTATGGCTGAGAGAGCAGTTCATACATTAAATATCAGAGAGAGCTCCTGCTTGACATGAATGTGCAAACCAGAGTCCTGAGCCACATTTCTTGTTCTCTTTTGAATCTATATTCTGGGTTCTGGCAGAGGGACAGGAGCGAGTGTGGCGTGCAGCATTTCCCAGACTGTGTAGCTTGGCACCAGAAAATCGTTTCTTCGGAGTTCCAAACCTGTCAGGATGCTCTCTCGAAACTGCTCCACATTTCAGACGTGTAACACTAAAATGTCACTTTTGGAGCCCAAACCGGAGTGCTTTCAGCTCTCTGATTGGCAGAAAACTGACGGATAAGCTCCAGGGAATTTCTCCTACAGCTGTAAACTTTCAAAAATACTTTACTGCTGCAAAAACTATAGAGTGTGGTTTAAATGAACAATATGCCCTCTTCATACCTCAGCAGCAGCGAGAACATGCTTTCCACTTCAGCATGAACAACCCAGGGGTTGATTTCTGAATTTTTTTTCACCCGCACAGAACAGGTTAAGCAGTTTTTAGCTCGTTTCTCCCTGTCACACAAAACAGACAATACTCCAGACATCTCCAGGAGGAGGAAGAGATGATACAGATGGTTCTGCAGATGTTTGGATCCTGTTCTCCTCATGCTCTAGGCAGGACAAGTTTAACCTCCTTGTATGCCTCACAGAAGACCAGATCACGGCCCTGTTCCATCCCTGGGATCTTGGAGAAAGTCAAGTTTCCAGTTAATATGTTTATGTGACATTCGGAGCTTGGCTCTGCTCTGTGCTTGTGGGCCAAATCCTAACATGACCCAGAGCTCTCTCACATCAGCTGGAGGTTTGCCTGAATAAAGCAAAAGTTAAAAGTAAGCGATGCCTCCAGGTTTCAGGCCAGGGATTTCATTTCACAAAAGCTCCGTGTGTTAGAAAAAGATACATCAGCTTCAGCCCGCTGCAGGGTCGATGTTTCCTGGAACTTCTTGTGTTTTGACTTTTAAAAATCTGAAATATGAGGAGGAAAGTCTTCTCCTCCCACTCCTGGGGCTACACCCTTCCCTGAACAAACCTGTGCTCAGCAGGACCTGAATCCCTCCTGAAGCATTTACATCTCCAGGGGCCAGAGCTGTTGGTGCTCTGCCCTAATGTCATCAAGGGAAAGTTGTCTCCTGAGACTACCAGGGGCTGGGTCACGTCCTGCTTTATTATTCAAAGAAGCTGTGGCTGCCCCAGCCCTGGAAGTGTCCAAGGCCAGGCTGGATGGGGCTTGGAGCAACCTGGGATAGTGGAAGGTGTCCCTGCCCACAGCAGGGGGTTGGAACAAGATGAGCTTTAAAGTCCCTTCCAACCCAAACCATTCCATGATCCTATAATTTTATGATTCTATTTGCTTATGAACAACCCCCAGCTTTTATTCTGTTTTTATATTAATATTTACTCCTATATTCTCTCCCTGCCCCTCATTCAAATCAAAGAAATGACTGATGGTTTTATAGGAACAGCTCTGACAAGAGGCTGGAAGGGCTAAACAGTCTTGGAAAAGGACAGGACAGCTCTCCATCTGCAAAGAGACTGCTGGGAAACACACGGGCCTGGGGAAAAGCCTGGAGCTCCAGTTCCTGGGGAAGGGTGCATGCCTTGGGTTTACCTGTTGCTTCCATGGTATTCACACTTTCCCAGTCAATTCTGGACACACATCCCATAGTTCCCAGTGTCAGTGGACAGCTGGGACTGCTGTGGCACACCTGGGATGTCCTTTGCAGGGAACAGTGAGGAAATTTGCTGGAGGACTCCCTGCCCCTTGCACAATACCTCAACCCCAGTCCAAACCAGCAGAGAGGCCAAGCTTGAGCCCACTGCCTGGCTGAGCTGCTTTTGGTTGTAAGGAGTAAAAACTTGAGCTGGTATCACAGAATCACAGGCTAATCAAGGTTGGAAAAGACCTCCCAAACCATCCAGTCCAACCTTTGACCTGTCACCACCACGCCCACCACACCCCATCCCAAAGTGCCACATGCACGTGTTCTTCAAACACATCCAGGGACGGTGACTCCACCACTTCTCTGGGGAGCATCACCCCTTTGGAGGGACCATGGGTGTGCAGGCCAGGGGTCATTGTGTGCATGCAGGTGTCCCTGAGGGGTTGGGTGTAGCCTGGCTGTGTGGCCTCTTGTGGGAAGATGTGTGCCCTTCCATGGGGGCCGGCTTCCCCGAGGCCGGGTGGTTTCTGATCTCCCTCTCCCCAGCAATACTTGAAATAATTACGAGCCCAGCCAAGACCAAAAATCAGCCAAATTCATCTGTGCTGTCAATCTTCTCTACAGATGCTCTGGAGGTACTGTTGAGTCTCTAACCACAGCGTTTCAGTGCTTTAATTGTGCCTTCTGCTTTGGGAACACAGGCAAAGGAGTGAGTAATCACCACCACCCCATGAATGAACAGCGAGGTTGTGCATGGAGAAACTGAGAGAGAGAGAGAGAGAGACCACACAGCGAGGAGTGGGAGCCGTGGGATTAGGAGCTGGGATTTCTTTTTCTCTGTGCACAATCCACGAGGCAGTGCTGCCCTGTATGATCTCATGGAAGAAGTATATTTTCCATCTGTGAGGAACTCCTCGCACTATCAGCTAAGTGCAAATTAGCAGGATCATTAGCCACTCTTTGAGGGAGACGGCTGCCAGGAAGCCTGAGTGTGTGTTTGAGGAAGAATTCCTAATGTCTGTGTGTCTGGAGGAGTATAAATTCTTCTATTCCTCTCCAGTAGCCTAATTAGATTTTACTCTGTTTATTAGAAGAGTTCAGTTGCTAGCTTAACATGAAATAAAATCTGCATGATTAAGAAGTCACGAGCAGTAAAGCTTACAGTGTGCTGTTAGAAATTTTCCTTTTGGATCAACAGCGATGACATCCTCCAGTGTTAAATAAAGTGAAAGCAGGAGTGTGTTTAAATCCAGCAGCCAGGATCAAAACAGGGTGTCAGGGATGGAGGGAGGGCTGGGAAGGGTATCGTGGATGTCATGGGTATCATGCCATTCAAATCGTACCTGAAATGAGACAATTTCTGGGGAAATTGCACTTTTAACCACAGAGCAGACTGGATCTTCACTGGAAAACAAGGATAGGAAACATGCTCTTCCATTTGAAAATACATTCTTCAGCTCTCCTCAATTCCTTCACAATATATCAAGAGTCAAGGGCTCTAAAAAGGTGGTGTAATATCTAGATCTCATTCTATTCAAATATCTTCAAGCCTTTCAGAAGCTGATGGCCTCAGTGATGTCAAACAGCCTCCAGTAGAAGCTCTATCCATTTTTCTAAAGTGAAGCTTGGCCTTGGAGTAAAATTCCATTGAATTGGAATAATATTATTCAATTATTATTGAACAATAACTCAATAATATTTATTGAATTAAATATTCTATATTTGAATATTGAATATTCAGTGGTTGGGGCTAGGATTAGATCCTTGCCTGGAAAATGCTGAACAGCCAAAAACCCCTGAGATTTCTGAATTTCAGGACTTGCCCCTCAGTTTCCAGATCTCTGGTGTCAGGCACGCATCCCTCAAAATTTTCATGTAATATTTTAGGAACTGAAGGCTGGAGAACCAGAAAAGAAAACAGATATTCTGTTTCCACTGACTTTGTTGAGAGCAGCTCTGTCACACACAAAGCCACCAGCAACCTGCGAGAGGGAGTTTTCCAAATGATCTTTGAGTTGATGGCCCCAAAATCCTACTGAAAAAACGCCTCTGTATTCACTTAACCTGTAGAAAGAATAATACAGAGCGTTTTTTCTTTCTCCCAATAATCTGAGAAAATAAACTCTTAATTGCCAACAAATTTATTCTTTTGGAGGGCCTCCAAGAGCTGTGTCTAATGTAATTAGACAATGTAAAAAAATGTGAAATGTAAAAGCTGTGTAATGTAGTTTTTTGGTGCTGGGCTGCAGCTAAAACCTCTGAGTCCAGCCCACCCTGCTGGTAGGGGCAACCTGATCACAGACATGAGATCCTGTTCCTCATGGATCATTTAAAAATCCATCAGGGGCAGAGTCAGGGTGCAAATCTGTGGCTGAAAGTTGGAAGCCTGGTGTAGAAAGTAAGTTCTGGAGCCTAAAAAAAGAAAAGAGCAAGCTCAGAGGAGGTTAAGAGTCAAGGGAAGGAGACTCGAAACCTAAAACCTTCCCAAAAAAGCAAAGGGATTTGTGCAACCCAAGGGACTGAAAGTACATTTTGGCCCATGCTCTGGTTTTCCTCAGCACGTGCCCAGCCACAAGAGCCCATGTGGTTCTCCTGTGTTCCCAAGTCTTTTGAAATACAGATGCAAGAGTCTCGAATCCCTGCACTTCCCTGCATTCCTGAAGAAATTGGCCCACCAAGTCGTTGTAATTCAGGATACCACCATACACCCACATGTAAGATTCCTTAACAACTATGCACATTTTTAGGCTCAAATATTTTAGAATTGTTTTCACTGTGCCTGAGCTGTAATTGGCTCAGTTTCCCAAGTGTTGGATCATCTAACTGGAGTGATTTTTGACTCCGAGCCCAGGCACCATATCAAAACATTTATCAATTAATCATAAAAAGTAACTAACATTGTTGTCCACCCAAGAAAAACTGTCACTTACAGACTCATGTATGTTATTCCTTATGAAAGAGCTGCTATATAGAAGTTGATTTCCTGCACAGACCAGGTGGAAAATCTGCTAAAGGCAGAGGTCAAATTTAGTTTAATTTTATACCCTTTGTTAAGAATGACCTCCCTCTCTCTCTCTCTCTCTCTCTCAAAAAAAAAAAAAAGGAAAAAACCCACCCTTGTGTTCCTTTCCAAGTATTCTAAAGTTAATTCATGTGGAAGAAAAAAAAGATTAGGATAAAATTTCAAATATTAAATTCAAATGCAGGATTAATGAGTTTTATTTCAAAGCCCCAGAGGTTGTCTGGAATTTAGGACATTTTTTTAGTAGCAGACACGAGACACAGCCAGATGCAGTCGTGTTTTGGACCAGCTCAGCACAAATTTAGCACCTTGAAGGAGAAATTTTATGTCTGTTTTGTAAAGCAAACATTTCAACTTTTCCAAAATCCCTTGTCCAAAAGATATTATTGTTGCACTGGATGAAGGAAGGGATTTAAACTAAGGCTGACTGCTTGCTCCAGCACAGAGAAATTGCCACCCCATCACCATCCCTGTAGGTGATGTAGGTCTCCTGCCCTGTGCAACAGATCCATATAAATCATATCTTTATTTTTTAATAACATGGAGCAAGCTAGATTTGGAAAAAAAAAATTGAAGAATTGAACCATTTCCCGAAGCCAAATTCAAGACAGTCCTTGCGACACTCTGCAGCAAAGAGCTTTTTGCAACTTGGTTTCCCAAGGAGCAGCAGGGAAGGGCTTGGCAGAGGGACAAACACGATTCTTCTCACGCCCTCCCAGCCAGCCTGGCAAACCCAGGGCTGAGGGGCTGCTCCACTTCACACCCGCTCCCTCAGGCAAAGCCCTGGGAGGCCAAACCCCTCCCTTTCATTACAACGTTTTGTTGTCATCCCCAAAATTAACAGCCTTCCCTTCCTCCCTGACAGGGCTGCTCCCAAGAAGCCCCAAGCATCAGTCGTGTTTTGGGTCACCATAATTTGTTCAACCCAGAGAAATTCCTGTTTCCAGACAAGTGATGGCTTGGGAAGGGCTGGTAACACCTGTGGAGCTCAGCCTGCAGATCCAGAGCAGGTGGTTGGACCACGGTGTCCTTTGGGCAGCCAAAAGTGCTCAAGATTGTCCTGTCCTGAAATCAAAGAATTAAATCCCCGTTGAGTTCAATGGAAGGGGAAGGCAGCCAACACTGAGTTTAGTATTTTATATATTAGCATTGAAATCTTGGTGGGAAAGAACCGAAACTTCGCAGTGAGCACCTTCAAACATTGGAATCTTGTCTTGAAAGATTCCAATTATAGCAAGAAGAAAACACTGGCGTTTCAGTTTCACATTCTGGCATTTGATCAAATGGACATACCACAGTCTGTAAATAGACCCAAAAACTGAAAAAAATCACTCCAGTCAAATTCCTTCATTGCCTTAGAACTCTGACTCACCTATGGACAATCAATGGAATTAACATCAACAGGTAATTAGGACTTGGTGATAGGCAAGCTTCAAATTAATTATTCCATTTGGAAAAACACTCACAAATTATCTTTTTCTCATTTCTTTCTGGGATGAAAATCCTACAAGAACAGGTTTTCCCCCTTCCAATACAGAACAAAAATAGTCCATGAAAATAGCCTCATCTGACAGTATTTCTGGTTTTGTGCCCCATCAAAATCAGTTAAATGTGAAAATATAACAAAATATTATGCAAAGTAGCAAATGTACCTTAAAAACTCCTAAAAGTTTTCTCTGAATTGCAACTAAATTTTTTGGTCAACCTCAATTTTATCTCACCTGATTGCTCATTATCTCATCCCATCTCTAACCCTTTTCAACACCAATGGAAGTTTGGATTTAAAGCTTCATTTTCAAATGGATTTCTTGGCCAGGATGGGAGAAGGTGGAGGTAATTGTCAGGAATTTCAGGTTATAACTGCCTGGAGCTGTTCTGAGTGCAATGCTGAGCCACCACCAAAGGAAGGGAAAAGCTGTGCAAGGCAGTGGCAGCTGCTCTGACTGCAACCACATTTCACTCACATGAGGCCAATGCCTCTTTTGGCCTTCCTCATCTCTGAGCTCAACCCCTGACATGGCTTTAAGCTGAAAAGTATCTTAAAAACCAAAAATTCCACCAAAATTTGCTGAAGACTTGGTGTTTAACAGGCAAAGCCTTGCTATATATTATCAGCGGAACAAGTTTATGCTTCACTTTGGATGTAATAAGAAATGTTTTATCCCTAGACACTGCTTTGCACATGTTCAGTCTTTATCAAAACTGCACAGTTTGACACTTGTGTCCAAAAGTTGCCCCCAAATCAGTTGCATCACTCTGACCTATTGTCCAAGGCCAGCTAAACTGGAGGCTGAGCCAAGGGACACGTTATCCAAAGGAAAACAGCAATAGCTGAAACGTATCTGAGGCACCAACAGGATGTGAACCCTTCACAACATCTTCCTTTGCTGAAAACCCATCGGCCCAGCACAATGAAAATATTGGGCTGTGCTGCCACCTGCACAGTGAGCACCTCCCAAGGCTGCTTAGCTGAAGAGGTTGGATGGTTTTCCATTCCTGGCCTGGCCTCTGGTGTGAAATATTCCCACAGCTGGATGTGAACAAAGAGTGAGGCATCCCAGGGACTGGACAAGAGGCTCGAGCCAAGCCCAGGTCTGGGTGGAAGCCTGTTCCATGACCAGTTGCTCCACACCTGGCTCGGTGCTTGGGGATGTCCTACATGGAGCCGTGAGGTTTTATGGGCACTCCATCTATCATTGCATCCAGGGGAAAAAAAAAAAAAAAGAAAAAAGAGCAGCAAAAAGAATAAAACGAAGGTTTTTATGGGCCTAGGAGGAGCTAACCTGGAAATATCACTGGCACAAATAGAGCTGTTGAGCAGACAATAGCACTGGGGTATTGCCATGGCTTTGTTTACCCAAACGTGGCCATCCTCGCTGTGAGGTCCCCACCCTCCTGGTCCCCAGGCTGGGGAGCTGGTGGAACACAAGCTGTGATTGCCATGCTGACAGCTTTACTGCCTCCCTGACCTTGCTATTTTTAAGGGAACAGGTTATCTCCGTGATGTAATCAGGTCTTCCTCGTGCTGTTAGCTCATTCCCACCGCAGGGAGCTGGAGCCTTCGGTCCTCACTCGCTCGGAGCGCCAAGTCAGCTGCTCCAGGTGTCCAGGAGCTGATGGCACTGGTTTGACTGAAAGCTGCAGAGACTGATTGTCTTCTCCTCAATCACTCAGAAAATACAGCTTTGCTTCCCTTCTTCGAACCTATTTTATCCAAATTGATAAAGGCAATTTAAATATGCAAATTTTGAGACTTGAAGCTTAAAAGAGCATCAGTGAGATTAATTAAATGTGTGTTTGTGTTAGGAGTGGGAAAGTGCAAGTGAAAGTTGCAGTTCACAAGTGATTCTCTGGGGTAAGTGCAGTAAGTAAAAAAATGATAAAAAATGCTGTTGCACTTTCATTTTGAAGGTTCTCATTGCAAAACAAGTGGACAGAACGGCCAGACCTTCACTTAGGGAAAACAAAATATCCCAGTGGGCTGAGTTCTACAGAGTTATTAAAGGCTTTATGTCAAGATTATCTTTCTGGAGAAGACACAGCCATGATTTCAGCAAATGCTAAAAATTTGGGTCAAATTAGAAAAGCATTTACTGATTTAGTAACTACTTATCCAACATTATCTGTATGTAAACTATTTACTCAGAATAATATGACTTAAAAGCTCTCTCCCATTCTAAAATTCCTGCCTCCTGCCCTAATTCCATGAGAAAAGAGACACCCACAGCAAAGGTTAGACGAGCTCAGTTATGAAGCCTTTTTCCAGCTCCCATGGGAATAGAACACCTTTTCCAGTCTCAGCTGGAATGAGGAAATGAAAAATAAAATTTAAAATCAAACCCTATTTGAGCTAATGCAGTCCAAACACAGCCAAAGCATTCCGAGATGCTCCAAATAATTTCCCCAGTCCCTATTCTTGTTGATCCCAGTGTCAAGCTGGTTGTGAAAGCCAACCACAAAACTGCCTGGAAGGTTTCCTTGGCTTCTCTCAGCCTGCGGGCAAACATTGAGGGGTGCATTAAAGGAAGTGGTGGCCCTCTGCTCCACAGCTCCTAGGGAATGGGAAACATTAAATCCCTCCATTCCTTCAGAGGAGGTGGAATGGGGGCATCTGAGACCTCCAGGGAGTAGCCCGCGGGTGTGACCTGCACAGGGACACAGTTCCCATAACGTCACAGCAAGAAGAGGTGAGTTGGAGCAAAAATAAATTCACACCAAACACCCTCTTATTTTTCCGAGGCCAGATAAGCAAATTAAAAATGATGTCATGGCTCCCCCAGGACACTGCAACACGCTGCCATTTGTCCAGCCAGAGTACAACTCCTATTAGTGTGATATAACCCAGTAGTTGGGAACTGAATAGGAAAAACAGAGCTGGAATTTAATAAAAAAACCTCTACAGCTTTTAACTCATTGCCCTTAACATGCAGAGCTACTGTAAGTGAGCGCCTCAACATGAACACTCTGAAGACCAAAGAATTAAAGTAAATGCAATCAGCAGATTACTAAATACCAATGGGAAATTTAGAGCTATAGAGCAAAATCCCAGAGCATTAAAGGATTTACTGCTTGGCATTGATGAGAAGCAAATCTTTGGATTTCCATTTCTATCCTTAATTAGCAACTGAGGCTTATTTTAGTCTAAACTAAGCCACAAAAGATAACACACCCTAAAAGAAAATAGATAGCAGTGCAATAAACTTCATAAAATGTCTTATTAAAAATTAGAAGAAAAAATAACAGATTCAAATGGAAAATCAATTTCCAGGACTTCCATTTCCTTTTGTTTTCTTGTCTTCCCACCCATGCTCAGCTCTTTTCTAATAACATTCAGCTCTTCGCTAGCGAGGTCACCAAGGGTGGTAACAAAGATAGCATTTGGAACCCAAAAGGGAGGCTCCCTTTTAGAAGGGACATTTTAGGAGTGTTCCTGCTCCTTCACAGCTTGTGGTTTGAAAGCTTGCTGTGTCCCTGCCCAGTTCCCACTGGAGGTAGGATCTAAAATGGATGAGCCTTGTTCCGCCTGGCCTCAGCTCCGAACAGAACCGCTGTGTGACACTGAGGGGCTTTTGTGGCTTC
Source organism: Promerops cafer (assembly GCA_013398275.1). NCBI lineage: Eukaryota > Metazoa > Chordata > Aves > Passeriformes > Nectariniidae > Promerops > Promerops cafer. Next base: position 3,324,841 of record VZSE01010539.1, on the reverse strand, counting down.
TCTGGGACTGGGGAAAGGGGAGGCTCCTCTGGTCAGCGAGGAGATCCCTGGCTGGCTGTCCTCTGATCCCACCTACCTTTTGCATCGCTGGTGATGTGCTCCCAGCAGCTGCTCTGGCAGGGTTTGCTGCAGCATTCCCGGTTTGCTGCAGCATTCCCGGTTTGCTGCAGCATTCCCAGCTGCCGAGATGCACCAGGGATTGGGTGCCTGGTCTCCTGGCCTGGGACAGAGACTCCCACGAAACCATTCCGAGCACAGCTCCTGCCGTGGCTTCAAGAAAAGCTGTGAAACATAAGCAGCTGCTTCAGAACAGGAGAAGAATGAAAGTCTGGGAGTTAAATCTGAAGAAATTCGTAATAACGAGGCCAGTGCCAAACAAACCTCGTGCTTCAGTGAGACGGAAGCTGAGGTCCTGCTGTTAATCACTCCCTACTTTTCTCCCTTCACCAGAGAGCCCAAGAATTCATTTGGTTCACATAAAAATTAACTATGGAGTGATCTGAGTGTGATCCAGGTCCACAGATCCATCTCTGCATGGCTTCATAGCCCAGGATTCAAATCAAATCCAGCTCCAGCATCAAACAGGTCATCTAGACCTGTGAATCATCTAAGGAGAAAAACTCCATTAAGTTAAATCAAACCTAGACGTTGCCAAGTTGGTATCTAGCACTCCAAAATTATTGGATGGCTTAAGAATTATTTATTTTAAAAAATTCGACTTTGAATTATTTTTATTTGTCTTGTAGTTAGCAGTCTATTGGGTTGAAAATTGGACACTTGTTGGACATTGACAAATTTTCATTGTGTGCTAAGATAATTAGTTATGCATCTGAAAATGCATTGATTGTAGTAATAAAATTGCATGAGCTGAGCCCTTAAAATAAATTATCATGCAAAAATACCATGCAAAGTAAAGTTTTCATTCATAAAAAATAAAAAGGAAAATAATCCAAAACCAAACCACAACCAAAGAAAGCAAAACCCCACAACCCTTTTAATGAATTACTCCACAAGTGGCGATACTTCTGTTGATGGTCACTCATTCCCTCCGGATTCTCAAGGTGAATCCTGAACGAACACAATTTGGAGGCGCTGGTGGATACCTGCCCATCCCGGTCAGCAGCCCCCTTTATCTCAGAGCCTGGGCAGAGGCTTTGATGTATTTTGGGTTTGTGACACCTCTGCTATCGCCAGCAGGGACAGTGACAGCGGGAATGTGATGGACGAGCGTGGCAGAGCCAGGAACTGGGACTATGAGGGTGCCCTGCACTAGCTCAGGGAGAAGAGACAAAGCAACTCCCTCCCTTGTTTTTTTAATTTGTTAAAATAACAGCTCCATATTCCCAGGGGCAAATGTCAGGAATAATTGCATGCAAATTGCACTGGAGTCACGCTAAGGCACCCAGTGCCACCCAAGGGCTCCTGAAGGGTTAATATCGAGGAGTTCAGTTAATTTACAACTGGAGACCTTTATCGTCTCCCGGTGACATTGAGGGCTCGCATTTCGCACTTAATTACTTGTTCAGCAATCAGGCCCGCGAGAGATAGATGTGTTCTGTGTTTAGCCCTCGCAGCTGTGAATTGTTTATTTACTTATCGTCAGGCCGGGAATGGCTGCAATTTAAAGGTTCAGATCCCTGCTACCCTGAGCGGGGAAGGTCTTCCTTTAAACACTTCCATATTCCGTGGTGGAATTCTGCTGGAGATGCCCATCTTCTCCTCCCGTTCCGGGTAACGGGGCCGGCAGGTGTTCCTGGTTAGTGGCCACTGCGGTTATCCACGCCAAAGAGCCGCTGCCAAGCTCCCGGTCGGGATGAGGGATCTGCGGAGATAAACTCGGCGAGGTAAAAAGCGGGCCAAGGAGATGAATTCCAGTGACCCGGCTTCTGTGGAACGGCTCGATCCCTATCTGGGATAGCTGAATCACGGCGCCTTCAAACAGTGGCTGCCAGCAATTCCTAGGCCAAATGGTGTAATTACAATTTCAGCTGTCAAATGGTGACCAGATGGCTTTATCTTTCACACCAGAGGCCTAAGAAGTTGGTAGGTGTGACCTTTCCACATACCAGTCCACCTGCAGAGCACCCGGTGCTCCCAGCGGGTCCAGCCCCGGGTGCTGACACCCATCCTCACCTTTGATAACTTTGGAGCAAAGCTGTGTGAAACCAGCAGCCTCAGTTCCCACAGCGTCGCATCACCCTCAAATGCAGCAGCACCAGCGATGCTGTGGGACCACCCGGGGGGCTGGGCTTGTTGGGGGCTGGGATTAAATGATCCTTACGGTCCTTCCCAACCCAAATTCTGTATTTCGGCACACGAGGGTTACTGGGTGATAAAGAAAGGGGGGGTGATCCCTGTTATTCCCTTGGGGCGCACGCAGGCTGCCCATCTACCCAAGGACAAAGGAGTTGTGCAGGGAAAGGGAATCTCAGTTCCATAGCTGGCCGGAAAAGGACATTTCAGAAGGAAATTTGGTGAAATTCCCTGCCACGAGGGAAAAGCCAAAATGGTCTGAACCATCCAGGCATCGCTGCTGTCCTTGTGATGTGCCTGATGGAGGAGAGCATGGTGGTGGAGGCAGGCTGGACATACCCCCTAAAAAATGCCAAGGCAGCTGCAGGAGAGGGGCTCCGGGCAAAGGCCAGCCCAATTTCCCTGCAGAAGCAGCTCGGGAGGTCAGGGCCTTGCTGGGGAATATCCCATGACCCGTTCCACTGCCACAGGCTCTCTCCAGCCTCCAGGAAGGCACGGGCAGTTCCCACACGGAAAGCACAGAGCTCTGCAGCAGGTCTCAGATTAGAGCAGTATTAAAAGTAAGGACTTTGGGGTCGATATTAACCCCAGAGAATTCTGCCTGTGGGCAGGTGGAGGGGCTGACAGACATCAACAGCAGCAGCAGAGTTTCTGCCTCCAGGCTCTTGCAGCAGCCAACTGCTTTTGATTTAAAGAAAAGGCTTTCCTGTCCTGTGCTCTTATGAGAAACACACTTTTCTCCCAGTCCCAAGGTTATTTCTATCCCACAGATGAGGAGAAGGGGATGCAAGCTGACAGGGAACATGGCAGGGAAGGCTAAAGCACAGAGGTGCTGCTTCCTAATATTTTTTTGTATTATCATCACCACCGCTGTGGGAACAAATTACCAATCTCTGAAAGTGATCATTAAAGTGGTTTAATAATAATATGTAAAAAAAAAAAAAATAGATCAGAACTTTCTAGTCTTGAGGAATAATAAGAGATATTATTGGACATACACAAAGAAACAAAAATGCAGATAATTCCAGGGCAATTTGGATTTTCTCAGAAACAGATTTACAATCATCTGTGTCACTTCAGTAAAGCCAAAGAAAGAAGAAAAGAGCCTCCATAGGCATAATTGAATTAGACAAAATCCTGGAATTTGATGAGAGATAAAGTTACCACTAATTCTCTTAAAAAAAAAAAAAAAAAAAAAAAAGAGAAAGAAAAAAAGGAGATGAAATTAAAATGTCAAAAGAGCAGTGAGCTGCTAAATTGAACCTTCAGTTTTGCGTGCGTTCAGGGCTGTGTTGGCAGCGCATCCGTGGACGCGCTGAAGTAAAAACACTGCAAACGAAAAAGAAAACGCCCAAAATGCAACTTTTAAAAGCACTGAAATGAACAGCACAGAAATGGTTCAGGATTTACAAAAGAGAATTGCAAGGCAGAAACAAATACAAGCGAAACCTGGGCCAGTAACAGCCTCGTATGTACAAATGTGCTGGGGCTGGGATGAATTCTGCAGGCTGGATCCATGAGAGGGGTACCAAAGACATGGACCCAGCCAGATCCCAGGCTGGCCTTCACCCACTGACACAGAAAATGGGAGAAATATTTGTTTCTTCCAGTATTTTACTATTTTTCTCCTTTGTTTTAACTTTTGCTTCTGCTGACGTTGAGTTGACAGCAGCAGTGTGGGGGTTCAGGGCCGCAGCCTCAGCTCAGGGAAGTGGGGATTTTCAGAGAGCTGTGAAAATTTAACTCAGATGAACCTTGCCCTGATTTAAGAGACATAAAATGACAGAAAGGAACTCCTCAGCTTCTCAGGCCAGCAGAGGAATTATAGCAAAAACCCGTGGCAGAGAGATTGAAGGCAATGGGCACAAGGAGCTGTTTTGAAGGTGAGCAGAGGCGAAGGGCAGAGGATCCCTTGCTCTGGCTCCCCAGCCCTGCTGCCTCACTCAGCCTTTTCCCACACTTAAAGGGAAGCAAAACAGTTCTCTGAGAGCCTGAGGGAGCCCAAAGAACAAGGTGGGCTGGGAAGGATGCACCAGGATCCTGCCTGGTGCCAGAATGCTGCCCCAGATGTAGAGTACAGGGAGGGAGGGAGGCCCCCACAGTGATGTGACTCCTTAATTATTTTTGTCACACACAAAACGCTGCCTATTGCAATCAGCTAGGAATAATATCAGTCCCAAATGCCTTTTTTAACCCAGGAATTTGCAGTAGAGCACTGGAGAGATGCACTTCTCCCAGTGACTGCGATGCCTTTGCAGTGCTGGACCCTGGGGGCAAAGAAAATCCCATTTTCTGACTGTTGCTCATCACCCCCCCTGCATTTCAAAGAGATTTTATCTGTCTGGCATGGAAGATTTCCCAAACTGTTTTTATTAAGAGGAGTTTTGTATGCCAGCAATGAATATTACTCTATTACTGAAAGGAATCAAAAGCTAAAGTGCCTGCGTGTACAGTTAATCTATCCAAACAGAAAATGTTTCTTAAAAAATTACGGCACTATTTTTATAACAAACCTCAGCCAAACTCAAAGCTGAATAAACGGAATGTGTTCTTTTAAGACCAATTTATTTTTTCAATCATGGGCAAGGAATACTTTCCTTGCTTTCATTCATCAGGTAATGCTTCACCCCCCCCATATTTGTGTGAAGACATTTGCCTGTGAGGGGATTTTTGCTTTGGAGGCATCGGGTGGCATCACAGCCAGCCTGTGGTTTCTGTCTCTTTTTAACAAAACCATGAATAAGGCAAGAAAATGCCTCAAAGGGGCCAGCAGTGATGGGGAAGAGCCACCCTAAAGCCCTGACCCACCTAAATAAAGCATCAGGTCAGATCCATAGGAATTTCTATAGGATTATACAAGGGATCTATTCCTGCTGACACGCTCTGAAGGCCAAAACACAGAGCCACTGTCTTTATGTTATTTAAAACTGGCCTGCACACTCATTACCACAACGTAATTATCATTAGGGCTGCTTAAGGCAGAGTTTGGCCCTTCCTAGTTTTTACTCCCTTATTATTACTACGGTTTTACTTTAACTAGAAGCCCGTGCAGAACTTTTCCTGCAGTTTTTCAGTATTTATTTAGACTTGCATCGCTGCCCAAGACCACAATTTGAGTGTCGCAAGCCTCATCCCACGATGTTTTACTCCCCAAAATGCTGCGCGTTTTTGATGCCGTCACGAAGAGGAGTCGAACCAAACAATTCGCAGCTTGCGAGGACCCTAAAATGCGGTTAAACATTCCTAGAGGAGACGGTGATGAATAGGCAAGCAGGGTAACCTGACCCCCGGGGCTTAAACATCCCCTTTTTGTTTGTTTGTTTGTTTGTTTTTTTCTCCTGAGCTTTCCAGGACTTTCAGCCGCGAGCAAACCCTTAAAAAAAAAANCAAGAGTTTTAGCCGCGAGAAAAAACAAAAAAAAAAAAAAAAAAAAAAAAAAAAAGCCACGAAAACGCTTTAATTCCTACAAGCACGTCGCTCATTTGTGTACGTGGATTTTAAGAGGGGGTGATTCCCGCTGCAAGCTAGAAAAAAAAAAAAATTAATTTGGGTTAATTAATTCTGGTTTTCGTGTCTGAAAGAGAAACCCTGTGCGGGTGCTGTGCCATTCCCGAGTGTTTGAGCGCTGCTTTTTCTGCTGCCCTGCTAAAGGTCAAAAGCAGGTAATGGATGTAGAAATTTCCACAGACTGGGGTAAGCTCGGAGCTTGTTGACTTTGATATCAGTTTTCTTCCACCCCGGGGGGAAAAAAAAAAAAAAAGAAAAAAAAAAATTCTAGCTCCTCATTGATTTTTCATGGAAATTCACCAATTTCTCCTAGTTTGAGATCTGGGCTCTGATTTCTCGCTGATTATCATATCGCTCTGCCCCGCAGATGAAGCCCGGCTTTGTTTGAGCTCAGGATGGCGATATCGTTATTCCCGCACGGAGCACGAGGGAAAATCCCGGTGCGCTGGGATCGGTGCTGAATGACAGGGGCCAGCTCAGAAAAACCAGCAAAGCCCTCGAGTAAAACCACCTCGAGAAAAAGGAAAACGAGCGGAAGAAAAAGCCCGAGAAAGCTGGGAATGGGAACGCGCCCGTGCCTTCGTGCAGAGGAGAACAACGAGCTCAGCGTGGCAGAATGAAGCAGGGTGAAATTTGAAATGTCATTTTTGGGAATCCCACCTCGCCCTGGAGGGGCTGGGTTGGGCTCAGCTCCGTGGCCTCAGCCCTTCTGATCTCGGCTGCAAACGGAGGCAAGGCTGGGAAAATGGCTTGGATTTCTCCAACTTTCCATCAAAAATGGATGGAACGAGCCATGGAAATTCAAGGTTGTGCCCCAGTTCTGCAAGGGGCAAAAAAATGACCTTTAAAACACCAAAATTTTAATTATAGTTGTTGCTAATTGCTGCAGAACTGGATTGGGATGTTCCCAATGGGCTCCCAAGAGTTGAACCACTTTTTTTCAGATGTATCAACATAAATGTTGGTATTAATTGACCCTCTTGAGCTCTTGTGGATATTACAGGGACAGTATTTAAAACATACATTTGAAAGTATATCCGGGACATGAACACTCATTTTGTTATTGCTGGAGTCTAGAAAACTAAGCTATTAAAATGATATATTTTTTACTAATTATCTTTGAGTCACACTTTGAAATAAAACTATGTGCCCACTGCATTAAAAAAAAAAAAAAATTGAAAAAAGATTTGAAAACATCAGTTGTCAAAATAAGCAGAATATTCCCTCCCATGGGAGTAGAGGAAGGGTCATTAAAAGGAGTTTAACACATCAGGCTTTGAACATTTGCTCTGAAAATTAATGCAGGTAAAGAAAGACACAGTAAGGAATGCAAAAAATGGGAGAAAATTGCACTATGAGGAAATTTTGTAGCCTAAACCAATTTTTTTTTTACTAGATAAAGCAAAATAAATGCTTTAACATGTATTTTGCCATTAGTACATGTATATATTTAATTATATATATATATCTTCAGGTAACATTTCTGATACGGCTTGTCAGTCATAATTCTGACAAATAATACAGTTATTATTATTAAACCTCTGTGAATGAGGAGATTTTAAAGCCATTCAAACACAGCGCCTTGAAATTAAAATCCAGATTTAATTCTTTAGAACGGTTTCCCCAAATGAGGATAAATGTGGAGTCTGCCCTTTAAATTAAATGACAGCAAGAAATCAGGGGGGGAAAAAAAACCAAAACAAACCAAACAATAGCAAACAGTTTGAGATTGATTCTGCTCATTGTAAACAAGGGGCTGGCTCTAATTTAGTTAATGAGATTTCACCAGTGTAAATTGAATTAGGTTCATTATCCTATGATTAAAACGATCTCTATCACTGCAAAAAAAAATTACCAGTTAAAGGACTTTTTTTTTCTAATTTAACAAAAACTCCTGGAATGAGATGTAAAAGCAGAACTCCCACAAAGTTACTGTGAGCAGAAAAATATTTTTCCTAATTGATTAATATCGACTTTTATTTTTAAGAATTTTAAATTATTTTCACTATTTAAAACTGCATCCGTGATCCGCCAGAACAAAACTACTTCGTGTTATACACATGAAAAAATGGAGGTTTTTTCTTATTTTCATCTTTTTTTTTTTTTTTCCTCAGCAGACAACACCCCCACAAGATGTGTGTAAAATTCCTTCGCCGGTGAGTGCAGCAAGACACGGCGGAGCTCTCAGGTGTTTGAACCTCTAGAAAACAGGAAAGGGCTGTGTATAATCTGCTCCACATTATACCTTGGCTTGTTGTTGTTTTTAAGCGTGGTACAGCCACCAATTATTTTGATAACGCCTTTAACTGACTAAAAAGCAGCGACAACGCTCCGCGAGGGGACAGGGGAGGGTCGCTTTCCCCCGATAAAATGATTAAACCGCCTGTTGATAAAGCAAATTGTGCCGTGAGTATCTAACAAGTGCTGAAAAGATAAACACGCTCCCAGCGGCGAGGCAGAGCCGGGCTCTCGCTGTCCCAGCCCCAAACTTCCAATGCCACCTAACGGAGAGCCCGCACCTCGCAGCAGCCGGCGGCGCTCCCGGCCGGGCTCGCCCAGCTCGTCAAAGCTCCGCGAAGCGATGCCCGCGATGGCAGAAGAACAAATCCCGCGGCAGAGGCCGGGCAAACACTTGGCTCGCCCGGCGGGATGCCAGCGCTCCGAGCCGCGCCCGTGTCCTGCCCGACAGCGGCAGCCCGGGGCTCGCACGGGGTGCGCGGCTGGGATTTGTGATCCCCGCAGAAACCCCGCGTTCCTGCCGGGGGAGAACGCGGGGCCGTGCGGGGGGATGTGAGAATAGCCCGCGATGCGCAAATCGCCCTCCCTGAGGCGTGGTCGGGGCGCTTTTGCATCTCCCCCGTGGCTCGGCTCGCACTGGGGACACCGAGAGAGGGGACAGAGGCTGAGGGTAAATCTGTCCCTGCCTCAAACTGCCCTTCCCGTGTGATATCTGATTTCTGCAGGACATCCAAGCATCTCTCCGTCCCCGGGAATGCTTCCACACGCACTGGGCAGCACTGCAGACACGCACGGGTACCTATGAACACATATAAATTTGGGCTCAACCACTTTTAGGACCAGCTTTTAGGAATGACTCCCAAACCAGGCCCTAATTTGAGGACGGTTTGAGATTTCCCGTTGAAGATGGTTGGAGATGTCCCAGTTAAACACGCCTGGAATCAAGGAAGCAGTTGGGATTTTGCTCTCCCCTGTCCCCCTTGCAGCTGAACAAAGCCCCATTCTCTCTGACCCGAATATATTTTCCTTTTCACCGTACCTAGGATTTCCCTCTGATTTATTTCTCTAGGGCTGGATCCAAAACTCCCGCTGATTTTGGGAGGTTCGGGGTAGGGCCCTGCACTTCTGCAGCTCCAGACCTGCTGCAGCCAGGGCTGAATCTGTGCTCATTTGAATGATAAATATCGGCCAACACAAAAATAGTGTACAAATGGAGTTTGGAGGTGGGGGAACACAATAATTTTCTATAAAGCTTGCTCTGCTTAAGCCAAGCTTTGCACCCCATCACCACAAATTTTAAGCATATTCTGGTGTGGCAAGATTAGGGATAAAAATTAACTAAAAATTAAGAAAGATACAGATTTAAGATTTACAGGTTTTTAACTGCGCAGTTCTTGCACAGTTTTTACACTTTAAACAGGGGGTTTAAAGACAGTAGAGCTGGGAATAAAATGCAAGGGGAGTTTTGCTGCTCTCCACAAAAAAAAA
>VZSE01010539.1:3193488-3315338 GCA_013398275.1 Promerops cafer | reverse complement strand
AGGAAAAAAAAAGAGAGGGGGGTTTTTTTCCCCCCAAAAAAAAAAAAAAAAAAAAAAAAAAAAAAAAAAAAAAAAAGAAATAAGGGTAAACCAAGCTCAGACAAACCCCACAACAGAAAACCCGAAGCAAATAAAGGCGAGTGGAACAGATTTCCGTGTTTACTTTTCTTTCTGCAGTTGGATCCCTTGTCGTAGCCACAAGAACTGCAAGGATAGGGTACGGAATGGGAAATAAAAGGCAGGAAAAAGAAAAAGAATACAAAAAAATGAAGCGATTTAAGGAGAAGGAGGCAAACCCAAGAGCTCGGGGCAGCAGAGCCGCAGCTGTGCAGAGCCGCTTCCCCTGCCCAGGCTCCGTCCCTGGAGCCGGCGGAGCTCTGCGAGGAGCTGCGAGCGGGGAAGGGGACGGCGCAAACCCCGGGCTCGCAAGGGAGGAAGAGGAAGAGGAGGAGGGTTTCGGGACGGGCAGAGGGAAGAGAAAAGGTCCAGTACATACAGCTCGATGCGTCCACCAGCCCCCAGCCTCCGCTTCTCTCTCTCTCTCTCCCTCTTAAGTCAAAAAGGAAATGCGGTTCTTTTTTTTTTTTTTTTTTTTTTTTTTTTTTTTTCAGAATCAGAAAACGAACCATCAGGAAGTTGGCAAAACCTCTGACTAAACAATCAATTGAGGAAATGCAACAAATTCGCCTTGGCGGGGGGGGAGCGAGGGCGGGCGGGCGGCGCGCAGGCTGCGCAGGGAGCGCAGGCAGGACAGAGCCGCGCAGGGAGCTGCGCACCGCTCCCAGGGCTCCGGCCCGCAATTCCCTCACATTCCTGTATTTTTTTTACCCCACGGACATCCACTCTCTGCGGCCAGGTACGCGGGGCAGGGATGGGCTCCTGTGTCCCCCACCCCCGGCAGAAACACCCGCATCTGTCCGCAGAAGGAGCTCCCTGTGCGTCCGTGCGGGATGCACATCTCTGTCCCAGGAATTACCTTCCCCTCCCACGGGCTGGGATAAGCAGGATGGAGCAATGAGCGAGTTCCTTGTTGGTACCTCTGCTACAAGTGCAGTTTGTGCAAGGACGATGGTAGCAGGGAGAGATTTGAGAGGAGTTTGGTTTTTCAATTTTTTTTTTTTTTTTTTTTTNTTTTTTTTTTTTTTTTTTTTTTTCACAGCTATCGTCCCGACTTTTCCTAATTTTTCTACAATTCACCCGTTCCTCCCTCGTCCCGGAATGAGGTCTCTGCCTGCCGGTATGGAGCGAAAGGCTCACATCCCCCTCCGTGTTTTCCCTGGGTAAAACAAACAAATAGCTGAATCCTTGGAAGCTCCGCGGAGCTGTCCTGCCCTGCGCTCCGCCGGGCAGGGAGGGTTGCGCGGCTTCTTTAGGCTCCTGTTCGGCTGAAAATCACTCCCTGAACCCCCGCAAGGGATTTTCTCCCAGGCGGGGACTCCCCCAGGTGCTGCTGAAGGCGGCCGGGGACCTCCCATCTCCCGCGGGTGCGGGGCTGGGAGCGGGGGAGCCGCGGGCGAGGGGAGCCGCCCTCCCCCAAAAATGCGGGACGCGCTCCGGGGTCACTGCTAAAAGCAACACAAGTCCGTATTTTTTAATAAAGAGCGTTCTCGGGCGAGCTGGCCGCCTTCCACCCGCCCCACGGATGAGCTGGCTCTGTAAACACCGCAGAGAAGATTAACGCTGCTGTTCTAACCTCATAGCGAGAGCCCTGCCTTGCGAGCGCTCTCGCTGCTGCTGATCCCTGGGCTCCATAAGGGCCCTTTTGTTTTAGGGGTGACAGCAGCCCCCAGCCCGGTCCCTCTCCATCACCAGCCCTGCCCTGCCGGCGCTCCGAGTCTCCCCCCAGTTCCTCTCCATCATCATCTCTCCCCTCCCCGGGAGTCACCGATGCTTTGGATGTTCCTTCACTCCCTCTCCATCACCATCTCTCCCTTTCCGGGGTTCTGGGTGTCCCCCCAGCCCCTCTCCATCACCATCTCTCCCTTTCTGGGGTTCTGGTGTCCCCCCAGCCCCTCTCCATCACCGTCTCTCCCTTTCCGGGGTTCTGGTGTCCCCCCAGCCCCTCTCCATCACCATCTCTCCCTTTCCGGGGTTCTGGTGTCCCCCCAGCCCCTCTCCATCACCATCTCTCCCTGCCTGGGCGTTACAGAGACTCTGGGTGTCCTCCCAGTGGAAGCAGCCGCTTCAAAAATCCCCCTAATTTTAAATTATATTTTTTTATTACTACTATCGCGATGATATCTTTATTTTGGCGGCCGAGAAGAGGTGGGAAGGGATGGCAGAGCGAGCTGGCAGGGTGGTGTTCCAGCAGGCAGCGGCCCGGTGGCAGGAGCGCCTCTCCCGACCTCCCGCGTCCCGGGAACCTGCGCTACCTGCGGGTCGGTAATTGGGGAAACGCTGGAAACCGAGCGCGGCGTTTGTGAAAAGGAGGAGGAGAACTGGCAACGGCAAGGTCATTTACCCAGGAATTCCATAAACGCACCAATCCCGGGGGAAGAGGAGCCCCGGGATGGGCCGGGAGTGGGATTGGGATTGGGATCGGGATTGGGATTGGGATTGGGATTGGGATTGGGATTGGGATTGGGATTGGGAGATGCTTGGTTTTGTTCTTTTGCCAAAATAGCACCAGGCTGGGCAGGGGGAATGAGGAGCAAATCGGGGATAAAGCAGCGGAGGCAGAACTAGGTGGCCCGGCCGGGGGAGAGCCCAGAGCAGCCCGCGGAGCCGCCGCTCCGCCCTCCATCCCTCACCGTCACCCAGAGAGGGTATGGAGCTGGAGAAAAGGAACTGAAATANAGAGAAGAGAAGAGAAGAGAAGAGAAGAGAAGAGAAGAGAAGAGAAGAGAAGAGAAGAGAAGAGAAGAGAAGAGAAGAGAATTAAAAAAGGAAAAGAAAATAAGAAAAAGTAAAGACAAAAAAAAAAGAAGAAAAAAGTAGAGGAAAAACGGCTCAGCTTCCCCCGCCCCACTCCCAACAAGACCTTTACACAGTAAAATATTTCCTTGGATAAGGATTTCCCCCTGTATCGTTTTCGCCTCTGGGTCCCTTTTGGTAAATCCCTGTGAAGCACGATGGGTTTGGGATTTTCCCCCCGTTTGTCCTTTCCCAGTACCGCTGGCATGGTTGGGGATGCTGGTTTGACTCGCTTTACCCACAACCCCTGTGACAGCGACACCGGGGCGTTTGAAAACGACATAAAATCGGAATAAAGCAGCAAATCGGAGTTGGAGCGCCCGGAAAAGTGTCAGACAAAACACGCTGGAGCCAGAATGGGCTTCACCTCTCTGAGACGCTACAAATTGCTGCTATGGACACTTTGGAGACCTCTGAAATCCCTTCATTAGCTGCTTGATGCATTTGACATCCGAGCTCATTGTACCCCCGAGGCGTCCAAAACTTGGAAATCAAGTTTTATTAACCTAATAAAACGCACGCACGCAAAATTCGGGGGAAAACTCAAGAATCGAGAAAGCCTAAATAAATCCTCTGACGAGTTGCTGGAGATTTTTCAAGGCTGTTTGAAATGGGGAGGAAACAAACTATTTACTTGTCAGAATGGGATTTTTTTTCAGACTATTAGTCCTGTAGTGGGGTTTCTTTGTAAAAGAAACCGAGCATTCATTTGCGCTTAAAACTGACAGGCTGCCTTCGTTTCCATCCTCATGCTGCATTTCCCCTCTTCCTTGGTTCCTGCATTATGCAATAACTCAATCATTTTTTAGGAACAAAGGGGAAATATAATGAGAAACATTACAGCGGCAGCGCGCGTTTGCTGCCCGCTAGCAGAGCGCTTTGCGTGTAATATATATTTTGTTTCCAGCCAAAACTAACGATCCCAAGGTCCTACATGATGGGAAGGGACGGATTTACAATGTGGCCATTGTGCGCCGGCATGAGGAGACTTTTCTGTGCCTTAAACATCACCTGGGAGGAGGTCCCGGCGCCGCTGCCCACCCTGCGCAGGCAGCATCCCTCCTCCGGCAGCAGCAGGGACGCGGCTGCACAGGCTTCTCCCTTCTTTTCTTCTCTGTAAAAGAATAAAAAGAAAAAAACCCTAATAATAATAATAATAATAAAAATCACCTTCGTGATCGCTTTGACCCAGAAATCCAAACAAACTCCCAACGGCGGCTGAAATTCAGCTGAAGCCGCACGGTGCTTTTAACGCCCGGGGCAAACTTTGCTTGCTTAAAGCAGCGTCCGGCGTGAGCGAAACACGTTTTTTTCTTTTTTTTTTTTTTTTACCCTAGCAGGTCCCTGTAAATCGCTCTTTTTTTACCAAAAACTCCTGTTCGGGGCCGTTTGGGGTATGACTGTAAAATCGGGCTACCTGGTCCGGATAAGCGGGGCTGTTGTCACCGTCACTGAGTGCCACCGAGGCGGTAGCAACAGCAGCTGGTAAATAAAGAGTGCAGACTGCAAAGTGAAGTTGTGTCCTTTAGATAAGGGCTTATCTACACAGCCATTAAACCCACACTCGCCTCCTTAGCATATGGAGAGGCTGGGGGTGTCAACTCCGAGAGGGAAATATTTATTTAGTCCCTTTTGGAACGGGAGGATTTAATCCCGACTTGATGTGCCAGGGGAAACCCTTTCCTTGTTTTTGTTTGGTGGGTTGTAATTCTGTGGGTTAAAATCCTTAAAATCTTGCTGTGTGCCCACAAAACAAATAAAAGATAATCTGCCTGCAGTGACTGAGGTCTTAATACACATTTTTAATACACCTGGGTGTCTTTTCTGTCATTTCTTCTTAGTGAAGTTTCTTTTGCTCATGTACACAGGCTGTCCATAAAAGCAAATTTATATATATTAAAAAAAAAAAAAAAGGAAAACAGGAGCCAATTCTGCCAGCTGTCACTGAGGCTGGAGCATGCTGAGTCAGGGCTGTGTGGTCCAGCTAAATTCAAAGTAAAGTCGGCAGCAAGTCCCCCTTGGATCACCAGGATCAGGCTCTGGAGATGGTCACAGCCAGGGAGGAGCTGGGAGAATCCCTCAGAAGTGGCACTGCTGCCACTGCTTGTCAAATCCACGGTGTGGGGCTGGATAATTGCACGGATTAAGTAGGATTGACAAGATTTAGGTCCTGATCCTGGATCCTCAGTTTTTCTCTTTAGTAGTGTTTTATCAACTTCAGGATGCTCATGTGGACTGCTGGGGAGTAGAGACCACAAACACCAGATTTTAATAAAAGTAAAAACAGCAGAAAAAAACAAATCCGGGAGGTAACTAGAAAGACATTCTGCTATATTACCTAATTCTTTTCTAATTTTGAAGTCTAATATGAAAACCAGCAACATTTGTTTTCATTTTTATAGGTGAGGAAAGTGAGGCACTGGGGAAGAAAAAAAAAAAAAAAGGAGGATTATTCAAGGTGGCAGAGTGCAGGATTAAAACACAGCTTTATTTACATCCCAGCCTGGTGTGTTTAGACCAAAGCCACGCTGGCTTGCAGGTAAACCTCTGGCTCCTGCTGAAGTCGATGGGAATTTCAGCACTGCTTCCAAAGGGAGGGCTGGGCAGCCTGGTAAAGGATCACTTGTTATTGATCCTTTCTGAACAGCTCTCTGTGTTTTGTTTGTATTTAACACAAGCAAAGCTCCCAGCCCCGTCTGGGGCCTGGCCTTTGGAGTGGGGGGGCTGGAGAAAAACGGGAGCTTTGGTATTCTTTGGTGCAGGAGGAAGGAAAAGAATCATTCTTCCAAGCTGCATTTTCAAACGGGGACTGCTGCAACCCGAACCTTTTCTCTCCACTGAAAATGTACATTTACAGGAGGGTGCACTTTTTGATCCGTCCATAAAATATGACAATTCTGCTGCCAGCAGAACGCATGGAAGTAGCAGAGTGAATTATTCCCGTGAAAGCCAAGTCATAACTTTCCATGACATGGCACACACAGAATTCAGGGCTTAGGCAGGGGCAGGAATCTTACACGCCTAAACTTAATCCCAGTGTAAAGGAGCCACACTACAAGTAGGTTTTTCCCAGCAGCTGTCAGCTCTGAGGATAAAGCTGTGGATATCATCTCCCAGTCCCCCGATCCCCACGATGAAACCAAAATCCAGAGCCCCCCAAAACAGGGCTGGGGGGAATTGCCACTGAGTTAAGCGAGAAAGAGATGAAATCTCTCGGTAAAACAGCAATATCCCATTGCAGTTGGTTTTGGCCAGTTGCTCTCGGGTGTTTGCAGCCTGCCCTGCTACAATATCACTCATCTGGAGGCAGAAATCTCCTCAGCTTCCTCAGCAGAGCCGTGCCAGGCAGAACTGCAGCACCCTGGCATCCTCCTGCTGCACCTGGCAGCGAGATTTGGGGGCACCGAGTTCTGCACGTGACATTTTTCAGGTCAAACCTTCCAAGGTGTCCCCTGAGAGCTCTGGCAACTGGGGTGCCAGAGGAGGTGGGCACAGTGTGGGGCTGCTCCCCTGTGCCCACATCTGCCGGTGGCTGCTGTGCCCCCCAAGGGGTCCCATCTCTTATCTCCCCGTGTTCATTTAACGCTCCCAGCGCTGTAAGCCGGGAGATGGAGCGGTGAAATTGAACTACAACAGGGTTTTCTTGCCCAAAATGTCATTCCCGGGGGGCTCTGGCAGCTCCCTTCTGTGCTCCCATCAAAGCCGCTCCCTTTTTCTCCCTTTTTCTCCCTTTTCTCTCCTGCGTTTGGTCTTGGCAAAGGCGCTAAAAAGGAACGAAGGGGCCAATAAGTGGTTTATTGCCGCCCCAATTTGGGATCACACCCACCCTGAGGACGCCCCGCTGCGTTAGACCGTGCTCGCCCTCAGCCTCCCGCAGAAAGGTCCATTTCAGGCGATTCTGTGCTTTCCAAACAACAAAATGGGGGGGAAAAAAAAAAAAAAAATCGAGGTGAGACATCGATTTCGCTGCCACTCCGTGTTTCAGGCTGACTTGTGGAGTGCAGCACAAGCCAGCTGGAATTCCAAAGGCTCCAGGTGATATATATATATATATGTAGATATAGATATCTATATCTATATATAGATATAGATATAGATATAGATATAGATATAGATGATATATAGATATAGATATAGATATAGATATAGATATAGATAGATATAGATATAGATATAGATAGAGATATAGATAGAGATAGAGATAGAGATAGAGATATAGAGATATAGAGATAGATATAGATATAGATACAGATGATATAGATGATATAGATGATATAGAGATCTAGATCTAGATCTAGATCTAGATATAGATGTGTGTGTATATATGTATATATATGTGTATATATGTATGTATGCATATGCATATGTGTATATATGTGTGTGTGTATATATGTATATGTATATATATATGTGTATGCATATGTATATATGTGTGTGTGTGTGTGTGTGTGTATATTATCCCTTCAGTTGTAAGAAAAATGCTCAAAACTAAAAAAACCCTGAATTTCAAAAGTCCAGAGAGCTTCCTAAGGAATGAGAAGGGAGAGGAAACCAGGGGAGGGAAGGAGCAGTAATCCTGGCTCCATAAACGCCCACCTTCCAATGAACCGAAGGAAGGAGCAATTGACCCTTTTGTGACGATCATTGGGACAAATTTGCGAACCGATCTCCTCCTTTTCTCCTCCGCCCGCAGGTGTTTTCTGAGCCGGGGATGGGCTCGGAGCAGCATCCAGCCGGGAGGGCTCTGCTCCACCTGCCCCAGCCCGAGCGGCGCAGCCGCTGCTCCGAGCTGGACCCTCTAGTGGACTCCCGCAGCATTTTCCTTTGGAAAAAAAACAGGGAAAAGAGTTTTAAATGCAGCTCAAAGCACATTGCTGAGCAACTCCACGGCACCTTCCCACGTTTATTTAAAAGAAATTTTAAAAACACTACATAGAACGGAAGCTTTTTGGAGCAAACACCTTTTTCCCTCGTGGGAAAAAAGCTGAATTTATTTTTAATTTTCCAGGCATGAAAGGGCAGAGAGAATTCCAGCCTAAAACAAAGGACTAAAGAAGAGTTAATATATTTTGATTATGTTTTATAACTGTAAGGATCTTATTAAAAGTAATCTTCCTAAAATAATTCTCAGGCTGAGGACTCATTTTGGATGGGGAATATAAAATGAGAAAACAGTCTTGTGAACAGGACCAGCTCTGTTATTCAGGAGTGTGAAATTCAAACAATCAATGAAAAAAAGAGGAAAAAACACCTCCAATTTGCTTCCTACCATCCTCACTCTGAATTTTAAGCCAGCCACAGTTACCAAACAAGTATATAAAATTACAAGAACCCTGCCCAGATTTAAGGCAATGATAGTGACAGCACTTGCTTAGAAAAAGGAAATCCAACATTGAGGGAAATGTTTATATTATGCCTTAGAATTTCAAACAACTGTTTTTTTATCCTGAATAGCCGTGGATTTTTCTTTCTTTTCACTAGAGCAAACGACACATCTGAGAGGTGTGGGGAAGAACAGTCCAGAGCTGAGTGTTCAATGATGTGCAGTGGGGAGAAGGAAAGAGGAAAATAGTGATAACTTACATCCAGATTAAAAAAAAACCCATCAAACAACACCACAAACAAGTGTTATTACTTCTCTAGTGATCCCAAAACAGGAAAAAAAAAAAAAAAAGCTGTAAATGCCTTATCTTCTGGATATATCCATGTAGCTCTGCTCCACAGCTGTTCCAAGGTGGTGACAGCTCAAGAAAAGGTCACTGTTGAATTACTCTGGGTCAGGAAGACCCAAGAAGATTCAAATCAGATTCAGACACTGATAGGATTTTCCAGGCTCTTTGCAAGTCCCAAGATCAGCCTGTGACCCTGTGTTGGGATGGGATATTTTTCGATTTTTTTCACCTTTTTTTTGTCTTTTAATGTCAGGTTTTCACTCATCAAACAATGCCACGTGATGGGCACACTGCCCATGGCACCACAGCTGGACAGCACAGGGCCTCAGTTCCACCTGCCAGCCCACCCCAGGCACCAAATATCACTTTTATTGGACACCCGTGGGAGGTGTCCCACCAAGAGGCAGCGTGGAGCAAAGGCCCACAGCTGAAAACCCAACTCTCCTCCTCAAAAGCTCTTTGACTTTGGAGCCAGGAAGGGAGGAGGCAAAGCACAGAATCACAGAGGCATTTGGGTTGGAAAAGACCTCTCAGGTCATTGAGTCCAAGCAATCCCCCAGCCCTGCCATGGCCACCACTGACCCGTGGTGTCACACAGGTGTCCCCACCTGTCACACCTTTACAGCCTTTAGATCCCTCCAGCACTGCCCTGGGCAGTCTGTTCCAATGCTTAATAACCCTTTTTGTGAGCAAATTTTCCTTACATCCACCCTGAGCCTGCCCTGGCCCAGCCTGAGGCCGTTCCCTCTGCTCCTGTCCCTGTTCCCTGGAGCACAGCCTGACCCCCCCGGCTGTCCCCTCCTGGCAGGAGCTGTGCAGAGCCACAAGGTCCCCCCTGAGCCTCCTTTTCTCCAGGCTGAGCCCCCTCAGCTTTGTCAGGAATTCTCCAGCCCCTTCCCAGCTCCATTCCCTTCCAGAGGCAGCTTCTCCTCTTTCCCAGCCCCTCACCACTCGGGGGAAGTTCTCAGAACAGCTGGATGCACCAAGCTGGGAAGGTTCAGGGCAGCAGTAGCAGAAACAACCACGCAATAACCCCGTCACCTTCTGTTTGCAAAGTCCAGAGCAGCTCTCCTTCTGCAGGCTTTCAGCATTCCTCGTTCCCACCCCTTTCATGCGAGGTTTGCTTAGTTGGAGGAGGAGGAAACCAGCCTTCTTCCCCATTATCAGAGGAGGAGGAGCAGTGGCAGGAAATCAGGTCACAGAAACTACCCTGCTGTTTGGAGAAGGGGCTGTGTTCCATAAGAAATTTCCACTGGAGAACAGGAGTGTCCCAAGCAGCGGGGCTGCCTCCTTTGTTCCATCTCAGGCCTCCTTCCCAGCTCTCTGCCACGGATCCAATTACCCTTCCCTGGGAACAAGCTGTGGCTCTAAATTAAATCAAATCGTTTATTAGTCTGGGGCAGCTTTGCTCAGAGACATCGAGGGGATTCTGGAGAAGCTGCTGTTGTTTGAAAGGACATCTTTGCCACTGTCACTTCTGTCAGGAAAAAGTGAGGCATGACTGTGTCAGACTGGCATCCCTGTTTTGGGGTATTTTTCTAGCCATGCTCCCATCCAGGATGTGTTTTCTTTTCTTCATTGGTGCTATTTTCCCATCTTAATTCCCAGTCTTTTGGAAATTCTATTTTTCTATGCTGGAGACGTGCAAGCCTTCAGGTACCCCAAAACATCTTCTTCCCAAAGTTTGATTTCTTCCAGGCCTCTGCAAAACAGAATCCTGTGAATTCACCTGCATTTTTTTTTTTTTTCCAGGCTGAAAGGAAGGAGAGAATTTTCCATCCATTTTGAGACTGAAATCAGCCCCTCAGTGCCTGTCCAGCCTTTCTCCAGCAAGGCCACTTCACTGGGGACATGCCCCAAATCTAAATCTGAGCTTTATTTTGGGACTTTAAAACTTCCACCTTTTTCTGTGTGTGCTCCATTTTTGATGGGAACTCACCCACAGCAGTCTTTGGGATTCAGGTGTTGGGGTTGTCTCCCTGTTTATAGCCTAGAATGGGGTTTATTAACTGTGTTTATATATATAAAGTATATTTTGTAATATAAGAGTATATATTTGGTCCCAGGGGCAATGGAAGGAGCTCATCAGGCCTTCCTAACAACAATTCATTAAGGAATGAGATGTAAGGAATTAGTGGAGGTTTCTGAGGATGTTATTGGGAATAAGGCACTGTCTGTGTCACCAAACAAGCATTGAGACCTCCTAGAGAATCCCCATTTTTGAGGATTGCAGTGATTCCCATAACCTGTTGTTGAAAAAAGCAAGTGCCACTGGGGAAGATGCAGAGAGAGGATCCAGACAGAAAATTTCCAGTAAACATGAACCATCCTTAAGGCAAATGCAAATTTGAAACGACAGAGAGTTACAGCCCCAAAGAAGGTGCGTGGGGAGGAGATTGCCCTCCCGAGCAATAGGGAAAATTAGCAGTATTCAACACCCAGGTTTGCATTTATTTCAGAGATTTTCCCCATCCTAATCCAGATTTCTGGAACTTGCAGCAGTGGGACCCCCTTTCCATGGCAGGTCTGTGCCACAACCCCCACTCCACACACCGTCCATTGTGCAGCTGGAAGCACGGAGAGATGGAGAATTAGAGACACATTTTGGGCACGGGCTGCTGCTTCTGTGTTGGGTTAATTAGTGGTTTGTTAGTGTGTTAAGTGCTCTGCACGTTGACCTCAGGCTGGTTGTCTCCAATAAACAAAAGCAGCTCTCCAGCACCAGGTAACCGCTGATTTCCCAGGGACTGTAACTTGACTAACGAGCACGGAGGTACCCAGGCTCCCATCTGGCCAAAAAGTGAGAAAATCCTTTCTGAGGAAATAAGAAAAAAGGCTATTAGAATGATCTCAAGTCTAATTTAAAACCTGATGACTGGGATAGTTTAAAACTTTCTTTGTTTCTTTTCAATAAACTCCCCTGAAGCTGAAGTGATTTTTTGGGCCATGGTCTGATGACGGCAAACTTTGTTTCTATGGTAAAGTTCATCAAGAGAGAATTCACCTTTTGTAGGAAACCCCATTTGATCAGGAAATGCATTTTTGCCAATGTTAAGACCAGCTAGACAGGCTCTTGTCAGGAAGTAGGATAGGGCCAGGCTGAAAACCCAAGACTTTTTCCCTTTCCTGTTAGGATGTCCTTGCATTGACAGGTTATAAAGCTGAAACACGCTCTGAAAAAAACCTCAAAAACCAACAGCAATGCACAGAGATGGCTCTTGGGTGACCCAATGGCCTGGCTGCGATTTTTTTCCATGGGATTTAGGAAGAATTACAAAGGCTGCAAGCTTTTGCAAAAGAACTGCTGTAAGTTGCAAGCAAGGCTGGCTGTGTTGGCTGCCAGGAGTTTCGAGAGGATCCCTGGAAACACATTTGGTTTTAATCAGGCCCCTGCACTGTGGAACATCCTGTTTGTCTACACTTATTATTACTGACAAATTATCCTCCTCCAAATCTCAGGGAGCATTCACTTTATCCTCACATTAAACCTGATTGGAAACAGTAGGTTTAATTGGACTCAGCATGAGGCCCAGTCGTAAACTGCACCAGTTCCTTGTTTTATTGTGGCATTCCCTGGATGTGTGAAAATACCATATTTCATATACAGGGCCCAGCTTGCTACTGCCAGGGCTGTCACAGACGATGCACAGACGCCCTGGGCTACAGGAGCACCCTCTGCCCACTCCCAGCTGGGAAAAGTTGGCCATTCCCAGCAATCTGTGTATAAAATACATCATTCCAGACCTGGCCCAAAATTCTGAGAGTCTTCATCACTAGCTGAGCCCTGTGGTCTGCAGGACTCAGGGTGTGCTGTGCTTCAGCTGAGCTTTGGGGTTTGAGAGGGATGGAGGAGCCAGTGCAGGGTGTGGGTCACCCTCTCACTGGTCTTGCTGAGAAATGTGAGCATCTTCTTCTTCCCCTCATCAGCTGGAGACTCTTTCCTAGGAAAAGCCCAGGAAACCTGAGGGGTTAAAGGTGGGTTTGGTTTGATATATTTGGAGCTTGTGCCAAGGGTTGATTATATGGGAAAGAGCTGAAACCTTTCAGCCGTGGAGGAGCCCACCGTGGTGGGGCTGATGGTGATTGCAGGCTTACGTGTTTGGCTGGTGCTCTGAGATCTTCCCAGCATCTCTGATTTTCCCTTGCTGGGAGTGACCCTCCAGCAGCTGTGCCTCATCCAGATGTGCACTGCAGGGAAGTCCAGATGTTTCCAGATCAGGGAGAAAGTCCGGTGAGGTGTCAGGTGGTGGCAATCTTGGGTGGAAGCCCTGGAAATGAGTTTGTGCCCGAGAGATTCTGGCAGGAGCTGAACCATTGAACAACTCCTTTCCAATGTCCTGGGTGTGGAAAAGCATGAGACAGCAGGATGTGCCTGCGGTGAAGGGGAAAAAACAAACCAGCAGAAGACAAACAGACAGCCCAACCCCTTTGCTATTCATGTTTATACAATTTGGGATTGTTCATGAGGACCATAATGTGTGTGACCTGCTGAAATTCATCTTTTCGTGAGAGTATGGTCTCTCCCAAGTTGGTAAAATAGCATTCGAGGGATTATCTTGGCATAAATAATATTTTAAACCCAGATTAAATGGCATTTACATTTGCCATGCCTGTAAATACCTTGTTCTGGAAGAATAATCTAAATTTCTGCATTTCACCAGTTTTGGAAGCTGTGTTTTGCAAAAACAGCCTTTTGGAAAGTGATAAAAACCTCACATGGGTTGATAAAGTCTCCTTACCAGAAAAAACTAACAAATAAACAAAAAGCAGCCTACAGATAGAAAAGGAATTGCAAAAGTAATAAATATCTGCAGGATGGAGACTTGTTCCAAACTGTGCTAGAGCACAAATCTCAAAAATTTCTTCTAAATTGTCTTTGACAAAATCTGTGCCTCATGTTGTCTGGCAAGCAGCATCACTGTGATGCTCCTTCCAGTGACACAAAATCTTCCACTCATCACAAAATCAATCACCTTTGCCCTGTAGATTGCAGCTTAGTTATCTTCTCACTGCTTTTTTTTTTTTTTTGAGACCTGGATTGTTATTTTTTAAGGGAACTTTTAAAGATGTCAGAGCAGAAGGGTTTCTTGTAGGTGTCTGTGAGGCTGGGCATTTCAGCCCATCCAAAATCAATGTCCATCTGCTCTGGTGTTAAATATCAGCCTGGTGAAGGCAGAAGCAGCTGTGTCCTCCTGGAGTAGGAGAACCTCAGCGCTCTTCTGGAAGCATCATGGAAGTAGCTCTGGAACTCCCTGCTGTTCCTTTGGTGCAGGAAGATGCACAGCCAGGTTCACCCCACACTCATCCCACCAAAGCAAGGTCAGCAAACCCAAAATGCAGCTTTTTCACCCCTCTTCTTCTCGTGACCTGGAGCATGAGCTTCTCCTGTGCCATTTTGGGTGCTGTCTTCTTGGTGAACCTCATTTTCTTCACCTTAACTGCTGAGGCTCTCACACAACTTGTGCTACTTTGAGGTAGTGTTTAAACAAAATTCTACAAATCTACAGGACAGTTACTACTAAATCTATTAAATCTACAGATCTACAAGAGGCTGAGACACCAATGCCCATCACGGAGTCCAGGCTCCTGGCTTTCATTGAAAATTCCCTGTACCTTTCCCAGAACAACGCATTTCCTCCATGATATTTTGAAAGAAAACACACTGCCGTGGTTGGGAGAGATGTGGAGCTTCTTCACCAGATGGAGGTGTCCTGACAGCTTGTAAAAAACCCCTTGCAAGCAGTCAGCAGGAACGACAGCTGACCTCAGTTACTGCAGCCCTTCATTTCTCCACCTGGGGAGGGCACTGGGGCTGTGCAGCACTGGGGTGAGAAACAGGCTGGAAAACACACGGAAACAGGCTGGGTAAAGCCAGAGTGCTTTGGAAAGCGTATCCCACAAAACAAGTCCTTTCTCATGCTCTGGTTTTTTCCCCCCTTTAGTTCAGCTTTGGTACTGAACTTTCCATTTTCAACTGACCAACATAAATTAAAGGCAAACATTGGCATGGAGAGGAAAGATGGAGAAAGTTGACCATTTCCCTCAGGAGGTCAGCCACAAATTCCTGCTGTTGTCTGAGAAATGATGAGCTACTCTTTGGAGACATGACTTAGATCATTTGGTGTCACAGGGAAACTTTTCAGGCGTTTCAGCAAGACTTGATATATGTCATCTTTTTTTTCCCCCTTTATTTTATAAATATAGTTTTAGACTTTGTTGTTTTTTTTTTTCCTCCTTTTAATATAGTCTTCCCTACAAAAAGCCAGTTGTTCACGGTGCTATTTCCTTTGGGCAATCTTACAAGAAATGTTCCCAGCTCGCTTCATGCCACTACAAATACCTCTTTACCTCAGAGAAAAGGGCACATCATTCACTTTTTACAGGCCCAAACTAATTTGACTGCCCCGAGCTCGAACAGCCCTGGGTGACAAAGTACATCAAGGAAAATGTGCCACTCCCCCTTCATCATTCACTGTTCATAAATGTAGCATAAAAATCTATTTACTCTAAAAGGACTGTCTGCCATGGAAGTTGGCTACCCCAGCCCACCCCGCTGAGTTTGGAGACAAATTTCCAATCAAATGCAACCCCAAATTGCGAAGGATGGAGGATTTAGAAGATCTTGTAGGTGACATTTCCAGACAGAAGGAAAACAAGCTCTCAATTCCACCCAAAATGATAAATAAGGACTGGTTTCAAACCTTCAGCAGAGGCTTTTCTGCTTTTCACATTCACGGCGGCTCCTGGCTGACGGATTTAACAGATGCAACCCCAATTTAACAGGGATGAGTAAAATGGTTCAAGACACCATAAATGTTCATCAAAAACTCACACGAAGCCTGAAATGAGCTTTTTGCTGAGGTTCCTAAAGCTGACTTTTTAAATTCCTCCTCATCATGTAACGGCTCTGGCCCCACTTTTTTCCCTGGATTTCATCCAGGGAAAGAAGTCAAAGAAATTTCTTCTGCTGAGATATTTATTGCATTTGCTGTTGGAGGAAGTATTTGTAACTTGTTCAAAGTTCAAAACATCACCTCAAATCTTGCAGACTGACCTATGAACCTGTTGCAGATCCACTTCTGAGGGAGTAAAATCCAGGTCTGAAGCTTTTACAGTTATTTTGGGGGAGGGAAGAAAGGTATAAATAAGTGCCATTACCACAAATTCTAATTTTTTACAAGTGTCTAAAACCAAATAATTCCCCCAGGATATCGATGCTGTGCTGGTCTTTTGCTAAATTAAATCAAATCTTTCTTTTCTCTGTCTCCTGTAATTACAGCAGGCTTCCATTTGACACAAGGGAGCTGGAGGCCAGTTGGGAGCACCTTATTTTTTATCTGTTGTTGAATGGTAAGAAATCCCACTGGCAGGATGCTGGTGGATTAGCCAATAACCTCAGCACAGTTTTAATATCCTTGACTTAACTAATAATCTCCAAAGCAGGTTCTGTAGAGGGTTTTTTAACGGATTTATGCTTCACTCCTCACATTTTTCAATTACCCACACCCAGGGATATTTAATGTATGTAAATCCACCAGCAGTTTTTGAGCCTACAGATTATTTAATTGAAAGAAGCATCTGGGGACGGGGGGAAAATCCTTCCATGAACTCCCAGGCCCTGCTTCCCGCTCTGTCACATCCTTTGAGACCCAAAAGAGAGGTGCTGAAACAGGGAAGGAAGTGTCAGGAGAAGGTCTCCGAGCACTGTGGTGGCTGTCAGACCACCCTGCGTGCATCCAGAGGTCAGGGATTCAGCCCAACCACCCAGAGCAGACCTGAGCACATTCCCAAGCAGAGAAAACCAGCAAGGACTGCATTTTACCTGATTAAAACAAGGTTTTTTTCCCTTTTTTTTGGGGAGAGGAGCATTTGGACAATGCTTTTTGGGCACATGAATTATAGTTACCCTATAACTATATAGGGTCTTGGGGATGGTGCTTTGCAGGGCCAGGACTTGGATTTGAGGATCCATGTGGGTCCCTTCCATCCCAGCATATTCTGTGATTCTGCAATTTTATTTAAATGATAGGAATAATATTAATGATGGAAACAGCACCTGCAACATTAATTGTGGTCACAAATCACTCGTGGCTCCCCAAATCCCAGTTTGGAGCACAAGACTGGGACTCACCTCTGATAGAAAGTTTGGGAACAAATATTGATCATCACCACTGCAAGGAGATGATGGTCATGCGTCCTTCAACATGGATATTTCTTGGAAAGGTTTTTCCCCACTCATTAGTATTTCCAGTACATTTATTTTAGCGAGGAAAGCAGAATTTTCTGCCAATGGTACTTCTAGGAATATTTTCCAGTGGCTCAGCTGAGCATCACTGAACAGACAGAATAAAGATGGATATTTTCTGTACCATTTGGGAAAAATTTATGCTTTCTGTGTCAGGATGTACGTGTGAAAGCTTAATCATAATAAAAAAAAGTTTTTTTTAATGGACACATTAATGAGTGACAGAGAGTGAGAATGTGGTGGTCAACAGCAAAGCCATCAGATGTGGAGCCCACTTGTTTTTTGGTACAAGAACAGACAGAAACCCTTCTGCAAGAAACCTTTATTCATTTCCAGCACAGCTCCTTGGCTGTGGCAATCTGGCTTCAATTTGTTTTAAAGGTGCATTATGAAGCTGGAGCTTGAAATTACACATTTACAGTTTGAAAGCAAAGCCATCCTTGGGCGGGAAGGAACTTGTAATTTTGTCAAATTACACAGAAAATGAAATTGGAGGAGCAATAAAGTGCCTGAAATGAGGTAGTGAAAAGTTCCACAATGAAATACTCCTATTTGCTGCACATGCAAAAACCACGTTTCCGTTGCCTTTACTTAATTTTGCACATTTCTCCACAAGCAATAATGACAGAGTCTTGTTTTCACTTTTAAATACACGGCTCTTTGTTTAACTGTTTTTATGTTAAAATGGGTGGATAACCTTTCTCAGTCACATTTTCATCCTTAAATGTTCAAATTCAAACAACGTAATTTGGTTCAGACAGGTAAATAATTCTTATTCTTAAAAAAAATGTATAAAAATCAGCTGTCATGAATTAAAATCCATTTTTCCCTAACCCCAAATAAACATTAGTCAGTCTGCATTTGATTGTAATAACACACTTGTCATTTCAGATATAGTATGTTGGAGGTTTTTTTTTTTTTTTTTTTCCTAAAGGCTTTATTGGAATTCCTTGAGCTAAATTTGCTGTGGGTTTATGATGGCTTCATTAAAAATCAGAAACCAAAAGGATGTGGAGGACTCTGAAGAGTTTGTAGTAATATGAAATAGAAATAACTTCCAAGATTTTTCATTTTAAAGCTGCTCCTGTTTCACATGCCCTCAAATCCTGTCACACAGCAGTAATTTGGGGCCAAATGTGAAGTATTAGAGCACTTAGTAAATTTATTTTGAGTTGAGATTCATGTACAATGGTGCTTCTCCCTTACTTACCACAAACCCAGGGTAAATCTCCTCAAATGCTGAAATTTTCACTGATTTTACACTGTTACAGAGGAGATCTCAGGGCAGAGCAGAGCAGAGATCCCACACCTTTAATATCAGTGACATATCTCCAGAAAAGGGGTTGATTTCAAGACATCACAGCTTGTAATTCAAACTGGCCTGATGCAAGGTTATGGTCACTTTTATAAGGTGTGACTTTTCAGTTCTTCCTTATTTTAATTGCAGAGCAGAGCCCTGAGGGACAAACATGGGCAACAGAATCTGAAATTCCCGTTTCTGGTTGCCTGTTTCTGGTAACTGTGGTGTAAGAGCAAGTTTCAGGCTTTGGCTTCATCCTGAATCTAGTTAAATTCATGCTAGGTGTTCATTAATTAAAGTGGGACTATAATTAGGATTTAGGTTTTCCATAGTAGCAATGTTTTAGGTGTGAAAACTTAAAAACTGCTTCACAGAGAATGAAGTGGTGTCTTTTCTGGATCCTGAGGCTAATGGGACAAGAAAAAGTGGGATTGCATTGCAGCAAGAAAGGCTCAAATGAAAAATTGTAGAAGTTTCCAAACAGTGAGGGTGATACAGTGGCTGCAAAACTCTAAGGAAATGCTGAATAATTCTGGAAAAGGGAAGGAAAGGAACTTTTGACAAGGGCATGGAGTGATAGGAAACAGGGAAATGACTTCAAATTGAACAAAGGTAGATTTAGATGGGATCTTGGGAAGGAATTCTTCCCTGTGAGGGTGGGCAGGCCCTGGAACAGGGTGCCCAGAGCAGCTGTGGCTGCCCCTGGATCCCTGGAAGTGTCCAAGGCCAGGCTGGACAGGGCTTGGAGCCACCTGGGACAGTGGAAGATGTCCCTGACCATGGCAAGAGTGGGACTGGATGAGCTCTAAAATCCCTTCCCACCCAAAATATTCCATGATTTTACAATTCTGACCTAAAATTTTCATTTAGTTGTTTATGGGTCACAACTTTCGGCTCTGATCATTTTTTAGGTCGGTTTTTTACCTTGTCTTCCCATTTTGCAGTGAAGTGACAGAACAGTACCCAAATATATTCACTGTCCAAGGAGTAATAATGTGAGCTGCAGCTCACTGTGGGTGTTTAGATGACAATTGGCCATGACACAAAGCTTTTAAGGCATAATCAGTAGAGGTGAAGGGGAGCAAAAAGTGAACAGAACCAAACACGTAACCTTCTTCCTCAATCACCTCCCAAATCCATCTGTCAGGTATTCCCTAGCCCTCATTTGCACTAGAAGAAATCCATTTTACTTTCCCTTTCATATTTTACCCTGCTGGAAGGTCGCCCACTCCCTTATGTCAGACCTGACAGGATGTGAATTATCTCCATCCAGCCTTGACATAATTCCATGCGTGCTGATGTAATGCCCCAAAAAGCCTGGTTCAGGAAAAAAGGAGACGGGACTTATTAACAGGAAAGGAAACAAGCCTCTGTTTGACAACCAGTGGCTGGATATCAAGGAGAGCTTTCTTAGGAGAAAAAAAGTAGTTTATGACCACATGAATTGCAATTATTTATTCAGAGGGAAGAAGTGGCCATTGAATTTTTAACTAGATTCAGCTGGTTGAGCAACCTACAAAGACCAGGTATTTGGGCATGGATTTCAGGTAGATTCAGACAGGAAAGGCTCAAGTCTGCTCCCTGAGGGACCAATAAAACCACCAGAACTTGAGCATGAGCTGTTGCAAATGCAGCCAGCAATGTTTCCCTGCACTCCCCTTCCCCTCCATTGGGAGAATCTACCAGGATATCACCATCCCACTCCAATAATCCCCTTTTTCTCTTCTTTTTCACCACCTCCTGTGGGTGCAAAGAGCTCGGGTGAAACTCTGGCTCTGTCACCTCCTCATCCCTTGTGCTCCGAGTCTTTGCAGCCAGGGCTGCATTCCAGCAGCGTGATCTGAAACCGTATCCCTCTAAGTTCATGAAATATTCAGCATCTGTGCGTGTGGACTTGTGAACTTTTGCCTTTTACCCATCAGCAAGGCAGCTCCCTTCAGCCTTTCCTCCCCTCAGACTCGCTGGAAGTGGTGGAGCCCTGGTCTCCACTGCATCATGGAAAGGTCTCCAGTGTAGCTCCATGCAAACACTCCCTCTCCACCCCAGCTCCTCGCTGTGTTTCTCATCCTGGGCTGACACTGGAAATATTGGAGGGTACTGCAGGGAGCTCAGATGGGTTTGCAGATTAAAGCACATTTTGCTCACTTTTAGGGGTGAGCCTGGCAGCCCCAGCAGCTGCCAACTGGTGGAGCATCCTTGAGGGTGATGAGGAAGTTTTTACAATGAGGGTGGTGAAACACTAGTGTAGGTTGCCCTGAGAAGGGATGGATGCTCCATCCCTGGAAAATTCCAGAATTGGACTGGGGATTTGAGCAACCTCATGTAGTGGAAGGTGTTCCTGCTCATTGCAGAGGGTTGGACTCAGTGACTTACAAAAGTCTCTTCCAACCCAAACCATTTTGTGATTCTCTGGTGGTCCCAGGTGTAAGAGGAGACAGAGTCCAAGAGTGGTTTGAAGGGTCAGTAAGGTTTGTGACAAGATGTGGAAGTGGCAGGTGACAAACACATTCTGGAAATGAGACACACCTATGACAACCAAAGTGTCACTGCACATTAAAAACCCATATTGAGCTACATTAAAGGCATCAGCTGCTGGAAAATAATGCAATAATATGTGTTTGTGTCCCTGTCTTTAACAGATATGCCAAAAATGGTCCTCAGCTCGGTCCTTTCAGCTAAGTCTATTGTTATTCCAGAATGTGAGCAAAGCATCATGGCCAGCTATCCCCACTCTTTGTAGTGACCCCATATAATTCCATTTTTCCAGCCATATTGCTGCTCGCCGATGTGTGCCTTCATACACTCATCTTTGATTGCACACCGGGCTTCTTCTGAGCTGCAGAGCAGATGCCAGTTTCCTTCTGCTTTCCCCTGCTTAATTACAAGCTGGGTTTGGTTCCTGGGGAGGTCAGTGTGACTGCAGTGGGCAGACATATCCCAAGGTCAGGCTTTCCCACGCACAGCTCTGCCAGCGGCTCCCAGCCTCGACCTTGGAGCACCCTCTGCCATCCCAAGCACTCCCTGAAAAATGTGCTGACACCGAAATCCCCGCCCAACACAGACATGCAACATTTGGGGACATTTTGGAGCAATCCTGAGTGTGCTCCAAGGCTCCAGGTGCTGTGATAACCCCGTCCTGTCACTGTGTTGTCATTTACACACTTAAATCCGATTGAATTCTTTTTATCTCCACTCTGGTTAAATCTCTGACCCTTCATTTTGATCCATGGAGAAGCAGAAGAGCTGCAAGTGTGCCCTGGCTCCAGGGTGACTGCAGTGATTTGGGAGCCTGGGTTGTTACCTCTTGTCAAATGCATCTGCAGTCCCAGGGTCCAACTGGAAACATTTGTCAGTGCCCCTTACATAATACCAGGTTTTATGGAAAAATTGAACCCTCCAGTAACTGCAGAGGAAATTCCAGAGCAAGACTACTGACAGACATGTCTTGGAAGTTAGCTAGCTATTTTGGAAGAGATCCAGGATTTTTTTCCACTTTGCTTCCCCACCAAAAAAAAAAAAANCTTTTTTTTTTCTCTTCTTGCCCAACAAAAAAAAAAAAAAAAAAAAAAAAAAAAAAAGGAGGATAGAATCTGTTTGGAACAGAGGGTCTTGAAACACAGGAAACCCCACTGGTGCTTCACTTTCAACTCTCTTGAGGATATTTGTGAGTCAAAATAGTTCCTGCAGGAAACTTGCCATTTGTGAGACAGAAAGAAGACTGTCAATAAGAGCAACCTCTAGGACCGCAAGGTCTAGACCCTCTTTGGTCTTTAATGCATGAAAATGATGTGGCTACTTTCGTTGCATTTAAGGGTCATTAAAACACTGCAATCTGGCTGATGAGTCCTCAGCAGAAGTGGGTTATAGCAGTTCAGTGTGTGCCTTAAGGAGGGCAGAGGTCTGGTTTTGCTGTGCAAGAGAAGCAGCTGAAAAGCCTGTGAGCCAAAGGCTCTCAACTGGTGTTTAACCCAGAAGATGAATTGCCACAGGAATGAAGTGACAAGAGCACTGGGAAACTGGGAACTGAGTCAGCACCAGCTACAGACAAGATGTGCACTAAATCCTTGTTGGGGGGTGTCCAGGAGACCTGAGAATAAAATAAGGAAAGAGGTGTTTTCCAGTTCCACCCCCTGCCATGGGACACCTTCCACTATCCCGGGTTTCTCCAAGCCCTGTCCAGCCTGGCCTTGGACACTGCCAGGGATCCAGGGACAGCCACAGCTTCTCTTGGCAACCTGTGCCAGGGCCTGCCCACCCTCACAGGGAAGGATTTCTTCCCAATATCCCATTTGATCCACCCTCCCTCAGCTTAAAGCCATTCCCCCTGGTCTGATGAGTCTAGGCCAGGCTCAGGGGAGTTTGTGCCTGGAAGTGGAATGTGCTGTAGGTACCAATGACTTCCAGCTGACAGGGACATTTCCTGTTCTCACCAGCTCCTCACCTTAACCAGGAAGGGTGAAAGCAGCTTTTTGTCCCCAGCCAGCCCCTGAGGTGACAGGGCTGTGGCTGTCACCCCTCTGCTCCTGGTGCTGGGCATCCAACACACCCTGGGGCCCAAAAATGGGCACGAGGCGTTTTTCCCAGATTCCTTGCTCTCCCACTCCAGCCCTGGTCTGTGGCAGCTCTGACTCATCTTGTAAACACCAATCTCTGCAGCAAGCAGGACTGACAGAACAGAAAAAGGAAAAAGAAAAAAAAAAGAAAAAACAGAGAGAAATGGAGAAAAATGACCCCCTCCTCCCCCTTCCCACCACCGCCCCTCATTTGTTATTGCAGAGGATCTTCCTGGCCAGACTTGACCTGCAAACAGTGGTCACCAGTGAACCATCAAAGGCCTTTCACATCTCCAGCAGCTGCAGGGAGGGTTCCTGTAAGTGCTCCTATCACTTTGACACCTCCAAAGCCAACAACACCAATTGAACACTGTCACGGGCCGTGTTTCAGGGACCACCTTCAATGCTTTGGCTCCAAAGAGCTGCTTTCTTCCCATTCATTGACACAGGGGGATATATATCTCAAAACTTGGCTGCAGCAGCCCGTGCATGCCTTGAGGATTACATAGCAAGTGAACTTTGTCAGTGTAAGCCCCAGTCAATAGGAGGAATTAAGTAGAAAGACCTCTATTGTTCCAGCCAGCCTTCTGAAGGCACTGATTGGCAGTAAAATATCTTCAGTGACAGATGCAAAGTAAATATTGCCTATGCCAGGTCTCTATATTACTTCGATTACCCACCATCAATCAATTTGTTCCTTCCCTTGCAACAATAGCAGCTGCTGTTACACTTCAGACCCCTCTGATGAAGCCCGAAGAGTAATTGATTAACAAACTGAAAAGAAAGGTTACACAAATGACAGCAAAATGTATCTCAGGAGATAAATGAGAGCATTGTCTCCGTGCACTTGAATGTGCCTTAAGTATCTTGCTGTTAGGAACAGAATGATATAAATAGTAAAATTTATATAAATATAAAAGATATGCATAAAATATATATAAAATATATACATACACACGTTCACGCTCATATATCCCCTCAAACTCCCTTATTAAGCATTAGGTCAGTATCTGCAATATCCCCATGGCTTTAGCAGTGGAAAAATGTCAGGAATTACAAGGAGAGACAAAGTACTGGTGTCACCTCATGAATGGAAGCAAAGCTGGAGGTGAAGGTCTGCTTGAGCAGCAGATTCCTGGGGCATGGGATGCACAGCACAGCTACAAGAATTATTATAATTTCTTCATTCCAGGGATTGAGGCCAATGCAACCTCCCTTTCCCCCTTAATTCATTCTAAAATTAGCAGGTGCTCACAACAATCAAGGTCCTTTTGTTTCACTTACACTGTTGGGGAGGGCAAAGAATTTTCAGCTCCCTCAAGGTGAAGGAAAACAATTTTTTTGGAAGGGAGGGTGAGTTCCTAAATGCCTCTAGCCCAAAATCCCCTTCTCACTAATCAGGACAGCACATTTAGGGCTCAGAGCATTTAGCCATGTGCAGAGAGGTAGGAATGGCCACACAGGATCACGTTTGCTTCCTCTGACAGACAGTAACAGGCACTGAGGGAAATGCCACAATAAAAGACAAACTAAGAGCAGTATCTTGAATATTCTCACAGCTTCTGGTGAGTACCAGCACGGGGATTTCTTCATCTGGAGGCTGCTGGTCCTTGCTGTTCATGGCCACTGATGGATACATCCCATGGGGATCTCTCTAAATTCTTTTCCAAGCCGTGTCTACTCCGATATCCTGTGGCCATGAGTAGCTCAGGGGCTGAGCAAAACAATCCTTTCTGGATTTGTGCTTGAGCTCTTCTCTCTGCTGATGGCACTGTGTGCCCCAAGGTCACCACGAGCCCCTGGGGCTCCTGTCCTGCTGCTCTGCTGACCCTACAGAGGGACAGCTGCCTTGGCCCAGGGCACCCAGGGCTCTGCCCATCCTTTGGGACAGTGTGGGACAGGGAGCTGTGACGGCAAAACATAAGGGCAGGATGGCAGAAGTGGTTTTTGAAAGGCTGCTCTGCCTCAGAAACCTCTCTGAAATGAGAGAAAGTGCTCTGTTAATAGCTGGCACTGAATAGATTTTGACCCCATATTTTTGTTTCTGATTTGTTGCAACTTTTTATCACCCTGCAAATCATGAACATCACATGCCATGCTCAACAACGCTGAAAATGAAGTGTATTTTTCATTTCAAGTCCATCTCATGGGTTAGTTTGGGAGGAGCCTTCACAGACAGAGGAACCAAATTTATATGACAGTGATTTTATACCTCTTCTCAGCCCCAGCAGCCCTGGTTCAGTGTGTGCCTGGGTAATGGAAATAAACCCTTTATATTTCATGGGGTTCTGGCTCTTTTCTCAGCCACTATGTTTGTGGGGCTCACATGAATGTCTTTGATTAGTTTTTCTAATTTTCCCATGAGGGACCAAGCCGGTGACAGGCTGAGAAGAGAGCATGGAAAGAAAAAGAGAAATTTGGGAACACTAAAAGATCAAAGCCAGGCTGGATGGGGTTTAGAGCTACCTGGTCTAGTGGAAAGTGTCCCTCTCTCCATCCCAATATCATCCCTGCAATAACGGGGGCATTTTCCAAGGGGGAAAGAACTCCAGGTAATACCTGAGGGACCTACAGCACGAGCTGTCCCCTTGGCTTTCCCTCTGAGAGGAGGGAATGTTGGGAATTGCACAAAATTCCAACTTTCCCCTTGATTTAAAAAAAAAGGCACCACACCAACATTTGTGCCAAGGCAGTTTTAGTAGTTTTTAACCCTCCTGCTCCACCACTAATAACTGCCTGATTGCTGGATATATTTTGGTTCATACTTGTCAAATCAAGCTGCAGAATTAGCTGGAGAGCCTGATATGTGTATTTTTGGAATTACTTCTATGGTAAAATCATTAAGGCCACCCACTAACCAACATACGATCTCCCTACTGGCTTGGCTTTGGTTAGAGGTATTACCAACAAGAATTTAAACATTTTCCTGAAATAGTTATTTTTTCAGTGACCTTCAGCAGCAGATGGCCACGGCAGCAAGTACTTATTTATGGCTTCTGTGTGGCAACAATACTTAATGTATTTGTTGAGAACTTATTTTCCAGCCAACCTGGAAGCCCAAATGACTCTAAAAATGGTTGATTAGGTGGCCCCAGCCCTGCTTGCTGGTAAATGGTTTTGCTGCTGCCTGGCTTGTGGGGCAACCCAGAGAGATGTGGAGTGTGAAAGAAGAAATTGCTGAATAGTTTTATTTTAGGCGGGTGAGTTTCTTCTCACCATTTTGGTGGTTGGCTGCCTATTTCTTCTGGCCCATATACCCAAGGCGAATTAGGAGAGGGAGGTAACATGACAATTTTCATCAAAGTTAGGACAGATTTCCTCTGAAGGACACTCTCCAGGGGATGGCCCCGTGCAGGGAAGAACGGCTGCAAGTTCACATAAATAAAAGGACACTTTGCCAGAGCAAACAGACTCCCACAGCTCTGCCTGCAACAAGAAATTCTGCCCCAGTTCCTGTCGTTCTGCTGCCCAGGCACCAAAGTCTGGTTTTGTTCTGGCAAAGGCCAGAACTGAGCATGGCGAACGTGTTTTGCCACAATCAAAGATGTGTCTGTGCATGGAAGAAAGAAAGATAAACTCAGCTTGGGTGTGGTTTTCCCCTTTTTTCCCCTGCTGAGAAATGAATGGCTCCAGGAGGATGTTTCTTTGTGTTATATGTGATATTTTCCTTGCTTTTTTCTATACGAAAACTGCTGGCAAAGTGGGACAAAGATTTCCAGCTGTAACTGCTCTGTGTTCTTGGGGATTTTTAATGACACCTGAGGATGTTGGAGGTGACACAACAACAGATGCATCTGAATTATATATAAAACTGGAAGGTAAAGACCAACTTTTGAGCCTGGATTTTTACTCTACCTAACACAAGGGTGTCTGCAGTCCTGTCTGAGGCTCTTAGAGTGCCATGGGACAGGGAAAACATAGTTAAGATCAACATCCAGATTTGCTGACATGAAGTACTAAATCACTCACATGCACACTTCTGAACAGGAGTGTGGGGAAGAACATTCATTGCCAAGATTAAAGGCCAGAATTGGTGCTCCTTGGGAAGGTACTGCAGTCACAACTGCTCAGGGAAACTTTAGCACCTTCCCAAATCCAAGGAAAATAATGTATTCCAAGTAGAGCTCAGCCCTAGCAGATGTTGGGCATGAGCATGAAACAGATTTTTGAAATAATAATAATAATCAACCTTAGATCCAGAAACCATCAGAAAGACCCTAAGAAACTGTAATCAAGCTCAGATCCAGGGAGCCTACAAAAAAGATGGGGAGACTTTTTCAAGGGTGTGTAGTGACAGAAGAAGGGAGAATGGGTTTAACTGAAAGAGAGCAGGTTTAGATGGGATATTAGGGAGAAATTCTTCCCTGTGAGGCCCTGCACAGGGTGCCCAGAGAAGCTGTGGCTGCCCCATCCCTGCAAGAGTCCAAGGCCAGGCTGAACAGGGCTTGGAGCACCCTGGTCTTGGCCCCATGTCCCTGCTGGGCTTTGGGCTGTGCTATTTCAAATCTGTGCAGATCTACTGGGAAGTGAGGAAGGATTTGGAGAAAACGGTCCCAAAAATTGCAGATTTTGTAGTTGTGGGCAAGTGAGTGACCAGGTTCTGACTGTAACTCCGTTACACTGCGGCCTGCAGCAGTTGTCAGCCTTCATTTTGCCAGCCAGCAATCCGTTGATTTAATTTTATGTTACAACCGTTGGTTATACCTAAATATATCAGGAACATGGACCTCAGCATTCCAGAGTCATAATTCATGTCGAGCTAACCAAGGGCAGCATATTTAGCTTCTGATGGCCCACAATCCATCTCAAAGGTCACTGCAATCTCCAGGGTCTGAGGAAACCCACAGATGCTGCAATGACTATTTGCTTTGAAATACAGAAAAGCTCTTCTCCTGAAAAAGAAGGATTTTGTTGTTATTATTTAGCTTTTTCCTCCCTCAGATCAGGTGATCCCTACTTTTTGAGGGAAAGGAAGGAAAACCAAAAGAATAAGTGTCAGGTAAGTCAAGTAGCCTGGTCTCCACCAAGCAAACACAGTCCACCAAGTTTCCTCTGGTTGTATCTGCTCCATGGAGGAGCTGGAATTCTGAACAGGAGGCTGGAAATGAAACACGAGCTGTAACTTTACTCATGGTGCCAATCAGGGAAATCAGTACAACCTGACTGGTCAGGATAGTGTGTGTCAGCAGCAACGTGAAAATTAAATTGTGAGTATGGAGCAGAGGCTGCTTGTTTTTTCTGGGAAAAAAAAAAAAAAAAAAAGAAGAAATTAAAAAAAATAAATAAAAGATACAGTCCTCAAAATATGGTGCTGATTACCAGCTCTCATGTGAGCTCCTCGAGAGGGTGCCTAAGCAGAAGAGTACAGGGTGTTTGTGCTTCACAAGGAAAATATTTATACCTTGTACATAACCATAGCTGAGAAAACTTGCTCGAGGTCTAAATAGTGTGACTACATGAATTAGGCTGATGGCTCCTTTGGTGTGCAAAGGGGATGCTTGGTGAGGACTGTGGTGGATGCAGAGCTGCATAAAACATGAAAAACAGACCTGCAGCAGGGCCAGGTGAGCATAAAACTCTGCCTTTGTAATAAACCCCTAGGCCACTGGGAGTCATCAGTGGTTTTGACTAATTTTACAGCAAATTACCAACAAAATGTTTTTCTCCCTCTTGCTGAAGAGTCTTTCTCCTCTCACAGACAGTGAGCACATGCTCATACATTTTTTTCCTTCTAGACAATCATCTTCATTAAAGGTCTTTATCTAATATGAAGACCTGTGGTAGAGAGGAAGATGTAAAATAAATATTATATATGAATGTAAAGGGGGGAAATATGGAAATGACTGGGCAGTTGCAGTATCTCCCCAAAACCCTGCTACTGCCCACCAGCTCTTCTGCACTGCTCCCCCCACTTTTCTGGGGCAGATGAGAGACCCTCCACTGCTAAGGCAAAACCAGAGAGTCTCAGAGTGAAACCTGGAGTAAAAGATTCCTTTTTTCTTAAGCAGATAAAGGTGGATATGAGCAAGAGAGGTTTCTGTTCAAATTAAATCAGTTTTGCCTCCTGGCTCTTGCAGCAGGGGCTGCTCAGTCGTGCAGCCCACTGTGATGGCAACAAATCTGTAGGAGAACTGGAAATGCATGGAGGAGCCAGACAGCCCCTAAACACCAGCAGGACAAGCCAGGGAATGTCAGAAAGAGAGCTGAGATCCACGGCAGCTCACACTTGACCCTCACTGGTACAACTGAAGGGGGTTAATCACAACCACTCTGCACCAAGGACTAACCCAGAGGCATTGCCCTGCAGTCAAAGCTTCCAGGGCTGAAACGCCTGCTGCACCTGCTGCTGGGAGAGCAAGACTTGACAGAAAGATGAGGGATCCTGGAGGGGTCACTGAGATCTCAGGCAGCATGAACTAAACCTGCCAGGGATCCTCCAAAAAGCCTTTTCAAGCAGTGGTCAAACAAGTCCTTGGTAGGGCTGTGACAGGGAGTGGCTGGGGCAGCTCAGTCTCCTTCAGTTCTGCACCACTTGGTCCCTTCTCTGCTCCACCAGAACAGGTTCCTCCCTTCCAGAGTCCATCTTCCTTGTGATTTCCCACCATAAACCAGTCAAACCTTGTTCTGGGTTAGGTTAAGCAAAGAAGCCACGCTAAAAAGACATAAAAATGAGTGGCATATTACATAAATATGAATGTGCGCTATAAAAGGTCTCAAACGGATCAAGATTTTCATTAAATAAGAAAGTTACAAAATTTAACAGCCTGGCAGCCTCCACCTGCTGCCTTGCTCTGCAAGTTGTCCCTCTGAGGTTTAGTCATGGACAAAAGTATTATCCAACAGGAGTGAGAGAGAGAGAATCCAGACCCTGATATTTTCAGGAAAAATTCTGAGTGCAATGCAATCCCCACATGGTTAATGCTGTTGTTTCAAAGCCCTTCAGTCTCACACTGCTCCTCCCCATCTGCATCCTGCAGGACTCCCTGTTGGCAGAGGTCCCTTTTCCTAAGTAGCAACGTCAGGCTTTAATCTCTTCAAGTCATGGTTGAAATGAAAAAAAGAAAGGGAAGAAAAAAACCCCCAAATTCAACCCAGCTACAAGAACTGAGATTGAGAAGAAGAAAGAGAGAGAGACAGATGTCAGGACATGATGAGAAAATTCTGTTTCTTCTGCCTGCTGCTTGTACTGAGACTCAGGTTGCTGTGAAAGAGGAAATAAAGATAATTAAAACAGGTTTGGAACATGGACTTCAGAGCTAAGTCTCACGTGGCAGGACGTGCAGATAGCAAAAGGCAGAGCCTCCATGCCAAGCATCACATCTACCTTGGAGCTGAGTTCCAGCAAAGCCACTGTGAGTCTTTACAGTGATGGCTGAGAGCACCAGATCCAGCCCCATCTCATCCCAGGAAACTCAATGCAAAGTGAGTGAGCGCTCCTGGGGATGTTCACACCACAGCAGGTGCAGGGATGATGCCAAAATTATCTTTCCGAGCCAGAAACTCGGGCATTTGTGCGAAGGACTGACTGATTTGGAACTACGTGTTAGTGCTCAGATTTGAGTGAAAGAACTCAGTTAAACACTCTCCTCTTCCCCTTCAAGTCTGCTTTTCCTGTGGCCCAATCCTCATCAGTTTGCCATCTTAGGAGCAGCTTTCTCATCATTCCAAGGACGCTTGAGTGAAGAGGTTAACAGGAATACAGCATTACGGAGACATCTGGCTTTAGAAAGCCCCAAACACTTCAACATCAGCCTTGGCAGAGCGCTGTGGTTCACTGGGGAGCAGAGCACGGAGACTGATTGCAGATCCTGGAGCCACGGAGCCAAGAACGGATAAAGTGGCTCGGATGCATCAGGAATATTGGAGCAGTGTTGGAGTGATTGGGCGGTCAGCGCCCGTGTCCTCACCAAACTTCTTCTTCGTCAGAAAACTGCTTTTTAATTGCACACATGTGACGTGAAATGAGCTTTGCCAGAATGTTTCCCAATCTCCAGTGCACTCCACGGAAGGAGATGTGTGGGAGATGGGTGGGAGATGTGTTTTACTACCTGTCCCTTTGCCTCTCTGATGCGAGAAGAAGCGCTAAGGATAAAAGGAATTTCCGTCTCTTTCCATGTGTGTGAGTTGTTTTTTAGGTTTCTGTGCTCGCTGAAACGGCTCCCACAGGGGCTTATGCAAATGTAATGGCTAATTTGACAAGCTCGAATGAGTCATCTTTCAAAACCATTATTGTACAAAATGTAGCATGGTTTGGAACTGTCTCCTGTCTGTGTAAGGTGATATTGCTTCTTTTTGCCCTTTCCTTGAATCAGAGGCAGATGCAAACATCAAGGTTTCTGTACAGCTCAGCCCCCTCCTCCTTCCATGCTGGGATTAGCAGAGGGAGCTGCAGACTCTCTGCAGTGATTCGTAGGTAAAGATCCACTCAGAGTTCTCTTCCAGGGCCATCTCTTCAAGGAAATAACTGTAGACGAAGAGCACACCATTTATTTTTCAGTGTATTTTGCCATTAGTACAAAAATAAATCGTGGTGTCTGTGTGGGGCGGGTTGGGGAACAGGTGGTGCTGAAGCAGCCAGTGAAACCCACGGAATACTGAGAGGCATTTCACTGCTGCCAACCCATGACGAGTTCAACACTGCATTAGTGTTGTGTAGCTTTTGGACCTCCAAAAGGAAGTGTGTAGCAAATTCCTTAGGAGCTGAATGGAATAAGAGGGAAAAGGAGGAAG
Organism: Promerops cafer; assembly: GCA_013398275.1. Classification (NCBI taxonomy): domain Eukaryota; kingdom Metazoa; phylum Chordata; class Aves; order Passeriformes; family Nectariniidae; genus Promerops; species Promerops cafer. Next base: position 3,283,925 of record VZSE01010539.1, on the reverse strand, counting down.
TGCTGAGTGTTTAGCTGAGGAATACCACTTGCCCCGAGCATAAAAGAGAAGTCGTCAAGAGACAGGGAAGGAGGACTTGTGCTTTTTCAAAGGAAAAACTCCTAAAGCAGTGAGGGGGTGGATTTCTGGATATCTCAGTGTGAAATAAAATCCTGGCTTGCACATTGTCCTTGCCAGATGTTTAGTGCAGAAAGTCTAAATAGGTAGAACAAGAACTCTGAAATCAGAGCTGCTTAAAAGACAACTTCAAGGGGCAGGTGCTGACAGAGGAGCTGCAAAGAGAGGTAGAAATGGGACTCTGAGGGAGAGGGGGTAAAAAGAGGTGAATTTTATTATGTGGCAGGTGGGTAAGACCTCAGGAGGGCTGGGTTGAAAAGAACAAATTGGATTTGATGAACAACTGTTAAATGGGCAGTTTGGGATATTTATCTGAGGAGACTGCCTGACCAGGACTTTAGGTAGGAAGCACATGGAGGAAGAGGAAGGCACAAAGCTCCAAGGCCTTGGCAAACACATGATGAAGGATGTTAAATATCTGATCTTAAAAATCCTGGGAGAACCAGGAGAGATTGAAGACTTGGATGAGTAATTCCAAGAGAAACAAGCCAAAGAGGAGGTCAAGAGAGTGGAGGAAAGGCTGTGCCAGTGATAGAAACACATAACAGGGAAAGGTCTCCATATCCAGCCTTATTTCCAAGAAGACCAGAGCAAGAGCAGAGCCAAACCAGGAAAAAAATTACCTCCAAAATATTATCTGTATGGACAGTTAACCCCAAACTTAGCAACCAGGGCATCTGAGATTCAAAGCAATGCAGCCACTGCTCTTATCTCACAAGGAAAGGCAGTTTTCCACTGCCAGTCACACATGGTTGTTTTCCTTGGACATCTGGAAATCCCAATGAGTGGTACTGGAGGGGTTAATCCATCCTTCTGTTTTGCAACTGGATTAGCCAGCCCAGTTCATTCCTGTACCTCCTCAGTGGCACTGCAGCGTGTTTATAAAAATAGCAAACAAATCATTTGACAGCAAGGGCTGGAAGTAAAAATTTTTAAAAATGCCATACTTTCCCTATTAAATTTTGATAGTCTCCCAAAGGCTTTCAATATATTGCACACGTCCAAGCTCTACCGCAGAATAATTGAATCATAAAGACTAATTCCATGTGTCTTCCGAGCCCGTGCACGAGTCAGGGAATGCTGTGGGCAGGCACAGGGTCCAGGAGGACATGGCACAGGTATCCCTGAATTTCCCCAAGTGGATGGGAAAGCAGCACATGTCCTCTGGCAGCCCAAGGGGCATCTCCTCTCTGAGAAGGAAACTCTGCTGTTTGTTTAATGGTTTTTTAGAACAAGTGTTTTCTTTGCACGGCTCGGATATTTTAACCCTTGCCAGAAAAGCAATTCTATCAGCTTTTTGAAGGCTGTTTTTGGAGGTACTCACAGGTGAGGTGAGCCAGCAGGGTGTAGCTTCACTACATCCATGGGAGAGTGGTGATGGACCTCTAAACTGCCCAGGGCCATCCTCCAACATTTCCTTTGTTTGAGACACTGGGCTGAGCTGAGTTTCAGACTCTGGAAATCAGTTCCTGGCTGAGCTCAGACAACAGATGCAAGTTCCCAGATCTGTTAGGGAAAAATTGGCTGGATTCAAGTATTTTTAGCCCTGGGCTTATGTATGGTTCCTGTGTAGAAGCAAGAAGTTGAAAATAACCATGGCAAGGTTATAAAAAGCTGCTCTAGCTGGATATAGCCAGTGCAGTGACACCAGTGGGAAACCCATGAGGGAGAGGCTTCCCCAGAGATCCTCCACTGCTGATCAGCAAAGCTCACTCACACTCTTAGATAAACTTGTTGAATCTGTAAAGGATGATAAATGAGAGAAAATAAATGAAGAAACCACCAGCAGTTACGTTACAGTCAAGAGGATGGTGTTCCAAAAGTCCAAGTTTTGTAGGTTCAAAGCCAGCAGGAGGAGCATGACTTCCCTTTCCCTTTCCATTTCCCTTTCCCCTTTCCCCTTTCCCATTTCCCATTTCCCTTTCCCCTTCCCCTTTCCCTTTCCCTTTCCCTTTCCCTTTCCCTTTCCCTTTCCCTTTCCCTTTCCCATTTCCCTTTCCCATTTCCCTTCCTTTCTCAAACATTTCCAGCTGATCCTGCTTTGGAGAGGCCCTGAACTTCCCCTAAAGAAGGAGGGGGTGTCATTTTTACAGGCAATACAAAGGTTCTTCACATTAGAAATTCTGAGGGAAGCTTTGGCTTTGCTCTAAAGCTCCAGCACTTTATTCCAGGGATGACAACACTCCAAGACAATGTGTTTGCAATAGCAACAGCGCTGGTTCACAGCACAACTCAACTCCCTCCTGGCAGCTGCCCCTTTCTCATTGATTTCACTGAGCCCAGAACATGGAAGAACAAACGAATCTTTCTGAATATATCTTTTTTTTTCCCCCCGCTATGTATTTCTGTACTAGATCCAAAACCTCAAAACCTTTTTTTCATGTCTGTTACTGTCTTTATGATCATTTCAAATGAATTTCACCTGTAACCACACACTGCCCAAGGCTCTAAGTGTTGGATGCTACACTGTAGACAGGGTTAAGCTTTTCCTACTAAAGCATTTAAGCCTCTTGAGTGCTGAAATGTAACCTAAACACCACCACTTTTCCCCAAAACATGAGGGCACTTTGCTGATTTAATTTCTGCATTTGTTATCATGAAATGCAAGTAATTATAGCTTTGACCTCTTGGGCAGGGGCCAAGCTCTAAGTGTAAGAGGTAAACACAATAAATAAATAAATGTAAAACATGATCCCCCCTGCTCTGAAAACAGGGAGCATTTTCTGCATTTCCAACGGAGCTGGGAGAGAATTTGCTGAACACTCCTGCACTTCACAGAGTCCCTGGTTTTGGTTACTAGAATAATAATGCAGGGACTGTAAATAGGGTTTATGACTTTTTATGAGAAAGCCATGTGATGCTTTTACAACTCTCACAAGTAATAAATGTCTACATCAATTTGATTGTTTTATGTGGGTTTTCTTCTTGCTTTATGCCATGGAATGGGTTGTACTTCACTGGAAGGCCACTCGAAATTCTGACATTTCAAAATTTGGTTCAGTGCCAAATCAGGAGAAAAAACTTTTGAAAGTCACATTTTCTCTTCAAGCACATAAAAAAAAAGATTTGGACTGAAATAAAATACCCTGCTCTGATAAAACCAAATCAGAACAAAATACCTTCCTTTTTAACATACATTATTCAAAGCCTAAAATTGAATCACTTCTGTTATGAAAAGACACTTAGGACAGAAAATCAAGCCATTTCATTCCAACAAGGTCCAAACACAATACTTCAAACTAGTCAAAACAAATCTTTTTTAAAAAACTGAAGCAAAACTTCATTGACAACAACATACTCTAATGGGAAGTCTGGATTTCAAGTGGATGGCATTTTCCATTGAAAGATTGCCAAGGAAAAGTCTTTTTCCTACTACCCCTAATCTGATTTTTTCATGGACAGCAGCGCTTGGAGTTAAAAACTGCAGCATGTTCTGAGGTCTCCCAGGATTTATTTTCCCTGACCCCAGCAGCACCTCTGGGCTTTGCCAGCGGTGAGTTAGAGCACCCAGCAATGGAACAATACCCATAAGCAGCCAAGGTGTTCCTAGAGTTGTTAATTAATTGGTGAACATCACTTTCAGGGCACTGGCATGAGGTAAATCCCATCAGAAAGCTTTCCAGGAGGATCCATGGTTGGTTTCATAGAAGGCTTTCTGTGGATTGTCTCCCCAAATATTCCTACCAGGTCTTTTCCATGCTATGCCCATAGACAGGTGGGAAATGAGGGCAGAGGCTCTGGCAGCAGGGACACAACCACTCTCTTTCCTCTCACTCGATGAAACCCATGAGATCTCCTACCAGCAGGGTGTAAAGGGCATGGCTGATGACAGATCCTAGAGAAATTTTACCATTCATTGCTAAAATCAGTTGCAATCCGTGGCTTCCACCACTCATCTGCAGCTCTGAATGCACTGACCACAAAGGGACTTCAAATTACATCTCAGAAAAATCAGTGGGGAGCCTACAAACATGCAGAGACATGGACAGGAAAATTATTGGGGTCTACATAAAGAGATTTTTTTATGGTTTTATCAGGAAAAGTGGTGGCAAAGTAGGGTTTATGCTTTGGGCCAAGACCAGTGGGGTATTTGGAGGTCCTCAGTCCCAGCAGAACTATAACATCATGTCACTTGTCACTAATACATCTGTCAGGGAAGGGGACACAGCTCTTTGTGAGCCAACTTGTCTTGATGCAGAAAACTCCAGGAGTTTGCACTTCTGCTCACCCTGGAGCTCTCACAGCACGTGCAGCACAGCTCTGGCTTCACACGTCAGTCTGAGGCCACACAGTGCCAGGTCTGAGAGGAGTTTACTGCGAGCTGAAGCTTCTTCCTGCAGAAATTAAATATTCTCCTTGTGAGATCATGGTTTTTTTGCTTAAAGGTTGCAAAAGTGGCCCTTGGTACCAGCCCATGTCCCTTGGCCTCGTGGTGACCCTGCTGCTCCACAAATTCCTTCGCTCTGCTCAAAGGCACAAAGATGCTCAGAGAGACCACAACTGCCCTGGGTGGCTTGGTGGAGCTACCATCCAGAAAATATCCTTGGAAGCATGTGCTAGCCTCAGGTGACCTGTAGGATCCCCCACTTTCATTCAAGCCTCACCTATTGCTCAAGCCAGAGCTCTTCAGATGCCCTGAAAGGCAGCAGAGGATGGCAGGGAAAGATGAGCGTTGTGGGTGGGACAGAAACAGCCCAAAACAAATGGAAAAAAGACCTGGCAAAACATTTATAGACTCCCTGATAATTTAACAAGGGCGGGGAGGATCAATTTACAGATAGTGTCTCCTTCTCTCCTCACTTCTCCCTGCAAGAAAATAAATGATGAACTGAAAAGGGGAGCGAGCGACCGAGCGAGTTTGGGAGAGAGTAGCCAAGAGTTTTATTACAAGCCTGTTCCTCATTAAGGCCTTAGCAGCCTCACACACAAAAGCTAATTACTGTTTTTATGTCATGTTATTTTGATTCATATTTCCTGTCTGGAAAACAGACGGGAGTTTTGGGCAGACAGCCAAGGCGAGGGCCATGGAATCGCGCAAGCGGGAACCTGCCCCGGCCCTGGAACAGAGGAGACAAGAGCCTTATTTTTGGGGATAATTTTTTTTTTGTTTCTTTTTTTTTTTGTTGTTTTGTTATTTTGAGGAGGAAATGGGAACTTTCCATGTAGGCGTAGTTTTCTCCCAAAAAATTGTTGTTCTCCAGGGGTGGTGGAAAGAAAGAGATGTCGCAGCGCTCGTTTCTGGTCAGGAAGTGCCCCCGCAGGCAGGGACGTGTGGCTTTCCAGGCCTGGTCACGTCTGGCGTCCCCCAGGCTTGGACAGGAGGGAAAGTGAGAGCTGCACAAGCAGGGCAGCTTCTAGGAAACAAATGAATTCTCCAAGGACCAGAATGCTATTCTTGTCCTCTTATCAGCACAGTGGTGGTCTCCACAGGGCTCATGTCAAAGCGCTGTGGGAGGGAAAACAAAAACAAGTCGCCAGTGCTGATGCTCCAGGTTTCCATGAGGTGGCAGCAAGGAAAAAAAAAGGTCCCATGAACTACCTCTCTCCTCCACAAGAATTTAGTCCAAGAATATTTTCTGCCTACGTAAATATTTCATCCTTATTTACATCCTCATTTCAAAAGCTTTCAGTGCTTCACAGGCAGACCTGAAACCAATCCCTGTCCCCACCTTTAGGGGAAGTGAAGTTAATTTATAATTTGGGAGAGAAAGAACAGACTAAATGAGTGGTCGGAGGCCACATCATTTTACTTTTCATCTGATCAAGGAAAAAACCATCTCAGTAGACGGGGAGCTCTTCTACAGCATTCCAGACTCTTTGTAAATGGAATATCATGCACATTATTAGAGCTCCAAATTTTAGCTGAGAAAAGGTGATGAATAGGAAATTACTGGTCAGAGCTATTGCAGATATCTGCTATAAATGTTAATAAATAAATAAATAATAAATTAGTAATAAAAATGTTTTATAAAAATTAGAAGATGTTCTATAACCCACAGTTTATTGTTCCATTGCTCAATGTCATCTCCATTTCTGTTTGCTTATTTCCTGCATACTTCTAGCTTAAGGTAAATAATTAATTACACCTACNCAGAAACAGCCCAAAACAAATGGAAAAAAGACCTGGCAAAACATTTATAGACTCCCTGATAATTTAACAAGGGCGGGGAGGATCAATTTACAGATAGTGTCTCCTTCTCTCCTCACTTCTCCCTGCAAGAAAATAAATGATGAACTGAAAAGGGGAGCGAGCGACCGAGCGAGTTTGGGAGAGAGTAGCCAAGAGTTTTATTACAAGCCTGTTCCTCATTAAGGCCTTAGCAGCCTCACACACAAAAGCTAATTACTGTTTTTATGTCATGTTATTTTGATTCATATTTCCTGTCTGGAAAACAGACGGGAGTTTTGGGCAGACAGCCAAGGCGAGGGCCATGGAATCGCGCAAGCGGGAACCTGCCCCGGCCCTGGAACAGAGGAGACAAGAGCCTTATTTTTGGGGATAATTTTTTTTTTGTTTCTTTTTTTTTTTTGGTTGTTTTGTTATTTTGAGGAGGAAATGGGAACTTTCCATGTAGGCGTAGTTTTCTCCCAAAAAATTGTTGTTCTCCAGGGGTGGTGGAAAGAAAGAGATGTCGCAGCGCTCGTTTCTGGTCAGGAAGTGCCCCCGCAGGCAGGGACGTGTGGCTTTCCAGGCCTGGTCACGTCTGGCGTCCCCCAGGCTTGGACAGGAGGGAAAGTGAGAGCTGCACAAGCAGGGCAGCTTCTAGGAAACAAATGAATTCTCCAAGGACCAGAATGCTATTCTTGTCCTCTTATCAGCACAGTGGTGGTCTCCACAGGGCTCATGTCAAAGCGCTGTGGGAGGGAAAACAAAAACAAGTCGCCAGTGCTGATGCTCCAGGTTTCCATGAGGTGGCAGCAAGGAAAAAAAAAGGTCCCATGAACTACCTCTCTCCTCCACAAGAATTTAGTCCAAGAATATTTTCTGCCTACGTAAATATTTCATCCTTATTTACATCCTCATTTCAAAAGCTTTCAGTGCTTCACAGGCAGACCTGAAACCAATCCCTGTCCCCACCTTTAGGGGAAGTGAAGTTAATTTATAATTTGGGAGAGAAAGAACAGACTAAATGAGTGGTCTGAGGCCACATCATTTTACTTTTCATCTGATCAAGGAAAAAACCATCTCAGTAGACGGGGAGCTCTTCTACAGCATTCCAGACTCTTTGTAAATGGAATATCATGCACATTATTAGAGCTCCAAATTTTAGCTGAGAAAAGGTGATGAATAGGAAATTACTGGTCAGAGCTATTGCAGATATCTGCTATAAATGTTAATAAATAAATAAATAATAAATTAGTAATAAAAATGTTTTATAAAAATTAGAAGATGTTCTATAACCCACAGTTTATTGTTCCATTGCTCAATGTCATCTCCATTTCTGTTTGCTTATTTCCTGCATACTTCTAGCTTAAGGTAAATAATTAATTACACCTACTAACTTAAAAAAAAAACCAAAACAGTTTGAATATACTACTCAAAATTCATGGAATTCTAACTGGACAAATAGATCACAAGAAAGCTTCATTTTTTTCTGACCTGAGCAGCAGAATTCTAATTCAGCAACTCAAAGATTAAACTTTCCATTTACACATCCATCACTACCTGTTGCTTTGCAAGATGTATGGCCTGGAAACTCATCCCTGAGGCTGGTGATGAAGAGAAGGGATATGAACAATCACTAAAAGTTTTCTTTTTTAAAAATGAGTTTATTATGGCAACTTCCCACTCTCTTCTTTTCTTCTTGCCAATGCTGCTCACAACACCATGTGAAATAAATTCATTCAGGCTACAGAAAGTGCATTACAATGCCTGAGGCAGAAATAAGCTTTGCCCAGTAGACTAAAAATAGATGGATGACCAGGATGAGACAAAATCCCAGAAAAAAAAATCATAGCAAAAATAAATTTATATTCCCAGAGTCTTCTATCAGTGCTTCCGAGCCCATCCCAGCCATGGTGGGGAATGGCATCCTGGAATTTTGGACCAGTCAGTTGGATTTGCTTCCTAATCCCATTGCATGGCTTGGTGCTGCTGCCAAATTTCCATCCTCTTCTGACCAACAGATGCCAAAAAGATGGCATTTAGAGGGCCTTTTTCTGTCACCTGACCGTTTCCAGGTCAGAATTAATCTCTAGAGGAATTTACCATTTGTTTTTTCTTCACCTGCTCCACTCAAATGCTCCAGCTCTGGGGTGTAGCCCCCAAGTTTTTAAGCAAGTCCCGGGACAAGAATCCAGCACAAACCACAGAGCAAATATTTGACGGGCAAAATATCCAATTACCCATGTGGGCACCAAGCCAAACGTCAGGGGCCATGTTCTCACCCTTTTCCCAAGGCATCAGGGAAAACCTAATGTTTTACCAGGAGCCAGGATACAAGACTGGTTTCAGACTCGAGACGTGGAGATGCAATCAGAGTTTCACCTCCCCGTGCTCAGGAATTGAGGGTGCAGGGTCACAGCTCTTGCAGGCAAAGCTCATCCTTCCTTTTGGACCCCTCAATCCCTGCCAGGCTCCTGCCAGCAGAGAGGGAGCTGCCACATGCAGAGGAGCCACCCCACAGAGCTGATGTGGGGATAAACAGGTAGAAACAGTGAGAAGCCACAAAAGAAATATTACAGAGGTTCAGGCTGCAAAGATTACATTGCAGAGATTGATGTTTGACCCCTGTAGCTGTTTTCTGGAGTTGGAGCCTTCACCCCCCTTGGAGACACCACACTGTGTTCCAGACCCCATCCCAGGAAAGCTGTGGGGGTGCAATCAAGCTCAGGATGAAAATTGAAATATTTTACACCAGAGGAAGAAAACAGTCCTTCGGTTTTGTTATTTTTTTTATTTCCCCAGCTATTCCTGCTGCTCGTTCCTCCCTTCTCTGCTCACCATCTCCCACCCTGGCAGTTCCACCACCCTTTCCAGCCTGAGCACTGCTCTGCTCTGGGCAAACGAGTGCTTTACGAGCAAACTCCAGCACGGAGAAACACGGGGCTGCACAGAGAGAAAACTCTGGTTAACTTTAATTAAGTTTGCATTACTTTTCCCAGTAGGACCTCAAATTTAATGGTATTACATTTTAAACTGTTTGGCAAGTCTTGAGACAACAGTTTAGTGCATTTCACTAATAAAAACAAAAGCTGTGTAATAAACCAAGCCTCTGTTGAACCAAAATAAGAAGACATTGATCCTTCTGAGCGTGCAGAAATTTCTTTTGAAAGATGACACTGTTGACTGTGTGCCGGGACTGAGGGCTTCTTTTCCAGTTTGTCCTTATTTTCTCCTGACTCAAGCAAAATTGCCACCCTCTTCATTGTGAACCTGACTTAAAAAGAGGGCAGGAACTTCACTAGCACCTTAGAAAGACAGTTTAAAAAAAATTTTTTTTTTTTTTAGATTTGAAGGCCCATAAAAATTATCTTCTGCTTGGGATCACAACAAGGAGGGGAGTAAGGAAAGCTGCACTCCTTGCAGCCTGCTCCTCTCTCTCCTGCATCCCGGGTCATGAAGCACAGAGCCCTGGACATGCAGGAATGGGACAGAGAAGCTCATTTAGAGGTCAGAAACACCAAATGTAACCACTGGATGACACCCCAGCTATCACCACTCACCCTCTACTGGGAACAGGAAATCGCTGGATATCACTTCTGGTAAATGCTGATTTGTTAGTGATGAGTAAGGACCTGGTCTGAAGCCCACTGAAGTCAATAGAAAAGGTGTCCCCTGACCTCAGTGACCTTTGGATGAGTCTCTAACACGCTGGAGCTGTGACTCCTGCAGCTCTGCTGGAAAGAGAAGGGAGACAGAGGCTGGCAGGAGCGTGCTGCACCTCTGGCACGGGGTGAGGGCAGCGAGGTAGCGACCTTGCTATCGGGTCAGAATGGCCCCAGCTGTTGGAAAGGACACAGAGGGACCTCAGAGTAATCACCTGAAAGGACTGCAGAGTGATGGCAAGGCACAGAGGTGGCTGCTCCCTGCCTTGCCCACGCTGTGCAGCTGCTCTGGGATCCCTGGGATGTGCGACCTCAGATAACGTTGGGTTAAGGGAGAACATTTTCTCCCGCAGTGACCTTGGGTCCATCCTGTGAAATGAGATACCCAAAGCTGTGCGGGGCCTGATCCAAAGCTCACTGAAATGAGCAGGAATGTTTCCATTGGCTTGCCTGGGCACTGGATCTCTAAATATTTGGTAACTCAAATCTAAAATGAAAGCTTTTTTTGAAGCTTTAATTAAATTCCTGTGCTAATTCAGAAAAAGGGTCATTTCAAGGTCAAGGACACTGCAATTATTTCTTTAAAATCTTCTTATGACTCACTGTTTATGGGGTTGACTCTTATTTTTTTCCCTTAAAGTTACTGCAAAGATCTTTATTTAAACTATAAATTGAATTAAAACCTCACATTTAATATTTAGTTATGATGTGGTTAAAAATGTTATGTGCCAGGCAGTTGCTCCTTTATTTGCTTACAATGTTGTCTTTAATGAATGCCAAACCCATGCAGCTCAAATGAGCAAGCAGATGCCAAGTTATTAACAATTATTACCTTTTACAGTAATTTTTGGCAGCCTTTCACTTTTTTGGTGGTCTAATAATTTCAAAACAGGGAACTTTGAAATATTACACCAATCCCAAACAGCACTGTGGATTGGTTGACTTCCTCTTTTCTGACTTATTCCAACTTGTTTCCTATTGTGAAATATTTTTCCACCCAACATTTGCCCAGCATGGAGTGAGGTTTACCCCTGCAGCTAAAAGCCATCTTCCTGATGAAAAATAACAACTCCAGAGGTCTCCAGACCATGTCCAACTACTGTGTGCAGCACACAGAACGGACAGTCAAGAGCCCAGGGTGGGACTCAAAGGGAGCCCTGAGCTCACTCTCAAGGTAAACAAAAAACTTATGAAATTCATGGATCCTCCCAAATCAGGATAAACCCTGCCATGTCAAGGGCCACATTTGCAGCCCCAGGTGAGGCCTCTTTCTGTGCTAAAGCAAAGCAAAAAAATCCCCCGGGGTCGTTGCTAAAAGCTTGAGAGCTCTTCAGAACACGGAGCTGGTTTAAGCTGGGTTTATCTCAACACAGCTCAGTTTTGGTGTGTGAGCAGGGAATTGTGCCATCCACGGAGGGTCTGAGGTTCCCTTTTCCATCCCAGCTCTTCTATTGCTCTTTGTAGGGTCTTCAGAGCCAGTTGGGATGGTCCCTTTGTGTGCTGGCTGGGAGCAGGCAGGGCTCACCCATGCTGTACCCATATGGGACACGTGGCACATTTTCAGTGTCCCTCTCATTTTTGTGCTTCTCCATTCCCCACTAATAGCAAATTCTCCAGTTTTCTTGACTTTTCAAGGGTTTCTCTTGATTTGTTCGGGGTTCTTAGATTTTATTATGGAAGCAACCTTGTCTTCTGCTAACACTCAGGTGTTGCACCTTCCTAAAGCAAAGCTTTCACTCTTCATTTCTTGTTGGGAAAAAAATTTGTTTAACTGTGTTCATTAAATTACAGGAAAACCCCTTGGCAATGACATCATTTTATAAATATTATTGTTGATAATGGTCAAAACCTATGAAAAACATGGAAAAACCCTGGAAGGCTGTGGTGGTGCCATGATCACAGTGGGGAGGAACTCACACGTGGATTTGTGTGGGCAGTGGTGTTTAAGAACCAACTTTTCCTCCCTCCTTCCAATCCTAAATATGAATTAGCATCCCCTTGTCTTGGGACACATGCCCAGAAACCTTGACTGTGAAGCTGCAGCAGGATGGAAAACAAGGCTGGGTTGGAAGTGACAATAGTGGTGTCCACTCCTGAAGGGCTGAAGAGCTTCTGCTTCCCTCTCCAAAGCTCAAGAACCGTGGCCAAATTCAGGGTTGGTCTTAATGGGGCACCTCCTGCTTTTCTCAGGGTCAAATTTGACCTCCACTGTTTATAAACCCTGGTGTTAACGCTGCTCTGGATCTGCCAATCATTTTTACTGTGATAATTATTCCTCTCAGTGCAGTGCCTTCATTTCCATGGCTTTCCAGAGGCTGATGAGTTTTCCAGCTGCCTCTGGAGTCAGCACAAATGCCTCTTTCTCTGTGGTGAAGACCGAGGCTTTCCAGTACCACTGTGGACACTTGAACAAGGCAGGATGGGCTTATCCAGAGCCCCAAATTTATCACCATATTGGTAGAAGAAACTGTTCAATTTTTGTTTGATAGTCACCAACTATGTCACTAAAAGGAGGGCAGAATAACGGTGGTCATTTGGGTCTGGAGGTTTTCATTTCTCATCTTCATGTCTTGGGCGCTGGTGTTTACTGGAAGTTTCTGGGTGGGAGTCTTGTATCACTATTGAAACAAACTGATTCTTTTTCCTTCTTAATTCTTGGACTAGAAGATTTCAGGGCAAAACAACTTTTCCAGCATTTCACGTATTTTAAGTTAATTTGTCAGTGTCATAGATATTAGATTTTTAGGACAAAAACCAGATGCTGAACAAAATGAAAATGAAATACTGACCCTTATCATCAGCTATCGAAGCTGCTTGTCTCCCTTTTGTGCATGTCATATTTCATCCTGAAGAGAGGGTACATTTTATTTATTTATGACACTCTAAAATATCTCGAGTGGACTAGATTCTGCTCCTCTAACCTAAACACTTGAAAGATGTTTCCTATTGCAAGATGATGTTGCATAACCAAGGCAGGATTTAAAAAGTCACTGGGGTAAAGTCTGTAAAATTTATGGTGTAATTTATTAAAAGGACACAGTCTGCTACTTTTTATAGAGCTGTATGTGCCGTGTACAAGGGTAGCAGCACCCCAGTGAGAAGCTCCGGGTGGGATTGAGAGTCAGCAAAACGTTTCCATTTACATATGGTAGCAGTTTATTAGGCAAGCAGTTTATTAGGGAAAGAGATTCAAATATTTAAAGTTCCACCGGGAGAAGCCTCGAACACCCCTTTCCCAGATTTAGAAGAGAATTACAGAGGCAAGCTCAGCTCCTGAGCTCTCTCATCCTGTCTGGACCAGGTAATTTTCCATGCAAATTTGTCCTTCCAACAAAAATCTCGTTGACACCGGGGACAAGCAGCCACTGCAGATTTGTTTTCTCCAGAATATGCTGGGAGCAAGGAAAACCTGTAAGTAAAACCCCAAGAGACAATTTTGCCCAGAAAAGCTGTGGCTGCCTCATCCCTGGAAATGTCCAAGGTTGGACAGGGCTTGGAGCCACCTGGGATAGTGGAAGGTGTCTCTGACCATGGCAGGGCGTGGGACTGGATGATCTTTAAGGTCTCTTCCAACCCAAACCAGTCAATGACTCAGATTTTAAGAGAACTAGGAACGGCAGTCCATGCATTCATGAAACCTCTGGACATTTATTCTTCTTTTTTGGAGCCTGCAACAGCTCAGAAGCCACCACAGCCTGATTTCCTGAGAAACTCCTTCCAAGGTGAAGCTCTCCTACTTAATAACCCTTAACTAATATTGTTATTTCTGCTGTCATTCTGCTCATCAGTAATAATGCTCCCCACGTGATGCAATTAATTCCTGTGCTGCAGCAGCACCTACTTAATCCAGGATTGAGGCCGCGTTGTGTGAAGCGTTTCACGGACAAATAACAAAGAGTTCCCTTGTAACCATTCCTTTGAAAACAACATTTCCTGTTTCGAGGCTGAGCAGAAATGAGACCACACAAGATTTACAATGAGGGAAGAATTGATTACAGAGCTTAGCAGCCATTTTCATTTTTTAGGTTTATTGTTATTGTTATTGTTATTATTAGTTTGAGGCTAAATAATTCACGAAGAGTCGACTTCTCACTTGGACTTTGGAGCTCACAAAGAGCTTTTCATAGCACTGATAATTTTCAGAAGCTTAAGAACAAGCTGCACACACTAAAATACCTCCCTTTCTTTCACATGTGGTGTTTGCACCCTACCCTGTACCCACTGGAGACTTACAAGAGGTCAGATTTGGTTGGGTGAATTCCTTCGAGTTTGTAACCACTTACAGCTCTGGAGGGCACCAAGATTATAGCCTTGACAAGCCCAGAAATCATATTTTAGACATTTTCTTGAAATTGCTCTTTCTGTAATTCCGAGCCTTGTGTAGTTATGGAGTCATGAACTTCACTCCAAGTGAGAAAAACAGTGAGAAAAAAATTACCACCGACTGCAACAAGGGCAGTGTTAAATCAGAGGTTTTGAGGGTGTTGGCTCTCTTGGCAGGGTGAAATGAGAAGTAGCTTCAAGAGCTCTGCAGCAACCTTTCAAAACCTCCCTGCAAATGTCCTGCTGTGCACACTGAGGACACGTGTTGGTTTATTGTGCTGTTCCTACCCCCCAGATGGCTCCAGCATCTTAAAACACATTTCCATCCTCATCCCAAAAAACCCTCATTGCCAAACCCACACCCTGCTGTTGCTGTGTCCTTCCAAATAGCTGCTATCCATTCTCAGCTGTGCCTCTATGGATACATTTGAGATTGAGTGAAAAAAATAATTTATGCTGGATGTGAGGTTTTGTTTTAAAAAATTAAAATAAATTATTATATTTCAAAGTCACGTTTTCCTGAAAATTATTATCTCTCTCCCTCTGGTCTGTGAAATCACTGCAGGCAGAGGAGTCCACCAGGCAGTCTGAGCTCTTCAAATTTTCCAGAAGAACTGAAATTTGGATTGTGCATAGAGAGGGACAGATTAAATTCCCTGGAGCAGCACAGGATGGGAGCAGGAGGATTCCTAGTGTTATCCACAGGAGCAGAGTAGCACAAGACAATCACTCATTGCTTGTTTGTGTCTCTGGCATTTTTCAAAACCCTTCAGAAATGGAACAGTTTGAGAAAGCCACTGGAGATGTTGGGATCCTTGCAAAGGAGGGATAAATTCAGTGGAAATTCCTCTTCTCTGTTTTATTCCCAGAACTGGACAGGAACTTTCTGTCTGATTTGCCTTCTGAGACTTAGCCACACTCCTCTCCCTTTTTCTTGCCATGTTCCTTTATTTTGGTCCTATTTTCTTGCTGTTTTTTTCCCTCGTCTCCATGGGGAGGGGATAGAAGGGAGAAAAGGCTTTTCTAGTCAACAAAACATGTCCCACCACTCCATTTAGAGGCAGAAAGGGTGGCAAAGAGGCTGAGGCAGTACTTTTATCCAGCTGCTGGCAAGAGGCAGAGGTGACCCTCCAGGTCCATCCCACCACGTCCCTCCAGCACTGGGGGATGTTCCCTGTAAGGTCCATCTCGGCAGCCAGGGAGAGGGAAGAGAAGTGAAAAGCAGCCCCTGGGGAGTCTGTTATAACAGATTTCCCTGGAACTGTGTGGTTAAATATCCTAAAATGCTACACGAGGGTGGAAAATTGCTTGGGGGGCCAGATGGAAAGATCCTGCTGGCTGCACTCAAAGCACGAGCTGCCAGCTGGGAAAGGCTGGCCAGGACACCAAAAATAGGATGAGGATTCCATGGAGGCAGTGGTATCTGCAGGGATTATCCATGGAAATGGAGAGGAAGGAGCTGCTCTGGGGTGAGACACGTGTGAAACAGCACAGACAGAGCAAAGGCAGCTCTGGGCTGGCAGAGGATGGGGAGGAGATGCTGCACTGGTGTGGGGTGAGCTGGACCTTGAACTGGTGCTGGCTGGGGGAATTAAAAAAATTCCTCTTTCCCTGTACACTGCTCACAGAACATTAAGGGCTACTTTAATAGTAGTTAATTAATTTAATTTAAAAATTTAATTCCACGTCCATAACCAGTGATACTGGCACAAAACCACACAATCCAGACCTTAAATGTTGCATTAATCTTTTTGTGCTGGAGATTCTGTCTTTAAAGGAAAAAATAATAAATATAAAATGAATAAATAAAAAGGAAATGTGCCGGTTCATTTAGAAATGAGGACTCAGAGCAAATAAACAAATTATTCAGGCATCCTAAACCTGTATGCAACAGCCATATTTTAGAGTAATGCTTCCCCTTCTAAATGACTTATGGAAAATAAATATTTAGGAGATTTTTATAAGAAAATTGCAAACATTACTAGAATGTGTCAAACATCAGTTAAAACACATGAATCTGAGGGTTTATAGCTGCTTATGAGCTTCTGGTCTCTATAAAAATTATTTGCCATTTATTAAAATGGCTGTTTTATGCATATAAATAAATAGAGCCTTTATTGAGTGTTTATAAGTGCATCATTAATAAACAGTGATATTCTGGAGCAGGAATGTTGCATTTTGGGCTTGCTCCCTGCCAGCAGCCATAACCAGTGAAGGATGGCAAAGGGTGTCCCCTTCCCTAAGAACATCCTGACACGTTTCCACAGGCATCCAGATTCTCCAGCCCCACAGGCTGCAGGCTGGAAATTGAGGGATAAACATCCTAGGCCTGAATAAAATGAAAATAAAGGAATAAAAAGGAATAAGAAGCTGCAATCATAGAATCATTTAGGCTGGAAATGGATCACTGAGTCCAGCCATTCCCCCAGCACTGCCAAGGCCAACCATGTCCCCAAGTGCCACATCCACGTGGCTCTAAAATCCCTCCAGGGATGGGGACTCTGCTGCTGTCAGGGCTGGACAACCCTTTCCATGAAAAAATTTCCCCGATATTCCCACTTTATCCCACAGCGATCTCCTGAGTGACCTGGAAATTTGGGGGTGAGGTTTTAAAACTCCAAAATTTTGCAGTGCAGGGGAATATAGATGGGAAGAGTCTATGTTAGATCAGAATAAAGCTAATTCCTGTGGGTAAGGATTTATTCCCTGTGGGAGCAATGGCCAAGTAACACCAGCTGCTGTGGTTTGAGCAGATCCCTGGTGTTTTTGAGCTGATCCCCAGTGTTTTTTAGCAGATCCCCAGTGTTTTTGAGCTGATCCCCGGTGTTTTTCAGCAGATCCCCAGCGTTTTAGAGCAGATCCCCAGTGTTTTTTAGCAGATCCCCAGTGTCTTTGAGCAGATCCCCAGCGTTTTTGAGCTGATCCCCAGTGGTTTTGAGCAGATCCCCAGTGGTTTTGAGCAGATCCCCAGTGGTTTTGAGCAGACCCCTGGTGTTTTTGAGCTGATCCCTGGTGTTTTTGAGCTGATCCCTGGTGGGTTTTGGGCAGATCCCCAATGGTTTTGAGCAGATCCCCAGTGGTTTTGAGCTGATCCCTGGTGGTTTTTGAGCAGATCCCCAGTGGTTTTGAGCAGATCCCCAGTGGTTTTTAGCAGATCCCCAGTAGTTTTTAGCAGGTCACCTGTGGTTTTGAGCAGATCCCTGGTGGTTTTTGGGCAGATCCCCGGTGGTTTTGAGCAGATCCCCAGTGTTTTTGAGCTGATCCTTGGTGTTTTTGAGCTGATCCCTGGTGGTTTTTGAGCAGATCCCCAATGTTTTTGAGCAGATCCCCGGTGTTTTTGAGCAGATCCCCAGTGGTTTTGAGCAGATCCTTGGTGTTTTTGAGCTGATCCCTGGTGGGTTTTGGGCAGATCCCCAATGTTTTTGAGCAGATCCCTGGTGGGTTTTGGGCAGATCCCCAATGTTTTTGAGCAGATCCCCGGTGTTTTTGCCAGACCTGCCTGCAGTGCTGCAGAGGAAGGGCTGTGGAAGGAGCTCACCCGTGCATTCAGGGCACATCTTTTGCCTCTCCCAAACCCCCTCGTGATCTGGGAAGCGGCCCCGAGGGCACATACCATTGTCCTGAAGTCAAACTTTATTATTTTTGTAAAGAACAGGCTACTTGAGACCTCGTTTTCTTTTGAACCTGGGAGAGCCCATCTGTGAAGTAAAAAGATCCTATATATCACCCTGCTAATAAGTTTTCCTCAGCAGTTGCTAAAGTCAAGTGTTAGTCTTCAGCTGGAGTCTCATTAAAAAAATAAATAAAATAAATAAATAGATACCACTGGCTAGGAGATGAAAAGTATCCTTTCAGCCACTTTATAAACTTACCTCCCACCCCAAAAAGAATTAATATTTCAAGCCATGGAGCAAAAGGGCTGTGACTTCAGCAGAGGAGAGAGGGTTTGTAGGGGGGGTGTATTTTGATCTTTTTAGTCCCTGAATAAAGATTTCTTAGATGAGTAATTCAGTGTAGAAAATCAATTAATGCTGTATTAATGTAATGGTTTTTCCTACAAATCTATCATGCAAAATACCAAGAGAAAACATTTTTTATGACAAGCAGCAGCCTCCAATTGAGGGGGAATAGGAAGGTCATAGGGAGAATATTTTCTTGGGTCTGTTGACACATTAATTTTTACAGGTTGGACACTGGCAAGAGGAAAAATTGAAGCCTTTTCTCCTTTTGAGGCCCTTGCCACCATCTGATCTCTGCTGTTAAGGCAAACACAGTTTTGATCTCTTTGATATCTTTTTTCTCCCCTCCATTTTCTTTGAGGGAAGTCCAAGTTTTTAGTGCTGGGCTGTGAATTAGGTCTCTGCTGCTCTGTGAACTGCAGGGAAACCTATGGAAAGGCTCAGTGAAGTCTCCAGGGTCATAAATCCCCCCCAAGCCCTTCTTAAAGGGTTCTTATCTGAACATCTCATGTTTCACAGGGTCCTGAAGAACAGTCTGAACACATTCAGCTCCCTCTGAGATGATGTGCCTGAGCTGGCCACCCTTCCCCGCTCACTTTCCTTGATGCCTTGGAGCTGAGAAGTGAGATTTTTCCCTTTTTTCTCCGTATATTTCCACTGTACATGAAAAGGAGTTTGGAAAATGGGATTAATATATGATATGTTAATATTCATACACATCCTCCTGAGAAGAGGTGTTATCAGGAACTGGAGGTACTCAGAAATCCAGTTTTATTAGGGATTACCCCAGAAGCATGGTGTCCTTCAGCAACTGGACTTCCCATGGTTTTGAGCATCGTACACCCTGTCATAGATCTCACTTTGGGGACTCCCAGGCTGTTTCGACAGAGATTTTTCCAGGATGGGATTTATCTTCTACATGGGCATTTAGAGCTTCTCAGTCCTCCTTGAGGATGGACCACCACCTCATGGTGGTGCAGATCCAGCTAAGCAGCAGGGCTGCACTGCTGTAAATCCCACACAGCCCCAGGAGCACACACAGGAGCTCTTTAAATCTTTCTACAAAGCAGAATTTATTTTACAGCACAGATAATCCTCCCCTGTTGTCTGTGAGAAGAAGCACAGAAGATAATCCTTCCTGTGCCCTACATCTGCCATGTCCTCCCCGGCTGCTTTGTCCTCTCATGACCCTCACTGCTCCTTCAGGATGAACCATCTGCTTGGAAATTTGGGCTGGAAATTCCTACCCATTTCCAGCAGGACCTGCCTTTCAGCAGGATGTTTGTTCTTGCTTCCCAGATGGCCTTGACATTAAGGATGGTGCTGTACAAAAGGTGCTGTGTGACACAGCGAGGTCTCCTCAAAGTTTGGACTTGTTGACTCCAAAGAGCAGCAGATCCAAAGTGCTTGCCCATGGCTGAATTAGGGCTGTAATTAAAACACCACCTAAGCAATTAGGCCATAATTACTGCTCATAGCCACGGTGATGATGTCCAATATAACATGCACAGAGCCCAGCAGTGACAGGAGGCATTTACAGAGGCTCCTTTGGCTTAGAAAATGGAAGATGTTGGGTAAAACCGTTTCCTCCAGGGCACACGGAACAAAGCAATAAATAATGGGATGAAAGCAGTGGGAAGATTTCTGGTGGGATGTTCTGTGTGCTGGGCACTGGAACAGGATGGGCTTTTCCCTGGTGGGGGCACTGAGTTTCCAGAGCAGGCGTTTGCATGAAAAGGGATTTGTTTGTGTGGGGAATCCTCTGCGTGGATGAACACAGGGATTACTGTCTGCCCCACCAAGGGTTCCAACCCTCACTCCATCCAACACAGGAGCTGCTCCAGGGGCTGGAGCCCCTCCCAAAACTCCCTTTTGGCTGAGGTGGAGGATCCAGCACCAGGGCAGGGAGTACACAAAGCCCCTCCCAGCCCCAAAAGCATTGGAATCACTCCCAAAGCAGTTACCCCTTGCAGATCCTGCCTCTGTCTGACCTCTGGAATGTGGCAGCATTCACAGGAAATCTTTGGTGTTGAGGTGAGGAGCTTCCTTATCCCAGGTGGGCCACAGCTTGGCAGGAATGCATTTTTTTAATTATTTTATAATTTGGAAAAGGCTTTGTGTGGAGATGAGCTTGGGCCCCCAGAGTTGTCATGGGGCAGAGCTCATCCTCAGCTTCCTCAATGCCAAACCCTCCCAGATTTAGGATGGGAAAGGTGAAGGACTCTGCTTCCTCCCTGTCAGATGGCTCCAGGAGAGGAGAGATTTCTCAGGGAAATATGATTATTTTTCTCCTTAAAAATCCAAGTTTTTCGCTTTACTCTTCTGAAGCTGCCTGCTGGGACAGGATTCGTGGTGCCATTCCCCTTTGGGAGTGCCCCAAATGCTTCTGGCATTGCACACACATCACTGAACTTCTCTTCACACCTTTACTGTGTATTTATTTGAACAGAAAGACAGCAATATAGGGACATAAACCCCAGCATCAGCTGTGCTCTGGGCTGCACAGAAGGCCACCTAGCTCTTTTGGCAGGCTCCTCTTGCTGCTGGCTGAACCCTGAGGTCCTGTTAATAGGATAGCACAGTTTATTATCTCATGGAGATCATTATAAATAGATGCTGTTAAAGATAATGCCCCACTGTAAACAAAGGCGCCAGATGAAATCACAATATTTAATTAGCTGCTGTCGAGGTATTTGTTGTCAGGAGGAAAGAGTTCAGCAGCCAACACTTCACTGAGGCAAAACCATCCAAACCATCCTGGAGACAGATCCTCCATAAAAATGCTTCCATTTACACAAGGAATCATTCCTTGCATGTCCTTTTTTAATCTGGTTCAGTGAATGCATGGATTTGGATCCCCTGACAGATCCAAACCTTGTCATTTTTAAAATTTGCAAAACCTTGTAACAGAGAGTTTGTTCCTCAGACAGGAAAACTGAGACACAGGAGACATAAACAGGTTGTGTTGGCACCAGCTTTTTCAGTAGGTTGCACATTCAGATTTATTAGTCTGGAGACAAATGTCTCTTTGGGGGGAATGGAAACCAAATGTTGCTGGCATTTCATGTATCATAATCACTGCAGAAAACAAAAACTTAGCAAAAAATGGGAAATGTACCCAGCAAAAAGCTTGCTCTTCCATTTCCCTCAAAAGTGCCAGACTTCATCAGAACCCAGCACACAACCCCCTCCTTCCCCCCTGCTTCCTACACGAGTGGAAACCAAAAATTACTTGCAAATTGCCCCTTCCCCGTGATTTCGTGGCATTGCCCTTGGAACAGCCGCTGGCCTGGCTCAGCAGGCAGCTGGGGCCTTCTCTTGGCAAGGACAGGAACAGGATGGTTCAGCACCCCAGGGACACCCTGGGGCTGGGACCTGGTGAGGACTCATCCCGAGGGCTGGGATTCCCTCTGAGGGGTCACAGGCATGTGGCAGTCACTCCAGGAAGAGGAGAGAGGCTGGGACAGGGACAGAAGACAGAGCAGAGGGAAGGGTAACTCTTGCATTGCTGGAACAAGCTCTACAATCCTCTTTTGGGGCCAAAATTAGATGAGAGCCCGTCTGCATTCAGAGTGTGGATGTTGAGCAGGGCTGGTGGCACAGCCCCTGGTTTGCACTGGGACATGTCCAGCAGTCCAGCTCCAGGAAAATGCTGGAGTTTGCACTCTGTGGTTTTATGTGCAGCACATGGACAGGGAGATGCATCAATACCTGTCTCCTACATCAAGAAAATTTCAATGACAAAGGGACAGAGCAAAGCCAGCACAGAAAACAGCTCTGCTCGTGAGGGGCTGTGCGTACACAGGACATACCTCACACCTTTATCCCTTCCAAGTGATCCCATATCAACCTCTGCAGAGACCCGAGTCCCCAGCTCCCATCCTTTGAGCTGTCAGGGCAGCCCTCAGCACCAGGATGAAGCTCTAATTACGCAGGATGGAGGATTTCAGGGAGCAGGCCCCAGAGGAAGCGTGGCTCGGGCAGAGGCAGCAGGAAGAGAAGTCAAGCAGGGCAAAAGGTCTGACTGCAATTTCCCTTCCAGAGAACGGGAAGAGTCCTCTGGGCAGGGAGAAACCCTCATTGTCCTGAGTCAGCCTGCAGCTTTCCCTGTTAAACACCTACCCCAACGAGGAGCAGCAGATGTTTCGTGTAAATCTGCCACAGGACAGAAACATCCAGAAGGTCGGATGGCCAGATGTACAGATAGGGATGGGGAGACAGAGGAAATTGCCTTTTCCCCTGGAGGGTTAGCAGGAAGGGGTTTTCATTAGCACTTTGGATGCAGGAAATGCAAGGCCTGAGAGCTATTAATAGAAAGGGCCTCTTCCATGGATGCTGGAGGCGAGTGGGCCTCCAGGAATGAGGAAAAGACAAATCATTTTAGACCCACAGAGGCTGTTTCATCCATGAGAAAAACCAGAAGAAATTCCTGCCTATGCCCTTCCACCAGGCTGCTGGCATTCAGGTAATTTTGCAAACTCTCCTGCAGGCTGATGTCCAGGAAAGGAGGACAGGATGGAATTTGGCTGTGGAAATGCTGATGAGGGGATGTGTCCAGAGCCTCTGAGGCGGACTGAGGTTGATGCAGACAGGATTTTTGAGGAAGGTGGCTGTGTTTGGGGAGTGATTCTGGAGAAGGGATGTGAGTTTGTGTGGAGTAAGGACAACTTTTCAGGAGTCTCAGCACAGGTGCCAAGGCCTTGCTGACCCACGTGCCTTGTACGGTGCTGGACAAATGGGTGCTGACCGTAAAAGGGAAAAAACCCACCAAAACCAGGTGCCTGAAAAGTGAATAAACCCCTCTGCCTTGTCATGCACAACCTTACAATTGTGGGGCTGTGGAACAGGAGGGACACAAGCACTGTGGTCCCTATAACCAGTTATCTCAGGGACTCTGTAAAGCACAGATGTCTCATTGCCCTCACAGAGGTGAAAGAATAAATGCATCAAACTCAGGTAGGTGATCAATTGCCCAGTTTTGCAGAGTGTAGAGGACCCACCTTGAGGGGCAGTACCAGCCCTGTAAACTCCTGAAGCAGACTGATTTATCTGTGACGAGACAAAAAATGAAAAGTCAAGAGAATATTTTACCTTAACAATTGCCTAAGGCAGCAGAGCATCCCTAGTGCCTTTTATTCCTACAGGGAGAACTCTTTGCCTCTTCCCAGCTGCACTTCAGCAATAATCATCATTATAATTCCAGAGATTTACTCCTAGTCTGTGAAGAGAATATAATATTTAGCTACTGCACAGATTAATGTCAGGCTGCTGCAGAGATGTAAAACCCTCTGCTATTGCTGTGTAATTACATTATTATGGTCCTATAATAACACAGCAATGTTAAACCCATTTTGTTTAAGTGTTGGCAAGGGTAACATCCCACTGCATGCAAAAGTTCATTCCCTTTCTTTTCCAGTCTGCTAAAATGGCCAAACACTTCTACCTATTCCCTGTGGCAGTAGCATTTACAGTAGTTAAAAATAGCAAAGCAAAATTAGCTCAAAATAATGAAAACAGAGCATTATATTGTCATGTTCCCTATGCTGCTGTTGCTGAGTAGCTGGCCCTGAGGAAGAGGGAAAAGGAAAAAAAATCATGCAGGATAAACCAGATTTCTCCAACCTGCAGGAAGAAACAAGACCAGATGCTCTTATTGCATAAAAATAATCCCTCCTAATTTTAGCAACTCCTTTGCTTTGTACAGCTTTGTACAACGACTCCTGTTGGACACTGGAGCAATGGGTTTTTGGCAATACTACTCCATAAAACCATTTCTTCCTGATTATTTTGTGTTGTGAAGGTGCTATTTACCATTATTCAGTTTGGATTACCTGAAGAAGCCAAATGTTTATCTCCTTGTGCCTAAACAACACCTACAGGTCTAACTCATTTTATTCTCTCCTTGAAAAAGCCACCTCTCCAGATGACACAGAGCAAGAAGTCTCCTCCTTGCTCTTTTCTTCTTGTTGTTGTTTGATTTTCTTCTTGAATTGAGCACATAAACCTTTGAAAATTTGGGGAAAAGTATTTTTTTTCTTTTAAAATTTCTCCTCGTTCAAGGCTCTGAATTTACACTGATTTGAGCTATTAACTTCTCCAGCTTCTCTACCTGCTTTTCCTATCAATCTGTGCCATCCTGTCATGGGCCAACATCTAAATATTTTCATGGATTCTCTGGAGTTTGGATCAATCCTATAAATGAATGATTGGACTTTATCTCCTTGAGTAGAAGCTCATGTGTAAAGTCTAATCAAAACCCTGCTGGAACCAAGGATCTTCCAGGCAAAAAATTATTTCAGAAAATCAGGGACTGCAAAATCCATGGGGACCATCTGTGCAAATCCTTCCCAGGCCTCTGAGGGTTTGGAAATCCTTTCTCTGGAGGGGTTTGACACTAAATTTGATGGTCCCCCAGCCAAAACAAGATCCATTGGGCTTTGCTTCATAGAAGTCAGTCCACTGAGGACCACTGTGCTTTCACCTGGAGGGGCTGGAACACACCTGCAAAATCCGAGCGTTTTGCTGACACATTCGTGCCAGGGGGATGAAAGAAGAGAGAGAAAAAAAAAAAAAATGAAAAGGAGACTGAAGAAATATGGTAGATTTTAGGAAAAATAGACTGAGTATTTTTCCATCTTGGCCTGGCCCTGCTCAGAATGTGTGATTTTACTGGCCTATGCCAAAGGCTCGTTTTTTGGGGGTTATTTTTGTTTATATAAAGGAATATATTTCACTGACAATATTGTAGCAGAGAAGGAAATCTTTTGGACGAGACACATGTGCTCAGTCACTGGGCATTACATCCTCTTCTTTTCCGTGCTTTCTATTCCTCAGCAAGCTCTGAGGGAAGCCACAACAGCCCTCACGCCAACAACCATCTTTCTTTTTCTCTTTCCTGGGGAACTTTGAACTGTTCTCCATGTCCTCGACAGCTCAGTGCTGTCAGAGGGGAAAAAAAGACCTTTAACAGCTTCCTCAGTGGTGTGATTGAAGGATTCAACATTGGAAGAGGCATCACCAATTATCCCTCTGGGGTAATTGATTGACAGGGGCATTGTGAGCTGCCAGCTGGGTGGACAAGCACCTGGATTCACCTGTGAGGGAGGAACACAGATCAGCCTGACAGCCTGAGCCCCATTAGCAGAGGAAGGGTCATTAAAGAAGCAAACTCCTGCCTTGTTCTTGCCATGGCCGTGCTTCGCATGGTCCAACTCAAACAAATGTCCAAAGTGACATTCCAAGCATAATAAAGAGGTTTCCATATCCGTTGCACTCTCGTTGCACAACACCCTTCAATAGAAGTGTTCAGCTAATGGAAAACCAAAGTTGCTCAGGGAAAAGAAAAATAAAAAAGGAAGAAAGAAAAGGAAAAAATGGTCAGTTTTTTCAACATCCTCTCTGCTTTCAGATGAGAAGGGAAAGGGGGATGTAGAGAAGAATGCAAAGAGCAAACATCTTAAAATGTCAACGAGAGCCTTTTGGAGGCTGATTAGAACCATTTGTGTGTGGTCAACAGAAAAAAAAAAAAAAAGAGGGGAGTTTGCAGAAAATGGAAGGGAGACAACCTCTGCTCTGTTCTGAGCCACAGAACCGATGCCAGCGTTCCTTCTGACTTTACAACTTCTTCTTGGCCTATCCGGGTGAAAGCCTGATTAAAAATTGGGGCTGAGAGTGCTTGTTGAAAAACCTCCCAGACTGTAATCCCGGCACGAGGGCAAAGGGAGACCTGCAGGAAATCATTCCTGGCTGTCTGGGTCACTTATCAAACACAGCGAGCAAAGACACCCAGTCACAGCCAAAGGAAATCCAGGGAGCTGCTCCTCACAAGGGGCTTTTTCCTTGTGTTCAGTGGGAAACAGGGAGGAGAAAACAGCCTCTGAATTACAGCTGAAGGGGGGAAAAAAAAACCCCTCAAGATTTTCTGTCTAAAAAAAAACTATAGACATGGATGGAAAGAGATTTATCTACTCCAAACCCATTTTTCCTTCAGTGGTGTCTTAGGTAAAATGAAATAAACCAAGAGGATTGAATTTCACTGGGAGAATGACTGTGAGGTCTGCTGTGCAAGCCAGATTTTCCAACCATACATTTAAAAGCGGTTACTCAAGTTTGGGTAAGAGAAAAAAAAAAAAATTAAAAAAAATAGAAAATGAAAAAATACACTTACCCAATTTCCGAGCAGTCTGTGAATCGTGAGCTTGGGAGATGCAGAGAAACAGAGCCTGTATTTACAACTCACACGGGGATCTTTCCAGAGGATGATGGTGTCAGGACTTTTTTTTGCTGCCCTCTTGACCTCTCGTGGGGGTTGTGTTTTATTTTTTGCCATCAGGGGCTTTAGAGAACATAAAATTCCTTTCCCCTTGAATGCTCCCAAGAAAAATGGGCAGCCAGGATGAGCTGCCAGAGGTCTGTGAGGTGCAAGAGCCATGAGCATTTTGAATTTTGGAGCGCCAGTGATTCACAGGCAGCTCAAACTGGAAATATCGTGCTCATGGTAAAATTAGCATCCATTATATCCACTATAAAACCAGCAGCTGCTGAAAACACTGGAGAGGGAAACCTGAGCTCCAGAAACCAAGGAATGTCACTGAAGAAGAGAGTTAGAAATGCAAGAGGGTTAAAATCTGGGAAGGGTAAAGCTGAGTTCTTGTGGTGCATCGATTTATGAGCTCCACATCAAATACGGGTGAAGGAAGAGATTTTTTTGTGCTGTTGATTTTTCCAGGATTAAAGGAGATAATTAATTTGCTAAAACTCCAACCAGAAGATGAAGAATGAGAGGTTTGGCCTCCAGAGTTAGTGATAACAGAGTGGCTGGGAGCTGATACTGATCCAAGACTCAGACCTTACAAATTACCCACGAGATTCACCACATTTTTCATTAACAGTAATTCAGGGAGATCCACTCAATATTGAACCAAAATGCAATTATTAAATCCTTGATGGGTGTCTCAATCTATGAAACCTCATTCAACTCCAAGAACTGGGTTTTATTTTGACCTGCTGGGACAATTCCCCTCATGGCACCTGTGCCTCTGTATGGACCAGGCAAACATTGCACTCATTTTTCTGGCTGGGTGCTTTTTTCCCACCAAACCTGGTTTCTATATTTAACCTGACTTGCACCAGCAGCATTATGGATTTTGTTTTTGTACTGAGTGTTTGCAGCTTTTTGGCATATCAGAATCTCTTGGCACACCTAATGCTTCTAAATGGTGCTGAAATAAATCACTCCTTTGCCTTCATAATCCAAAATGCTCTGTGGCTGGAGCTGAAATAGTGCAGTTGCTATTCAGTGGTGCTTTAATGGTAGAAAACAGAGAAAAAAACAAAATCTGAGGAGGAGACAGAACTTTTCACCTCTTTTCCATAGCTCTGATGTTAATAGATAAGAATTCAGCAATGGGGAGAAGCAAATATATCAAAAATTAGAATAGTCTTATTAAAGAGAGCAAGATGGGACAAAGTTTAGCTAAAAATGGGGTTTCTGAGCATGTAGGTAGCTCTGTTGTAGCTGTATGTTGGGAAAATCTCTCCTAAATTACATAGGAGCCTCAGCTTTTTAGATCCACCATCCAACCAAGCTCCTCTAATATCTTGCACTTGTTTCCTGAAGAGCTTTAAAAATAATCATAATGTTTGAAATTTGTCTGCTACCAGCAGAAATCCAGCAAGGAGAAATCCTCAGTTTAGCAAAATATATTGTTAATGCCTTCCTAATTCTAACAGCAGTGAGGCAGTGCACTTGCTCATGAGGAATCCTTATTTAACTAATTGGTATTACTTTAAAAGTTTATCTGTTTATTTCCTCTTTTTAATTTTACCCTGGTGAAACATCCATTCTCCAGCACAAGAACTTTAGTTTTAACCAGAGGTGTGGGCAGAACCTTCTATTTGTGGAAGTATCTCCTCTCTCTGTGGGGGGTAGGTTTGCAAATTATTATTATTATTATTATTATTATTATTATTATTATTATTATTATTATTATTATTGTTATTATTGTTATTATTGTTATTATTATTATTATCATCATCATCATCATCATTATCATCATTATCATTATTATCATCATCATCATCACCACCTGATTAAAAATCCTAACCCTCTCATGTTGCTGCATGAAGGGAGACAGGAAAAGAGAAAACAGGGCTTTAGTTTCCTGAGTTTTCTCCTAATTTCCAGTGTTTGGATTTTAAGAAGGATTTTATAAGATCTTCTGCCATTGTCCAAGAGGGTTCTGGTGAATTTGTGCTGTGGCAGGGTTACCTTAATTAATTCTGGGAGTTTTTGTCTGAGATTACCCTTAAATTAGCATCAGGTCCCTTCTTCAGCTGATAAGCAGCTCTCAGGAAGAAGGTACCAGATCTTCTCTCCTTTCCCTCCCTCCTGACAGAGGAAATTCCTCTTTGCTGTCTCCAAGGAAGTAACTTAATTTTTACAATCCTAATGCGGAAAACTAAAAGCTCAGAAACTTTGTTTTTCTGATTTTATTTTTATGGAGATATTTTCTCTGTCTTTCCAACTTCATCAAAGCTGCAGCAATGCTCTAACAACCAATAACCTCTTTAAAAGGGATTTATTTTTTTCCAAGATTTTCTTGTTTTTGCTGATATGTGAGTGAGGAAAGAATTCAGCTGTATCTCTTTATCTCCACTGGAAGGAAAGAAATTAGACAGATATATTACAAGTCTTATCTTATCCCCTGTGTCTCACACGTGTTATTGGAGGGAAGTTTCAGTTCAGGGAACATGTGAAAAGTTAAAGGAGGATAAGGGTGCTCAGGGGACAGGGATGAGGTGGTGGGGAGAGTTTGGTTGCAGAGAGGGACCAGCAGCAGGGAAATGCAAGTTACTGCTGGGAAAAGGAAAGATGGAGCTGCCACTTCCACTCTTTCACCTTTTCCAATCAAAAATAAATGCACTCTTTATTTTTTCTAACTTGCCAAGGGTGAAAAGGGATGCCTCTCAGCAGATCAAATGGGGGAAAACATTTACTGCCTCAGAAATCCTGCTGCTAGGCTCACCTTTTGTCATGAACCCTCACAACTGCAACATGCTGCTCTCTTATTTTTCAGTCCTTGGCTACAAAATTTAGCTTCTATTAAATGGAGCTATTAAATACTAGGAAACAAGTTTTGTCCATTGTCATAATTCCATACCATAAAAGCCTCCACACTTGTATATCTAAAAGAAGCTCAATATTGGAAATATTGTCAGGATTAACATTATGGATTTATTCTGCCAGCCAGAAATTCCCTAATCCATATCAATTCCCTTCCAGGCTGCAAAGTGTATCCCGTACTCCAAGTTTGCTCTCCTAAGGACAGATTTCTTTGTTGCTGTTCTCTATAAAGAGAAAAAAATATTTTGCTAAGAGATATTGAAGTCAAGCCTCCGATGTTTTTTTGCTCACTTGCTGAGAATTCAAGAAACTTTATTACTGCTGAGTGGGGAGTGTCAGATTTAAACTGCAGAACTGTGGAAGTTTTAAAATAATTACAGACAGGAGCTTTCAAATTCACCTTCTTTCTAATTTTCTGTTGAGTGTTTCCTATACTTCATATCGAATATTTCAGATAAACTATTCTGGTGATGAGTGAAAATAGGGTGAGGAAGTGGTAGAATTTATTTTAGAAATCAAGACATCACCTTCATGCCCAAAGAACTTAATGGTTTTATCTATGGGGGAAAAAATGCATTTCACATGAGTTCTCCTCCTTTATTGCCTTCTCTGCCAAAAAGTAGGAAAAGCAACAGAAAATCTGGGAATTTTCTGATGAAGACAAAGAGGTTTTATGGATGAATTTTGATGCTGAAGGCTGAAGGAAATCGTTTGCTCCCAGCCAGGGCAGCAAGGGCTGAGAAAGGCTCCAGAAGCACCAAGGGCAGGGTCGCCTCCCCCTGACCTTGTCGTCTCATTAAAAGGGGGATATTCAGAATTCCATATTCAGCCCCCTGTGGATTCCTCTGGGTCTCAGCTTTCTGTCTCTGGCAGGAACTGGTACTGATGCCAACTTTTGCACTGACACAGATTGGAGTTGACACTGGCAGCGATTCTTTTCCAATAAATTCGACACCAGACACCAGAAATGTTTGCCACGAGGCGAGACTGCTCTCCAACCGCTCTCCACCCCACCAGCGCAGATCTCCTCTAAAAAAAAATAATCTGTCAGCTTAACTCTCTGCAGCTTCTTTTGCAGGAATAACACCTTCCTGCAAGGGGAACTGCAGAGAGTGAGAGGTGATTGGGGAGCACTGCCAGCCTGCCGTGGCACTCAGGAGAAGGTGTCACACCCGGGTGTTTGTAACCCACCTGATGACACAGCAATGGGATTCTACCACGAGAATCCACCCCTGAAACCTGCCAGCTGCTGGCTGCTCTATCCCTTCTGGCTTCAGGGGTTTGAACAGGATGTTTCTGGTCTGTAATCAATGTAAACTTCCCATACAAAATCTGGTGGAATGTCCTGATTCCTGAATCAAACACTCAGCGCCGCGTTCTCTCTCTAAGCATAACGTTCCCTGCTTTAGCCATGGCGCTGGAAACGAGAGCAGCCTCTAATCTCTTTCTGCCATCTAACATGTTTTAAAACAGGATGGAGCTGGCAGGTGAGATATCAAATAGAGAGCAGCCAGCACAGCTGGAGTATTTTGGAATCAAAATGCATCCCGCAGCCTTATCGCCTTGGGCAGCGTCTCGGACCCGCTCCTATTGATACATACCCATAAGCTTTGGGTTAGGTTTCTCCAAAGCCAGGAAGCTGTCAGCCTCAGCAGGACTGAGGAACAGGAGAAAAGTTATTCCCATGCATAAATCCTTCAAAATGAGCCCCTCAGTGTGTTCACAAGTGATATTTTTAGTGTTGTTGTCACTGTTAATAAGTGAACTAGTAATTAAGCGGCATTAAAAATATCTGTTGGTTCTGTACTATGTTTAGGCACAATTTATTGAGTCATTTGATTGGGAGACACAGTAGCTGTTTGATGGAGTTTTATTTAATATTAAATAAATATATTTATTTAGTGTTTAATGGCTTAGCCCAGCCTGACATCGTGGTGTTCACAGGTGTGCAGAAGTGAGCAAGACACCCCTGGAAATAAAGATCACAAATTCAGCAGTGATTCAGAAAGGAAACCAAGGACATGTCAGGAATACCGGGCTGTGTTTGCATTTGACCCTTGCAGACTTTTGAGATGAGGATGGATGGTCAGCAGCGTGTGCCTGAAAGCCTCAGCTGCCCAAGGTGTGGTACCTGTGGCTTCCCGTGGGAATCAGGGCTGCTCCCTGTGCCAGTGGAACCCCCAGAAATGACTGAGAGGATGCCGTGCTCCACCTCAGCCTCATCACACTTGACAAAGTCACGTCTTCTCAGGGATGTTTCTGGAAACAAGTTTGTGTTTGTGCCTCCTCCCAGGGCTCAGAGGAGTGACTGCTCCCCCAGCCCCAGCTCAGAGCACAGAGGCATGGAAACACCTGGAGGGCCACCAGGGTCCCCAGCAGTGGTGTGTTCCCAGCCTGAGCTCCTCTAACACAAAACTGACTTCTTTCTCCTGGGTCTCGAGCAAAACAACTCAACATTGTGATACTGTCCCCTGTCTTGACTTGAACCCAGGCCTCCCAGCTGCAAATTCAATAGCAAATACCTGCTTTCTATTGAAAGCTGCCTAATTGGCTGCTGTTCCTGCTCCTCCAGCTGAATTTGCATTAAAGAAAGACCTGCAATCCTTGGCATTCCCCATCCTGCTCCACATTTAGCCTATGGAGCTGGCAGTTCTCTTAACGCCCACATCTGTCTGTGCTGGCCACAGCTGATTTATGTTTAATATCTCAAAGGCATGTGGTGCCAGTCCCACGTCGAGCTCTGGATTGTGGTGGTCCGTCTGTATTTGTTGAAATTGGGCCCAAAGAAGCTGGCTTGGAGCAGAGACTGCGAGGAATGTGAGCCAGTGGCCGTCCAGACAGCTCTGTCAGCAAGCTCAGGAAACTGGCTGAAAAATACTGGGAAGAGGCCCAGATTTCAAACAACCTGTGGAGCTCTCATGAGAACACACTGTTTTAAAACAGAAAGTTGAGTGATATTCTTAATTACAGTTGTTTTTTTTTTTAAAGAAATGTTAATGATGGCCTTTGCCCTTGCAGAACACTAGGCACGTTCCCCAAATTCATGGAACAAGCACCCGTCATCCTCTTGTGTGGAGATTTCTTCTCCATGCCCTGCACTGAGCACTTTTAATTCCCAGGCAGAGATAAAGATCAGGACACTCGTGGGGTCTCACAGCTGTGGGACTTGTGGATCTTGACAGCAGCACTGGCCTTATAAAGAAATGTTTTCCACAGGAGTTCCGTTCATGTCCACCACCTTTCCCCACTGGATAGCTCAGAGCTGAGGGTGGGTTTGGCTTTTTCAAGCTGTTATCCCAAAAACCAGAAAGCCACCGGCCTGAGAGTTCAGATCCTAAGGGTTTTATCTCCTGAACTAAGGATCTCCATGGTCTTATACCAGGATGACGTGAGCACAAATAGGATTTAACCGAGCTCTGGCTTTAGGGCTCAATACTGGGGGAATGGGGTGAAAGAGTCTGGGCTGTCTGCTGGATGATCTAATGGTCCCTTTTGGTCTTAAATTTTATGAATTTAGGCTCTGAGTGGAATCTGGCTCATTGAGTTGGTCAGAGTTTAGCCTGGGAGAATGAAACAGCTTTTAATCATGAAGAGGCACCTTGTGCCCTGCCTGCCGTTAAATTGCACTTGGATGCTTTCTCTTGAGAAATCCTCCTTGGGTTTTTTCCTCTATATTTATTGGTCATGTGACTGGCTCAGCATATCTGGAGCTTGGGAAATTGCACAGATTTAATATTAGACCATAATTTTTTATATCTATATATGTTGGGACAGCGTTTCACCACTTTTTCAGGGCAGGAAGTGACTGTCCCGTATCCTGACGTGCACAGAGCTTGCAAAAACAGGTCAGTGAAACCTCGGGTTTAATTCATAGCTCACTTGATTTTAGAAGATTTTCTCTCCATTAAAAAGTACTCAGAGGATGAGTTTTACAACATTGAAAGGCGGTGCTCGTAAAATGTAAACCACGAAAACTGAAAGCCAAACTTGGTAAGAGTAAAGTGTTTTATTTAATTTGAAAATATCACATATGAATGAAAAGAGATTTTTTTCCTGTGTTTATAAACTGATCTTATTATTATTCCACATGTCAGTGCTCTACAGATTTCTTTGAAAGTCAGTGATGACATTAGAAAGGAGAGTAAACAGAGGAAAACACATTAAAAATTAGCTCTTGACAGTGACTCGGGGTTTAACAGCACAAAGCCTTCCTTGTGATATTTGGTAGAGGCTAAAATTATGTGGCTCTGTCAAACTGTAACTATCAGTGAGTTACACAAAAATTGTCTGTTAAATACCTGCTTCTTTTGGTCAGCAGCTCGGTGGCCATGGTTTGTGCCAGCTGGCCTAGAAACTGTGAAAATTAAGTTTATGGCTCAGTCCTGATTCTCTGGCAAAAGTGTGTTTGAAGAATAGGGTTGGGAGGGAAGGAGAGGATTTGGGAAGTTTCAAGGAGAATGGAAAACCAGTGAAACACAGCCCCGGACTATTTAATATTCATATTTAGTACTTCTTGATCCCCACAGGCTGCTGTATGGACAGTATTAAATGCTGGCCTTGATGGAGAGTTCTGCACAATTTAATACGCTCTGGACAAAACCTCAAATTACCAGTCCAGAAATAAAGAACTCCAAAGAACTTCTGGGGTCTGCTTCCTCTTTTTAATTGCTTTGCTCCTTACTCTGCTACTTCTGCAGGACGTTTGTTCCAGAGACTTTTGCTGCCAATGGAAATGCCTTGGTCTAAAGAGACCACCAAATTCAGCAAACTGGACATTTTCACATCATTCATTTCCCCTCTAAATCCACAAATGCCTGTCTGGCCAGCGTGTGCTCTGTAAGTCAATATTGCCCTTTATCCAGTGAGTTTTCCCTCCTCCCAGAAAGTTTCCCTGGGTGTATTCCCAGGGGACAGTGGTGTCCCTGCTCCATCTCTGCTTGGCTGAGGTGGAGAGAGCGAGGTCCCTATGCCAGGGAGCATCCTCGTGTCTTCCCATACAGGTCTGCCTTTTCCTCTCTTTTCCCACAAATAAGAATGGAATGGAATGGCATGGAATGGCATGGAATGGCATGGAATGGCATGGAATGGCATGGAATGGCATGGAATGGCATGGAATGGCATGGAATGGAATAGAATAGAATAGAATAGAATAGAATAGAATGGAATAGAATAGAATAGAATAGAATAGAATAGAATAGAATAGAATAGAATAGAATAGAATAGAATAGAATAGAATAGAATAGAATAGAATAGAATGGAATAGAATAGAATAGAATAGAATAGAATAGAATAGAATAGAATAGAATAGAATAGAATAGAATAGAATAGAATAGAATAGAATAGAATAGAATGGAATAGAATAGAATAGAATAGAATAGAATAGAATAGAATAGAATAGAATAGAATAGAATAGAATAGAATAGAATAGAATAGAATAGAATAGAATGGAATAGAATAGAATAGAATAGAATAGAATAGAATAGAATAGAATAGAATAGAATAGAATAGAATAGAATAGAATAGAATAGAATAGAATAGAATGGAATAGAATAGAATAGAATAGAATAGAATAGAATAGAATAGAATAGAATAGAATAGAATAGAATAGAATAGAATAGAATAGAATAGAATAGAATGGAATAGAATAGAATAGAATAGAATAGAATAGAATAGAATAGAATAGAATAGAATAGAATAGAATAGAATAGAATAGAATAGATCTCGGACTTGCAGAAATCCTCACTCTCATTCCCTCAACTTGATATCTCCCAGTATTAAATCTAATGCTTTTTTTATATTACTTCAGCCTTCAGGATCCTCTGGTTCTTTACACTGGGCCTCTTTTTCAAGGTTCAGGTCTCCAAAATTAATTTGGATTCATTGTCTATTATTGTCTGAACTTTGGTGCTATGGTTCTCAAGAACTAAAAATTGGTCTCAAGATGGATCTTTGGAAATGGATATAGACTCCAAATATTCCAGACAATGGGATCAGCTCCCCTTTTAGCATGTTTCCCTTTGGGTTCCCTACTGGGTTGCAGTTTGGTCCCTTCTTCATTTTAAAACCAAAATGTTCCTCTGGAGCACAAGGTGCTGTTTATAAAATGTAAAAAGATCAGGGAAAGACTTTAATATAAAATTGCCTCAGGTAAGCTCACTTCACATTTTGTTTCTTTCTTTACCTCAGTGTCTATAATCACCCTTATGCTCTCCTTTAATTCCTGAAGTTTTCAGATGACCAGGAGCAACTGCAGCTGCTCAGGTAACCCCAGCTGGAAACATTTCTTTCTATCGTGCCAGTTTTTCCACTCTTCTGGGTGATGATATTTCCCTTCTGTGCCTGATTTCAGCACACTGAATCCTCTGAATTTTCTTCCCCCCTCCAATGTGGGAACTCTCACTCATGAACCCTCCAGCCTTTACCCCATGTTCTGTACGCTCTCCCTTGCTGAAAACACATTCAGTGAACTCATTTAATTTTGGGAATTATGCTCAGCTGCTCTCAATCCCAACACCATCCTCACTGTGCAGCAAACCCACGTCATCTTTTCTGGTTCTCCTTTTATTCTTCTGGTTGAGGAACTTCTGTTGTTTATTTTAATATCCTTTGCAAGGTCTAACTCAGCTTGACTTTTGGCAGTTCTCACTTTACCCCTGTGCTTGCTGACCTCTAAAATGCAGCTTCCTTTGCAGATTCATCTCTTTTTCCACTCCTATCCCTAACAGACCCTATGGAGTGAGCCAGGGAGTTCCAAACCCTTCAGGCTTTTCCTCCCTTGTTTGCAACGTGAGTCCCACATCAGTTTTCCACTTGTGGTGCAAAGAATTTTCAAACATCCTGCAAGAACAGGTCAGCAAAAGCTTAGCTGGAGCTGCTCGCCCTAATCAGAGCCTTTCATAATCAGAGATCACTCTTTGAAATAAAATTGGTCAAAAAAGAAACCATCCCAGCTACAAACTTTGGGGTTTTTATTCCCTCTCTATTTGGGTCAGCTTACAGTGGCTGACGTTTTATTCTGATTCTCAACCTCCTTTTTCAGAAGATCATCTCTAAGTGCCAAAAAAAAAAAAGAAAAAAGGTTTAAAATGCATTTACTTTTTGTGATTTTATGGTCAAGGTATCTACTGGTGATCACATCCCAGGTAAAAATAGTTTGCTATTGCTGATAGTGTTCATGCTCCACGTGTCTCACATGTTCAAACAATTCCTCGTGGTATTACATTATCTAAAACCATTTCAGGTCTTTTTTTCAAAGCCTGAAACTTGAACAATTCTCTGAGAATTAAAGATGTGGCACCAGTTTGAGCTTGGCATTGCTATCATGATGTCAGATAATGTGCTATCCCTAAAAAACAGACCAAGGCACTACAAGGGGGTGAAGTGGAGTGTCCAAAAATGAATAAATTAAACAATATCAGCATTGAACTTTGGAAGATCCTGCATTTATATGGCTGTTTACATTCACAGGAACTTGACTGTGGTTTAGAGAATAAATAAAATTACTCTCTAAATCTCGCAAACACATGGGTATAGCAAGAAAAGACATATAATTATTGACTTCAGAGAAGTGAAGAAAAGGCTGTTTCCACTGAAAGCAGGAACAACTTCCTTCCTTACATGAATTTTCTAAGATATTGCCTGAAAGAAACTTCTATAATCCTATCTAAGGGCTTGATCCCTGCAAGGAAATGAAAGTTACTCATTTCTTGGGTTGCCTGAAAGCATTTTTTCAAATCATTATTTGACCAAAAATGGAAGGCTTTATTTAGTTCAGTGAGTTTTTCCCAAAAGGTGTCTGCTTTGGTTGCCTTCATTTTTGATTAGGAGCTTGCAAGGTCTCTGCAGTATTTCCAATGAAAACTGGGAGACGAGGGCTCTCTTAGTCACTTTGCAATTTTTTGCATAATTTTGCTTTTGTGGTGGAATTTTGTAAATGCATGAGTAATTTTCAGGAAAAACAAATATTTCTTCTTCCTTTTTTTTTTTTTTTTTTTCTTATTTTACAAACACGTCCCTGGGATAATAATGTGGCCTTGTTGAAATTTTGTACTGAAACGAGCTCCATTTTTCCTTCCCAGTGCCACCAGTTTCTCACACAGTGTGGAACAAAAATTAGAGGAACACGTAGCTCCTCTCCCACAGAAATGCCAAACTGCAAATGGAACGGAACAGCTGAAACTCCCAGCGAGAGGCACGAGGGCTGAGGTTGCACAATCAGGATTTCATCCTCTGGCACTATTTGTTTTAGGCTTGCAAAATCTGCACAAATATCCAGAGATCATATTTATCCAGCACCTCTGCCACGGAACATCGTGGGGGCCTAAAGAATGTGTTCGGGAAGGGATTAGACCAATTATTGGTGAATAAATTCACCAAAAATGTGAGTCTGGATGTAATATCTGGTTTATTTAGTTCCTGGGCTGCTGGGAGCTGGAAGGACAAAGCAGGGAAAGGATCATTCTGTTCTTGTCCTTGTTTTTAACTTCTTTTCCCTAACCAATTACTGTCTGCTGCTAATAGAGCACCATGATGATGCTGATTGTTGTGATTATTACAAATGATCCATGTCTAATTTAAATTTTAAAAGTAACTGCATTCTGCTGTAACTTCAAATCTATTTTCTCACATCTCTTCTAATTCTGAAGTCTTCCAGTCCAGCTTGGCTTTTCCAGTCAAATATAATTTCATCAGGAGAAATAAATTATTTCAATAGCAGACTGCATTTCCTCACGATCCCATTTACCTTCAAAATATCTGGTACTGTTCATGAGAAATAAATCACTTAATCATTACTCAACCATGGAAGAATTTGATGGAGACTCTTCCTGGTTTTGATGTCCTCTAATCATTCTTGGAAGTTAGCAATAAAGGAGTCGATCCCACAGCTGTTAATTAACTCATTCCTTCTCTCTCATGACTCCTTTACTAATTTTATTTCCACCAAGAGGTGCTCTGGGGGGATTTTCTCATTGTCCAGCTGGGACAGTCATATTATAATCACACTTCATTTTCAGCCTTAATTGGTTTGAGCTTGGACTTGATGATCTCAAAGGTCTTTTCCAGCCTAGGTAATTCTGCAAATCTCTCATTCTGTAAACATTAGTATTGGTGGAATTTGTTAGGATTGTGACAAGTCTCTTATTTTTGAAAAAGTTCTCCTTAAGCTGGTTTTGAGATAAAGTTGGTGGCACACATGGCATTAATGTCTTGTTCTTCTTTGTAAATCAGAAGTGAGTAATCCACCAGAATTGAATTCACTGAGACACAACTAGAAAGTTTCCACCAATGTCTTCTCAGTATACTTCAATTCTTACAGTCCCTTACAAAGCAAAGTGTTTAAGGATTTATTTAGATGCTGAAATGTGTTGATGAACATGAGAGGGACTTGAGAACATGCTTAAAGTTAAGTGCATAAGTAAACATTTTGCTGAATACCCAAATGATTGCAAAGTGTGATTTCTTAAATTCAAATGAATGCTCACAGAGGTATTTTGCATTTATTTCCTATATGGTGTTTGGACAAGCAGGCAGGGTGGCAGCGCAGTCTGCTGCAGTCACAAATAAACACTGCAAAGAAGGTTTTGTGCTCTGGACCCATCTTTCACAGGGGCAGAACATTTGGGGAACGGGGATTCCCAGCAGGTTTTGGCATCAGGAAGTAGCAGCAGTGCCATGGGAGCTGCCAGGTTTACCTGGCTGTAACCAATTAAGGAACATGAGCTTGATTTAAGATTTATGCAAAGATTTCTATCTATATTAAAGCAAAAATATTTAAGAAGACCCATTTAAAATAATGGCCTTTCATGAGCAAAAATTTACATTATTTCAATAAGTTACTTCTCTTGGTGCTAATTGTTTAGTTAATTAGGATGTTTTTAATGCAGTTATGATAAGTTTCCTGGACCATTGCACAGGAGACATTAAACTTTGGCATTGCTGAAAAAAGCAAATTGTTGGTCAACAAACGTGATGGCAGTGGACTCACAAATGTCATCCTCACTCAGGTGAGCTTTCTGCTGGTCCCAAAGAGAGTTTTGCCTTTGGAAAAGAAGAATTAAGAA
The DNA here is from genome assembly GCA_013398275.1 of Promerops cafer. Lineage (NCBI taxonomy): Eukaryota > Metazoa > Chordata > Aves > Passeriformes > Nectariniidae > Promerops > Promerops cafer. The sequence goes on along the minus strand of VZSE01010539.1, from coordinate 3,244,572 downwards.
CTTCAGGATCAGGCCTAGGGTTGGTCCCAAAGAACACAAAGAGTCTTTTGGGATCACTGTCTACTGTACTTTCCTGACACCATCAGTATTTCACATCGCCTCTATGAAAAGACAGCAGGAGGAAGGATTTCTTTCCAGAAAATTAGGGATTTCTTTAACTTTTTGGGGTCTGGTGTGCCCAAAGCATGTCAGTCAGTGGCTCTTTTGCTCTACAGCCAGGCAATGGGCATTCACTTCTTTCCTTCATTAAATTGGAGACCTTGGTGGTCTGCTGGAAAATGAAAAAAAAAAAAAAAAATTAGGAAAGGGGTACTGGAGAGGGGAGGGTGAGCGCGTGAGAGAACCACATGTTCGTGGTGCCTGTGTATGAACAGCAAGCTTTCTGGCCTGACATTTATTGAAAAAATAGATCTTACACTGTATCCACCCATCACCTGTTGAGAAACACTGACCCCATTACAGAGGTTGGATTTACACTGGCTCTGTATAACACCCTATAAAGGAGGCCACTGGTGCAAAAGATTAAAGAATGCTGTTAAGTAAGTTGTTTTATTTCTTTTGAGACCGAAAGAAAGCTGCAAAGTGAGAGAAAGCTTTCCTGGGTTATTTACTCTTCATTACCGGGGATCTTGAAGGGCCTTGTATAAACTGCTCCAGTCGGGTCATGACAACACTTTATAAGGTGCAAATGTTGAGGTGGAGCCAGTGCTGCAGTGCTGGGGAAGCGAATGGAAAGGTCCCTCCCGACTGGATGGAAAGTTAGTGCTAATAAAAGCTCACGGCTTTGGCACGGCCTCCCAGGCACCAGGGGCCCATGAACACCACTTTGCACCAGGGCCCCGAGCAAGTGCCCCGGCACACGCTGCCCTCGGTGGAGTTTCTCCAGGTGAACTTTGTAAAGTCCTGGTTGGAGCTAAAAATCTCATGTTTAAGGGCTGGGGGAAAAAGAGAAAAAAAAACAAAATCCGACTTGTTTTTTACAAGCTGCTGTATAATGAATGGCCCGTTTCAAGGAATGTGTGAGTTCCTATTAGGGCTCGGTGAACGCTGCAAAATGTTTTCAGTCAACGCGTGTCCCAGTTTTCAGACAAATGGCTTTCTGTGTACTTGCTGCCTTCTGCTCTCTGCCTTCCCAAATCATCTGGGGGATCTCGTTCTACCTGGCCAAAGGCTGGTGGAGAGAGCTCACCTGCCTGCCACAGCAGTGGGATAACACCGTGCCTGCCTCTCACCCCCTTTTTGTTCAGTGAACTGGGAACCTGCAGCTTTTTGGGGCCAAGCAGGCTGGAAGGTGAAGCGAGGCTTCCAAAGGGTCACGAACATTGTGTGGCTACATCCAAGCTGGGAGATGGAGGATTGACCAAGTGATCCAGCCACAGGCTTTTGGGGTTGAATATATTGCCTTGAGACATCCTCAAATATCTGAGGCATCTCCAAGGGGCTGACAGATTCCACACAGGATCTGTGGGGGACCCTCATCCTTGGCAGTAGCTGTTGGGGCCAGGGAGAGTCCTGAGGAGATCCCAAATAATAATAAACAGCCACATGTGGCTTGAGCCCTTTAAACACTCTCCGACCAAAGGCTGGCTGGAAATGTGGGGACTCAGAAAACCCCGGCTGAAGGAGACAAACAGAAAAGAGATGTGCCCACTGCTCAAAAGAGGAAAATGCAAAGGAGATGCAGAGGTAGGAGGTGTTTGCTTTCACCAACCATGGTGAAAACTTCTCAGAGCAGTGAGGACCCTGGTAAGAGGCTGTTTTGCTCAGTCCTCACTCAGCAGAAACCTGCAGCTCTTCTGCACTGCCTCAGAACGAGCCCTTTGCTTTGGAGCAGATACAACGCAAAACCCAAATTCCTCCTCCTATTTTCACATCTGCCTGAAAAAAAAATTTGAACCACAGCTACGAAAAGGCTTTGGAGAAGTGGGCAAAGCAGCTCAGGAGCCTCTGGAGGTTCTCTGCTGGCTTTGGGATGTCTCATGTCTGAGCTATGACATGTTGCATCAGAAGGGTCACTTCAGGCAATGAGTTCCTGTGCCCCCCCGTTGGTGCTGTCCCCAAGCACTCCCTGGCCATGGGCAGGGATGGATGGACTCTGGGCAGCAGATGTCAGGATGTGAGAAAGTCTCCATTTATTCAGCCGGCCTTTGAGGAAGCTTCTTTCTCATCCCACCCTTTCCACAACTCTGTTTGGACACAAACATGATTTTTGTGTAGGAATAGTTTCTTCATAGCCAGGAAATGGACTGTGAATGAGATGTCCTTTTGAAAAAAAATATTTTTTTTTTCTTTTCAGATCCTCCAAGCTGGGAATAGTCCCTTATTTCCCACGCAGGGATGTGAGGCTGGCATGTGCTCTGCATTTGCAGCAGGCAGAGCAGCTGCACGGAGCTCAAGGAGTTGGGCTCGTTCTGTGTGAGCAGGACTGAGCCCTGCAGGTTCAATTAACAGACTTTGGAAATGCACCAAGGCCTGACGATCCCCAGGCTTGTTTTAAGGGAAGGAAGGTGGCTGTTGGAGGAGAACTGGACCTGCCAGGGTCTGAACACAGTTGGGACACATAGTGAGAGCCTGGAAAGCCTGGAACCTGTGCTCTGATGGTTTCCGAGCCAAGAAGTCCCAAGGCTGGGACAATAAACAAACAGGAATGGGCTGTGCAGATGAATGCCTCGTCTTTGGGTTGTAAAATCCATATGCTTCCCAAGTCACAAGCCCCAGCATTTAGCTCAGAGGTGTTTAATGAAAGGGATGAACAGAAAGCAGCTTCACAAAATAAGAAAAAATGGGATTTATATTTTAAAAAATACATCACTTTTCAAATTCTTAAGGGCTCATTAAGTTAAAAAATCTTTCCATTACTAATTTCAGCTAATTACCATCTTAAACTAATGAAGACCTTGGCTTCTGGGATCAAAGGCTGGTGCTTCAAAGGAGGGCAAATTCCCTTGAAGTCGCAGCTCCCAAACACACACACTGGAGCAGAAGGCCAGGGAAGGTGAGCACCAGGAGAGCTGATGAGGGAGGCAGACCCATCCCCACCCCCCTTCACCTCCACCTGGAACGTGGGCACGCTCCAGTCTTGTTCCCACCATCCAGATCCAGAAGAAATCCCAGGCTCTTTGCCGTTACTGTTCCCATCCTCCTCGTTAAGCCTCTGCGTTTTGGCTCCTGAGGTCAGAGTAAAACATCCTTGGTTGCTCATGGTTGATGACTAATTTGAGGTGAAAAGTCCTGAATAAGGAGTTTTCCACCCAACAACCTAAATTCCCCACTCTGGCACAGCTTCTTTTAGAAGAAGTCCGTTCAAAAATTGGATTTTGGGATGAATCAACTGAGCGAGAGGAAAAACTGGCCTGCCAGCTGAATATTTAATTGTTGTATCTGTGAAAGCAGTAAAGGACTAGGAGGGGGCAGGCAAGGAGGGAGGAACAGAAATATTCCGGGATGGCTGGGAAATGCACCATTTTTTTATTTATCGACTCTGTTTACTTTAAAACACATCCAACTGGAACGCTAGGTGCAGACATAAAAATTAAAATAGAAAACATCCTGGGCCAGCCTCTTGGAGGATGCAAATTGGCATGGGAGTTCCCATGGCTTCCAGCACAGCCTGCTGCACTCACACCAGCTGCACTCACGGTGAAGGCAAAGTCAACCCCACCACTGATTTTGTGAAGAGAGGGAAGGAGAGAGAGAGAGAGAGATGAGGTCTCTAAGTGCTAAATTATGAGGGGCATGGTGGCTCTGAAGGAGAGCAGAAAGGAAGGGGAAGCCAAGGCAGGTCAAGGAGCACAGGTGGGCTCCAGATCCGAGTCGTGCCACGGCTTGCTGCCATTCCTGGGTGGTCCAAAGGTGTAGCCCCACCGAGGGCTCGTTGCTGTAAACCAAGCCCTCGCCTCCTGGACGTGCCATGGGCTCAGGGGAAGCGAGTTCAAGTGGGGTCAGCAGAAAGAATACGGTGGTTGAGTGGTAACAATGCGCACAAATTACCAACAGATCGTGAAAGGCGGCTTCAGTCTGGGAAAACGCTGGAAATGGGGGGGGAAAGTACAGTTAAACTTCATCTGCACCATAGGGGATGTTGAGGACTTGCTTAAAGTCTGTGTGATGCTCCTTGTGTGTTGTTTATATGATGTTGGTAGGAATAACCCCATGTTTCCTTGCTGCATGGATAAATCCCTTCTGGAAGAGTCACAATGGCTGGCCCAGGCTGTGATGGAGCTCTGAGGGGCACCAAAAATGCCTTCAAATCCATGGCAGATGGGAGTGACTGCAAATGATCAGATCTGCAACTGGAATTATGTTTTCTCTCTCCTCAACAGGCAGGAATCTCCAGGGAGACTGGCGGTGCGGAAAGACATTTTTTTCTGCAGCAGCCTGGAGTATAAATCATGGTTTAGTCCCATCTGGGCATTTCCCTCAATTTATAAATAATTTCCTTTCTCCTAGCAAGTACTTCATGCTTGCTGTGGGGTGCTGGAGAGCTTTTTCCCAGTGAATATATGGACTTTCCTGGGTTACACACAATTCCATAGGTGCAAGACTGTGAAGAACAGACTCCCAAATGTTCCTTTCCCAACTGGAGCCCCTCTAGTTTTTATGCTGGAAAAGCAGCAGATAAACATTTAAAACTGGACAAAAGATGTGAGAAATAAAATATTTACTTCAAAAAATCTCAGATGAAATTAGTCAGCTCACATTTGATCAATTTTTCCTTTTTAACACACCTTTATTACTGAAGAGAAGAGCCAGGCAATTGCCTTTGCAATAATACCATCACAGAAACATGCCCCAGTGAACTCTCTCTGAGATAACATCTTCAGTAATCTTTCCACTGTTAAACAAACAGCCAGAAAGGAAAACAAGAGTGAATCCAAATATTCATTTCTCCTTAGCAGTTGTGTTTTTGGGAGTGGAATGGTTCTGGATGGAGGATCCTACATATGGCTTAGTTAATGGGTCGTGATAGGAGTGAAAACCTTCCTAAAGAGGAATTTAAAGACGAGGGCTCAAAGAAGAGCCTTTCTTGTCGTAATTTATGGGCTGAGTGCTGGCTTAAGAAATGCAAATAATCCCCAACAGACATGGCTGACATCCACTGACATCCACGGGAGATTTCTTTGGGCTGCCCAGAAAGATGAGAGAAATGCAGCAGCATCTGGTAGTGCCTTTAAGGAAACCATGAGCTGAGGAAGCGACTCACATTTCTCTGATTTTATTAGTATTGGCCAAACCTGGGAGATCTCACCTAGACTTTAATTGGCCAAAATGTCTCTTGAAGGCAGTTGGAATTTGCCTGGGTTAGGGGTTCTGTACCAGCTGAAAAAGGTCTTCAGGACTAAACCCCAGTGCCCTTTCCTGTACCAGATGCTCTGACGAGGTGTCAAGAGGCCCCCACAAGGCCAAGTGCAGGGCTCGAAGCTGAACAAGCACTGTGGCTGACAGGGAACAATATTTTCCCTTGCATCTGACCACGATTAGAGAGAGAAAAGAAGACAGAACCATTCCTAAAAATGTGAACCACAAGCAAAACTTTAGATGGAGACATCGCTGGGCCTGCCAAGACCATTAAGAGCACATATTTTGCTGTTTCATCTCCATTTCTACCATTTTATGGGATTAGGGAATGGTTTGGGTTGGAAGGGACCTCAAAGCTGATCTCGTTCCAACAAAGGTCACCTTGTGTCTATCCCAGATTGCTCCAGGCCCTGTCCAGCCTGGCCTTGGACACTTCCAGGGATCCAGGGCCAACCACAACTTCTCTGGGCAACCTGTACCAGGGCCTCACCACTCTCACAGGGGAGATCTTCTTCCTAATTTTCCATAAAACAGCATTTTGACTTATTTTGGTCCTGGAAGTAGCTGTCGTTTGGTGTCCTCCTGGAAGCCACTCTCATCTGAGATTTGGGTGCTATGGAAAATGGTCAGTAATTAATCCAAATTGATAAAATTTGGAAAGAAAAGGCTTTGGATGCTTTTTGGACTTGCAATGGGTGTTTTTAAAGACCTTGAAAAGAATGATGGGTGCAGTCTAAGCTGCACTGAGCTGATTTTACTTCAAAGCTTGACCTAAACAGCTCTTTGATGGCTTAGACTTCAAAATCATTTATTCATCCCCTATTTTTTACATTTCCCTATAGATTTTTATTACAAAAAAACCCCAGTGTATGTGTTTTGATTTAAAGAGCTAAAATGCTGGTTAACACTGGTTATTTTAAATGGCTGAGGCTTGTTTAGTTACACGGAACTTCCCCTTTCTATGGAAAATTGTAGGAAATTAATAAAATGTTCTTAGTTTAGGCTGTCTAAGCTTATACGTATTGAGATTTGGGTGGTGGTTGTGTATGAGTGTGTAGGCACATACAGATGGATGGATGGATGGATGGATGGATGGATGGATGGATGGATGGATGGATGGATGGATGGATGGATGTGTGTGGCAATGGAGAAGAACCTTGGACACACTGGAAATTTCCTAGCAGCACAAGTGATAGGCCATTTTTCTAAAGAGTTTTATTGGGATTTTTATTTTTTTTTTGGCTAAGGTGTGAAAATTGGCAGCTCACTGCATTTTCTGACGGACTGCTGAAGATTGGCTAATTAAAAACCATGTCTAATTCCAAGTCAAACAAGCTGAGGCCACTAAATCTTCATGGGATGTTTGTCTGAAATATTTCAGTGAGTGCTAACGTTTGCAGAAAGAACAATATTGTCAATCCATGTTCACAAGTCCAATCCACCACTTGCTATAAAGCAAAAATAGTATAAAATTCGCTTTCTGTGAGTGATCAGTCTTCACACTCCTTCCAGGCAGGAAGTAGAGCCCAAACCATACGATTTGTTTGTTATTTATGTAAGTGATAACACTGATTTAAGTGCAGAGCTGGCTTTTTAGCAAAGGTTTGATGGTTTATTCAGTTTCCCAGCTGGGGTGATTAACGTTAAAGGATTTCCCAAAGGCCCCAAAATTCAGTGATGCACCAGCCCCTGTAGAAGCCCCCCATCCTCCTCCCCTTGTCATTCAACAGGCTCCTCTGCGTTCTAACAAGCACCACACCGGGGAGGCTGAGGACAGAATTTTGGCCTCATTTCCTCAAGCTTATTAATTTCAAAGTGCTCTTTTACTAAATACACACCGTGGGCTTCATGAATCTACATTCCAGCCCCAGAGACATGGTAGACAGTGAAATAATTTTCCCCAAAGATGTGATGGAAGCTCCATAACTCAAATCAGGCAGAATTGGGTCTGACAAAGCCCGGGCGAGCACGTTGGTGCAAACAGAGTTCCTTTGGCAGAGGGAGTCAGAGCAGAGGACTCAGTGTGCTCTCGTGCACCATTACTCACCCTGTGGTCTCTGTGAACCACTGGTGGTCCATGAGGCATCAGAACACGGCCCCAGAGATGATGGAAATGTCTTTGTTGTGTTTTTGTTTTTAATAAAAAGGCACATTCTGAAACAAAAATAAATGAAAGGGGAGAAAACATAAGCCCAGAGCACTTAAGACTTACCCTCATTTTTATTTGGTTATAAAGGAAAGGCCTCACAGCAGCACCACACAGGAGGGCCCTTGGATTTTACATCCTGTGAAATCCTCCAGTAGTGAGGTTGTCCATGGATCTAAGGATCATAGAATCATGGAATGCCATGGGTTTGATTAAAGATATCTCATTTCAGCTCCCTGCAGGGACACCTTCCACTGCACCAGGCTGCTGAAAAACACTGAGGCAGCAGGCGAAGATGAAGACTGGAATGACAGAAGCCTTCTCCTGGGAGTGATGGCAAGCTTTCCAAGTGAACAGGTCATATCATCCCTCCTTCCTGTGTCATATCAGATGTTGATTCTAACCCCATCTCCACTCTGGGATTCAAGAGCTCTGCTTTCTTCCCACCACTGCTGCCCTTCCTTGCCTTGTCACTCTACGTGAGTTCTTTTGCCTCTGCTTGTAGTAAAACCAGGACTGTTTTATTGAGAGTCCATTCTTCCACTGTTTTGGGGACTGACTAAACCATCCAAACCATCTGCAAATGCCTGAGATGCTGCTGGAAGGTGGAAGGTCTCTTCCAATGCTGCTGCCTGCGTCTCCCATCCAACACAACCCTCGATAAAATGAATGCTGCTGCTTGAAAGGTTTGTGGTGAAATTCTGGATTTGGTGGGCAAGGGGTGAGCACCAGGAAAGGTGAGATTATTGTGAAAACCAGCTTTGATAATTTGAATTTTCCTACAAGGAGACAAAATAGTAATTTTATCAATTGTGACACTACCTGGATTCACAATGGCTTCACAGAAGGGGTTATCCTAAAACATTTTAAGGATGAAAAAAGGCTTTGGTTGAAAGCAAAGAGGGCAATTCTCTGAAAACAGCTATTTTTATTCCACGTGGAGACTGAACCCACAGAGAAAGAAACATCCTTATTTTTCCCCTGTGAACAGTTTGCCAGAATATTGGGAATATCACTCATTGTCTCACGTCAGAACTGCTGGATTCCTTAGGCTTTGAACATCAGCATGATTTGAAAATGAGAGTAACACGTCTGGGATTTCATGGCCACCATGGGGCCATGCTGAGGTGGCCTCGGAGGCGATCCACATTCCCCAGATGTGTGGTCTGTACCATGCAGGCTTGGGAATGCTCTTCATGGTCCAAAATTTAGCCTTGAGCCTGTTTTATTTATCCTGACCATTTAAACCACTATCTCTTTTTGAGCGTGGCCGTTTTTTATAAATTGTGGAGATCATTATTTGCACAGTTAACTGCTCTCCCTTTCGTCTTTAGCTGTTTTTCTTATATACATATGAAGTGCTTTGGATCCAGCAGAGTTCATAGAGTACAAAGACTTATGCTGCAAAAAAATATTTGCATTTCGCTCGTATTCAAGAGAAAGGTCAATAAAATAAAGCAAGATGAGAAATCGTGGGGTGAAATGTTGGCCCCACCATAGTCAATGGGAGTCTTGCCATTGCCTTCAGTGGTGGCCAGAATTTCACCCGTGTTGCCTCAGACATGGTGAATGACTCCTTTTTGTCCACATTTTTCAAGCCTTAGGAGGCAAATGGAACAGAAATAAATCAATATCCCAGCAGAAATGCAGATTTCACCTTGTCCTCTCTGTTTCTGAATCCATAAAACATAAATTCCGGGCAAACTTTGATCTGCGTGTTTGACTTCGAGTTTTGTTATTCCTTCGTTTTTCAGGAAGGCTGACTTTGCAGAGGTTGCCTGGATGGGCTCTATAGGTGGAACAACCTGAAATGCACAGCATTCTTAGAAGATGAAAGCATCCCTCATATAGATCCAGGACTGGACGGGCTGTCTGCTCCACACAGTAACAAAGCCTGAAACCAGATTGGCCTGGTGCCTGACACAACACTCAGATCTTCCCTGTGGCTTTTTACTCCCAGGGAGAGAGAGCAAAGGAATCAGCGGGGAGACCAGTGGAAATCATGGTTTGACAACATCAAAGAGCAGCTTGGACCCTATCCTTGCAGAGAGAACAAGGTTGCCAGGATCCCATGAGTTGGCTGACTAATAAGTGAAGTGCTGCCAACGCTCCGATTCAGGATGACTTGGGGTGACCCACTGCGTATGGCCACTGCCAGTGGAAGAAGTTAACAGAGAAAAAACAGGGAGATAAAGAAAAATAACCAAGCAAATACAGGGATTTGGAATGCATAGAAGCACGGGGGGAGTCGTCTCTTGGATCAGAGCTGTCTGTGTGAGTAGTGGGGTCAACAGTGACTCCCTGAGAAGGCATTTGCAGCTTTCGTCCCGGCTTCCGTCCCCTGACAGGGACACTGGGGTGTGGTGCCATTTGTCTTGTCCACACTGCTCAGGGCAATGGGCAGCACTGGGGCAAGGAGGAAAACACGTCCTTTATAAACCAGGATGGCCTGAGGTACATTTGCACTGGGGGCTCACTGGGGGTCAGCCCCTGCTCATTATTATAAACGACCTGGGGTTCCTTTATGGAGACCAAGTCCCCAGGGGGGGCTGAGTGACTTGACTTGCAGGGCTGTGAGAGACAGCAGTGACAGCCTGGGACAGCCCAGGGCACCCTGCTGTGGACAAGGAGAAGGGACAGGCAGTTGCTTTTGGGCAAGAAAAGGTTTGGTGCTTTTCAGGTCAAGAATTGCTCACAGTGGATACGAAACATTTTCCAGTTCTCTGAAGTTTGAGTAATCCATAAAATGGTTGAAAAGTGTTGTAATCTTGAAGTCCATTTTCCAAAACGAGATGTTCAGAGGGATGTGATGAGCAGGGTGGCTCCCGGTCTGCTGCAAACCCTTCTTCCTTCTGCTAGAGGTCAATGTAGAACCATGGAATCATCAAGGCTGGAAAAGACCTCCAAGATCCAACCTTAGAGCTATCACCACCCTGCCAACTCAGCCACAACACTCTGTGCTGTGCCTACTCATTTTCTGAACACTCCCAGGGATGGTGACTCCACCACTTCCCTGGGAACCCTTTCCCATATGCTCTGTGGCTCCTGAATTTCAACTCACTCTGAACAGCATTGCCAGACCTTGTTTTCTCCAAGCACAGCATTAAAGCCAACACCTAAAAAAGAGGAATTATTTTAGCCACAGGCACACCTGTGGCAGCTGGGTCTTGTCTTTAGCTGGACAATTGGGTGGCCAAAGCAATGGGGAAGGGGAGCTGCTTCCAGCTTCCCTGGATTTTTGGCAAATCACCTCCCTGTATTTCCATACCTCAAATCTGTGCCTTGGCTGTTTACACTGTCAGCTCCTCAGAGGGTTTTGTACAGCACCTTCTGCAACAGGACCCCGATCTCTGCTGAAGCCTCTGAGCACCACAGGAGCACAAATAGCACGAGAGCATTTATCAAAACTTACAAAGGCCACTCTCTGTGCTTTGATTTAAAGTGTGTAAAATGAGTCTTGGAAAACATTCCTCCCAAGGAGCACGGGTGGTGCTGGGAGCCCTCAGCACCCACTGACTTTCCAGCAGGATTGGCTTTCACCAAGAGGGGTGCAGACAGGCGCTGGATCTCACAGGACATCACAGATCTCCTTGCTTTCACTGGGTTTGCTTTTCTGCACCAAAAAAAAAAAAAAAAAAAAAAAAAATCAAAAATAAAGGGGCACAAAATGCTGACATAATTAAAGAGATGAGGATGGAATAGTTCAGCATCCTTGAGGCTGGAAGTGCTTATGGCTAAACAAATCTCCTCCTGCGTATTTGATTAAAAACCACCTTCAAATTTGAAGTCAATGAATCTCCTCGTGGACTGAGAGGCTGCCCACAGGGGTTCAGCTCTGCCCCATGATTTATCCACCACAGGTCCACAGGGAGCCACACTGATCTGTGGGGGGGTCAGGTGTCCTACCAGCTGCTGAGAGCCAAGCTCCCAAACCCCATTTGGTCTGAGTTCCTCTGTCAAAGCTACACAATCATGGAATCACAGAATGGTTTGAGTCGGAAAGGACCTTAAAACTCATCTGCCATGGGGAGGGACACCTTCCACCACCCCAGGTTTCTCCAAGCCCTGTCCAGCCTGGCCTTGGACACTGCCAGGGATGAGGCATCACAGCCTCACCTGTGCCAGGGCCTCATCACCCTCACAGGGAAGAATTTCTCCTCAATATCCCATCAAAATCTACCCTCTTTCATCTTAAAGCCAAGCTGGAGTTCACTGTCTCAGCTGGTTCAAATTGCAGAACACAAGAAGGGAGAATGGTTTTCCAGCTTTTAAGCCAGGATAATTTGCTTGCTTTATTTTTATTTCATTTTATTGTAAAAATGGTTTAAATCAATCAAGTCACTCTTCGGAGTTATAGAGCTGCAATAAATCCTGGTCTGTTTGGACTCAATTTCCGATTAATTTTTTTGCCAAGCACCCTAATAAAAATGGATTAATTTAAAGCTATGTGGAGAAAATATATATAGAATTTTACAGCAGCTATTTCTTTAGCTGGACTATGATTTTCTTGTATGCATGTTCAAATCATTAGAATGGCAATAAAAAGAACTGGTAATTGCACTGCCTGTAAAAAGTCATTAGACAGGAATGAAAATTTATAAAACCCCACAATTAAAGGTAGATGAGCCCATACACACACACAAACACAGATGTGCTTGAAAAAGTATTAACACAGAGGATAATATGGGATATGGGCAAGGAAGGGGACTGCTCTGAGGTTTAAATGAGTTATCTTGTAGCAGTCTTGAGTTACCTCATAGGGTCCTTAAAAATTAAATTCTCCCTGCACCATCACCAGACACATCCCTGCAGGAGACTCCTGGGCAAGGAGGAAGGTGGGGTGTTCTGGGGTGGAAAAAAGGGTGCCCCACTCACATGTGGAACATCCCTTGCTGGATGGGAACACCCACATGCACAGCAGATCCTAAAAGATGGATAGAGGAGTCACGAATAGGAGGGGTTGTGCCATTTCTGTAGCCAGACATAAAACCAACCTGCCCTAATTTCTCAAATGAACTTTATAATAATGATGGATGCCAGGGCTTGACATTTGTCCTCCACAGTCCTGACCACTGGCTCGAAGCAGGGACAGCAAATAAACACTCCTGGCTGGGGACAATCCATTTCCTGCAGGGACCTGGGAGCATCTCTCCCTGGGAGAATTTATGAACCCCAGTGTGACAGCTGCTGCCCAGACAGGCAAAAATCATCCTTTGGATAATCTGGGAGCAAACACGCCCTGATCCAGGCTTTTGTAGCCCCAGGGAAATGATTTTTGTGTGGTGATGCTGCAGCAGGCTCTTGCTGAGCCTCTGCCACAGGGAATTGCTGGAATCCAGCAAGGGCAGGTGATGGGAAAGCTGGAGCAGCCCTGGAAGAGGAAGGTGGGAGTTGAGCTATGGGTCTTGGGAAAGAAGAATCAGTGTCACCCCTGTTTAAACACTCAGCTTCCACCTCTCCAGAGAAACATGCTCAGGAAAGATAGGGATGGACATTTCAGGGATGTAGAGATGGGATCCTGTCTCCCCCGGGTTACACCACACAGAGGTGGGCTGGGCTGGGCTTAAGGAATACGTGGGAAACAAGAAGAAAAGGCCACGGGAGAAAATCATCCCTCTTTCACTCAACCATCACAGTACAAAAGGGTTATTCTTAAACTTCTGATTCAAAGGCATTGTCAGTCCTTGAGGTCAGTTATTAAATTTTAAAAGGAGCAGCAGCAGATGCTCAAGAGCTGAACAGGGGGATCATTTACACGCTCAATTCACAGAAAATTTAACAAAAAAAAAAATCAAACTTCAAGAAAAAATAATCTCAAACGAGTGAGATTTTCTTGCCAAATTCATTCAGAGGATACTTTTTCCCCTCCTATCAGCTGCTTTTGTATCCAAGGACAATGATCCCTTCCCCTTTTCAGAAAAGCTTTGGACTGACATTTGTTTATAATATCTTATTAGAAATCACTAAAATATTTTCAGCATAAGACCCACAGCATCAACTCATCTTTCCTCACTGAAGCAATAAGCAGCCACGAAGGCTCGATGTGTTGGGCTTCCTGTTTACATCCCCGGATGGCAAATTAATGTGTGCTCATTCCTCCCGTGGATTAATCTCTCCTTTTCCCACATAATCTGCAAATGAAGCCCAGATGGAAGGAATTAGCTCGAAATCTCCCCCTCCTCCTGCCCACCCTCTCTGAAAAAATGTTGGGAGAGGGGTTTTGGTAGCACTGATTACACTGCAAAATTGGCCAGTGATTCCTTAAGTCTATTGGAATCTCCCAACAGAAATATAGGATTATTCTGCTGGTGCAATATAGCACATGATATCTTGTGGTTCCCGCGTTATTCTCTGCTGACAAGACCAGGGATATTAAAAAGAAGACATTGGAAATGTATAAAACAAGTAGCTCAAGACTAAGAGATGCTAATCCCAGCTCAGGGAATCCAGGGAAGAGACTTCCCAACAGCAGACATGGGATTAAACCTCTCCAAGCCTTACCAAGCTCAGCTTGGTGCAGATCATAAGCTCTTACACTGTTTATATGTTTTTTTGGGAGGCTGGATATGAGGTCATGGTCTGTATTCCTTATTTTTTGAGGGAAAAACTTGCCATGAGATGCCTGTGATGCCTTTTGTAGGTGGCTCTGAAAGCTTTGGATGGATGTTCCTCGTGGCACCTTGGCCAGGTGACAGACATCACATCAGTGTCACCAGCTGTGTCTAATTCCCACTGGAATTTAGGGAATTTACAGCACTGAAAGCACTGATGGATGCTTTCCTTGCACAGTTGGGAAGGGAGGAATGGCAACATGAGCTGTGCCCTAAGAAAATGCAGCAGGAAGGGTCATGTCCAGCCCAAACCTGAGTTCTCGTGCCTCGTAGGATACACCTGCCTTATTAACAATATTCCCACCTGCCTTTTAGCAATATTCACCACTTTCCAGCCTTCAAACACATGCCTGGATCTCTGAAGGTAATGGAAAATGGCCTCGGGTTGTGCCAGTGGAGTTTCGGGTTGGATCACAAGAACAATTTCATCACTGAAAGAGCGAATGAGCAGCGGAGCAGGCTCCCCAGGGAGGTGTTGGAGACACCATCCCTGAAAATCTTCAAAAAATGGGCAGAAGTGGCACTTGGTGACACAGTTTAGTGGGACTAAGGTTGGATGATCCTGGAGCTCTTTTCCAACCTCAATGATTCCAAGATTTTGTGATCCTTGCTGCCCGTTTCCATCATCCCAGCTCCAGAGATGCTGTGTTGATCAAACCTTTAAGGCTGGGGATATCCCACAGTGGGAATTTTCTGCCACCCCAGTTTTTCATGACCAATTCCTGATCATCCCTTTGGGAAAAGCTGAGGCTGTGCTTCCAGGAAGGCTTTCCCACCTGACAGTGGATTTTTCCCCCCCTTGTGCAAACCGTGGGAAAAACTCATCAAAGGGAATTAACGAACTGCTCCAGCCTCACCTTCTTCCCTTTCTACTGAAAGCCAAACCACAGATACACTTTTTTTAATCCTCAATTATTAAACTGCTCAAAGGAGTTGCCGGCACTGGGGAACTCTGAAACATTTCAGACACGATGCCAATGATTTATTTGAAGCCCTGCGTGCTGCCACATGCCCTGAACTGCTCGTGAACCTTCCCAAATCCCAGGTCATGCAGCAGCAGAGCAGAGTTTGGATCCCAAGTGGAAGAAATCCGTGTGCCAGGGATGGAGCTGAGAGGAATTGAGCCAAAAAGCCACCCAAAAATGTGGGTTTGGGTTTTATCTCACTGTATTCTTCCTGCAGAAGTTGGTAAATTCCATGGGGAAATGACTTTTTAATGACCAGGAAAAGCTGGAAGATCAGCATTAATTGTCATGAAAATGACACAGTTTTTAAAAGCTTTTTGATATGGGTGATTTTGGAGTTGTTTGGATTTTTTTATTTTATTTTATGAGCATTGTAATAATTAAAAATGTTATTTCTCTGTTTGAGTGCAAGCGGTTTATGTCAAAACAATTTTTTACCTTCAGAAACACCCCAGTCTGTGAGGAAACAGAGAAATCCCTGTGGGCAATGAGGAAAACAGATCTGAGCTGAAAACCAAATGAAAAATGAGAAATAAGAAAATGAAAATTATCCAAAATATAGACATAAAACCAATTTAATAATGATCAGTGACCTTTAATGTAAAAAAAAAAAAAGGAGAAAATAGCTAGAATATTAAAATGCTTGCAAGAAAATTTGCAATAAAAATACACATCTCTCTCCCACTAAACATCAAGGTAGGACCCAGTGGAGAGTTCATTATTTCCCATCCAGAAATGCTTTTTTTTAAAAAAGGATAATAATTTTTAAAAAAGAGTTACACAACTTTAGTCTGAGCTAATTGTTCAAGGAAACAGAGTTTCCTCCAAGACTGATAAATCCCACAGGCTATTTCAAACAACTGGGCAGTAAATCACAGAGAAGTGCTGGTACATTATACAATGAAATCAAAGTGATTTGCAGAACCCTAAATTTTTCTTCATTACCCTTAATCCTACACCATTAAAGTAACAAGGAACTCTGATAAGGTTTTCAGACAGTGACAAGGCAACAGGAAAATTATGGGCATTTTTATTTCAGGCATTTTCTCTTAGTGCTTTTGGTTTAAAATATAATGAAATATTGTAAATACTTTTATGAGGTTGCAATAAAAAACCCTAATGAACATAAAGCTGTGAGCTTTGTTAGAAGTTGAGAGCAGGACTGAGTCATGCTGCTACCCTGGATGGAAAAAAAAAAAAGAAACAAAACCAAAAAACAACAGAATATTTCATATCTTAGTATGATTTTTGCATCTAGAACATTTAAAAGAATAATAAGCCATTACTGTTCAGTGGCACATATTTAGAATATAGAGATCTAAAAACTAAGAGTTTGTAATCAGTACAAAGAAGTGAAAAAAAGAGTTATTTCCTTAAATCCCAGATGTCATTAGGACTTTTGGGGACTATATATAACACAAATATAGGTTACACCAAACCTCTATCACTTATAGACACATGCAGAGTGATTTATAACATAGGGGATGTGCTGGCAGAGAGATCATCCCTGTCTTTGTGTGACCTGTGTGGATGTGGTGGCAATAAACATTTGTTGTGCTCACCTTATGCTGCAAAATTAATGACACCTGAGCCAACATCTGCATCTGTGTGGAAACACAGAATCCCAGAATGGGTTGGGAAGGACCTTAAAGATCATCCCAGACACGGGCAGGGACACCTTCCACTGTCCCAGGCTGCTCCAAGCCCCAGTGTCCAGCCTGGCCTTGGGCACTGCCAGGGATCCAGGGGCAGCCACAGCTGCTCTGGGCGCCTGTGCCAGGGCCTGCCCACCCTCACAGGGGAGAATTCCCTCCCAAAATCCCATTAACTCTTCCCTCTGGCAGTTTGAAGCCTTTCCCCTCTGTCCTGGCACTCCATCCCTTGTCCCAAGTCCCTCTCCAGCCTGTTTTGTCTACTGACACATAGAGAGGCATGGAGAGAAATTCAGAGCATGACTCTACTCCCCTTTTCTCATGAAGCTGCATGGTTCACTGGCTGGATTATTTTGGGATTTAACAGCTCCTGTTAAAACAGAGATTTTCAGGAGTGTGGATGATTTTCTGCATCGAATCTGCCTTGGCAGGGGCTGCCCAGGGAGGTTTGGGGTCCCCATCCCTGGAGGTGTCCAAGGAAGGTCTGGATGTGGCACTCAGAGCTCTGAGCTGGGTGAGAAGGTGGGGATCAGTCACAGGGTGGACTCGATGGTCTTGGAGGTCTTCTCCAACCTCAGTGATCCTGGCATTCTGTGTGGTGAGGTCTGAGCATCTCTTCCACATCAGGGGACCTCTGACCAACCCCTGTCACTTCCTGCCGGCAGCAAAAGCTGCCTGAGCAGACCTTTACCTGCACAGTTTATACAACACCCCCGTCCCCAGTGCTGGGAACACTGCTGGAATTCTTCAGGGCTGCATTAAAAGGCCCCTGTGCTGGTGCAGAGGTGGCTGCGAGTGCAGCTGCTGGACACAGCCATAACTCACTGCTACTACTGAGCTCGCTGCTGTTTATTTACTGGGTTCAGCCAGCAGACTCCAAAGTGATTTAGATGTTCCTCCAGATAAAAACAGCAGGGTAGTCAGGGGTCTTTTTACAAACCCAGCAAAGGGAGCAGGCAGAGAGGGGGAAATGGCTTGGGTGTCAATGGGCACAGTTTGGTCTTTCTGCTGAGCGGTGCTAGCAAAGAGCAGAGGTTTTACTGCTCCTCAGGAGTGTCTTTGGTTTGCTTCTAGCACAGAAAAGCAGACAACACAGGCATGAAGGGACAGAGGAGCACACTGGTGGAACGGTGACAGTTCTCCGAGGTGCCAAGTAAAAAGAAAAGTAATAAATGAGAACAATCAAAACAAGGGAGGCTCTGGGGAGAAGCAAAAAAATCAATTACTAAAGGGAATAAAAAGGTCACTGTCAGAGGATGACAGGAATTCCTGATATGAGGGATTTAGCAGCAAAGGACAAATTCCTTTTGTTTCTTCTTTTACTTAAAGGCAAAATAGATGTTCAATCTGATGAGCATTTTTGAACTCTCTGACCTTTTAAGCCTCCAAAATAAATCCTGGCCAACTTGGAAGAAATGGCAACAAACAGCAGAGCTGGTCCCTTGGGTGCCTTTGGTCACACACCCGTGGCATCATTTGGCTGCCTCCAGCACCACGGTGGTGGCAGCAGCTCCTGGGGACAGACAGACAGACAGACAGACAGACAGACAGTGGCCAAACTCTGCTCCCGTGCCCCCAGAGTCTGGAGGTGCAAAAATCCTCGTGGATTTTTAGAGGATTATCCTGGCATTCTGGCAGCGCTGATGGAATTAGGCTGGGGAGGCAGAGTGTGCTTTACAGCAGATACCAGAAAAGTCACATTTTGCCCCAATTTGCAATTTTGGATCCTCCTCCAGTTTGCCCAAGTGAGGTTACAACACTGAATTAACAACAGAGTGATTTATGCCAAGATCTAAAACACCCAGAGCCATTTTACATCAGAGAAACCTTTAAATCCTGCCCAGCTGAAGGGAAAGCTGCTCTCAGTCACTCCATAAGCATCTGGGCTCAGAGGAATGAAAGTGTCACCCCAACTGAGCGATTTTCTGGGAGCAAATGAGACCACAGGCAGTGCTCTGGAGTCACAGGATTATTTTCTGAATAGGGTTGGCTCCAGATGTTTAATAAGCACATGGAGGCATCTCTGCCTTAGCATCCCCAGAACCATAAATGACAGAGACCTCCTTAAACCTTAACCTTTGCCAAAGGCTCAGCACAAGGAGAGGGAAGAGAGGAAATCACAGAGAGCAAAGCCCTCACCTCTTCTGCTCTGATCCTGGTGGAGCATTTGTGCATGGAGGAAGGAAATTGGGTTCACAACATCTCCTGAGCTTTACTGCTCCTCCCTACCTGTCCGGGGGCCTCATACAGTATAAAATAGTGCCATCTACTGATGCATTTTAGCAGCTCCTGGGTACTCAGAAAAGCTGATTTTAATGCTTAAAACGTATTCATTTTACCTTGAAAGCTGATTTTTCTATCCCTTCATCATTGTATTAACTCTCGTGCTACTCCAAAGGTACTAAAGCAGCTGCAAACTCATCCTGGAAGAAATGATCCCAAAGTTAGCAGGGCATTAAACCTCCTGGTGTCAATGGAAAGTCCCTGATGGAAAGGCAAGGATGTTGTGCAGGTCTGGGTTTTCCTCTGTGGAGCACAGGAAGGTGTCCTGGGGAATGCAAAGAGGGTGAGCTGTCTTCAGCAGTGCTCAAAAGTCAGGTTGTTGTGTTGTGAGATGCAGTGAAATCCTTCTTCTGGGATTTGAGACAAGAGGAAACACCTGAAAGGAAGGACCAGGGACAGAGATGCAGCTTGAGGCAGTCAGGTGAGTGTCTCATATAGAGGGGGGGAAAAATCCTTCTTGGGAGCTGCACAGCTGGGGAGGGGAGGATGTGACATCTGCCAATTCAGGCATTTTGGAGAAAGTCACTCCACAGAGGAAATATTTCCCTGCTAGCTTAGAAGCAGGGGGAAAGGGAGAGTGATTTCCCTGGTCTGGAGATCCGTGGTTGGAATCTGCCAGCACTGATATTGTTATTTTCGGATCACACCAAACTCACAGGGGAAAAACGAGACTGGCCCCAAAGGTAGAAATACTCAGAATATTTTCACATTGCTCACAGCTGCTCTACACACAAAAGCCAAACATGGGAGCAAAACAGGGAGAGCTGGGGGTGAGAGAAGGCTCTGGAGAAGATCTCAGAGCTCCTGCAGGGCCTAAAGGGGCTCCAGGAGAGCTGCAGAGGGACTGGGGCCAAGGGATGGAGGGACAGGACACAGGGAATGGATCCCACTGCCAGAGGGCAGGGATGGATGGGATATTGGGAATTAGGAATTGTTCCCTGGGAGGGTGGGCAGGCCCTGGCACAGGTGCCCAGAGCAGCTGGGGCTGCCCCTGGATCCCTGGCAGTGCCCAAGGCCAGGCTGGACAGGGCTTGGAGCAGCCTGGGACAGTGGGAGGTGTCCCTGCCCATGGCTGGGATGGAATGGGATGATTTTAAGGTTCATTCCGACCCAAACCACTCTGTGACTCTGTGATTCTTCATGTCTCAGGCTCCAGATCCCTGCTCCTCCACCCTCCCACCCCTCGATCCCCAGCAGGCTCCGGCTCCTTGTCCAGAAATCCCTGAGTGACAAATGAATCCGTGTAACTTTCCATTTGCCAGCCTCCCCCAGGAGGATGTGCCAGCGCTTGATTACAGCCCCTTATCAGATCCCAGCACTGGGATTTTCCCCTCTCCTGTTGTTTTTATGACCAGGAGAAGTTGTTACAACCTTTATTTTACAAGGCAGCGCTGGCGGCCCGGCCCGGCTGAGCGGGGTCGCTGATTGCCCTGACTTCCCTGCAGGTAGAAAGGCTGCAGATTTATGGCAGGGGAAATTCATATTAACCATAAATATCTTAATAAGTGGCCGTCTGGGAGAGAGGGCAGGCTTTGGATCCAGCGAGGACTAATTGCTGTTTAATGGGCAGCATCTCCAGCACTGTGTAAAACAAAGCTTTTGGCAGGGGGTGTTGCTGAGGTTACAGAAAGGGCTTTTCATCTGCCACGGGAAATGTGACTGCTGCTCTCAGCTCAGTCCTCCTGGCCCGTGTCCCACAGGAGATGATCATCCCAAATTAAACACAAAGATTCAGGCCCCACCCTCAGACACTTTCAGACATCACCTGGTTTTCCATCAGCACTGCTGTGATGCCTCAGGTTTTAGCTTTTATATGTTTCAGATTCTGAGCTGCTTTAGTAGTTCTGAGCTTCATATTAGGGGATGGCTGCTCTCTTCACAGAGTGGGCAGACAAAACAATTCCTCCTCTAGCTTGGACCAAGGACAGGTGATCCAAATCTCAGGCCCAAGAGCATGAACAACGTGGACTGAAGAGAGAAAAACAAGAAGGATGGGACTTCATAACCTAAAGCTGTAATTGGACAATTAACTCCAATATGCAAATGGACCAGAACTTATAAAAGTGAGAGACCTCGTGACTGGTCATGCATTTTGTGACCATTTTGGGTCCCTCTTGGGTGTAGCCCTGGCTGGGCTCTTGTGCTGCCCATTGAGGATATCCTTCTAATAAATCCCTGCTTTATTCTGTAGCTCTGTCCAGCCTCTGTTCTAGCATCAGCTGAGCCCCCCTCCAGGTCCCACATGCCCAAAGGGGATCTCACATCTCCCAGCTTCAGCATGGGAGTGTAAACTCAGATAAAAGCTTGCTAATTTTGTAACGTTTTGTGTCTCCCTCCTGCAGGAAGGCTCACAGGGAGTGTGATGCCAAGTTGGCAGAGGAGGTGGAAGGTGGGCACTGGGATGCTGTGGGTTTTTTACCCAACCTTCCTGCACAAAATGGGAGTTCTGGAGACTTCTTGGGTCTG
Source organism: Promerops cafer (assembly GCA_013398275.1). Taxonomy (NCBI): domain Eukaryota; kingdom Metazoa; phylum Chordata; class Aves; order Passeriformes; family Nectariniidae; genus Promerops; species Promerops cafer. The sequence continues at coordinate 3,223,151 of VZSE01010539.1, read as the reverse complement.
TGTGACCCCCCCTGGGTGTCCCCTGTCCAAAAAGAGCTGCTTCTCACCAGCTCACCCCTTGCTTTTTCATTCCCAGCCCTGGAGAAACCACTCTTTGGTCAATGCTTTATCCCAGAGATCGACCTCCCCCTCCTCTCTTGAATCAGACTTCAAAGTCACCAAATCTCAGCAGCACTGGCACTGCAGGGGGAGATAAATTACTCCGGGGATAATTCTCATTTTTCACACAAAGCCCACGGGTTTTGGTTCACAGGGAGGTTCATCTGCGCCGCAGCCGCTGCAGACGCCTGAGCCGAGGGAGCCCCTCAGGGGTTACACCCAGCTCAGGTACCAATGGAAATAAAACCCGAGGTTCTGCCTAGGTGTGGGAGCATTCCCAGGCATTTCGGGATCAGCTGAGGCCTGGCAGGCAGCACTGCTCAGCTGTGAACTGTGTCTCCTGCCTTCCTGTTCCGGGTGTGATTAGGAGAGAGTCCTGTGCAGATGTGAGTGAGGAGGAGACACAGAATCAGTTCAAAGGTCTGGCCCTTTCCCTGTTTAGCCAGGGTATTTGATGGAGTGCAGCTGAAAACATTATTAAAGAACTCAAGTGGTTTAGCACAACTCTTCAAAGTTCTCTGAACCAAGGTGAAAACAGCTTTCCACTGATCTTCCCTTTCCTCACTTCTGATTAATTTAAAAGCAAGAGCTATGAAATACTTGTTATAAACTTTTTTTAACCTCTAATTTAGTCTAAAGTTCTGGAAGTAGACTACAAAAATATGGTTTGGGTTACTCATGGTACACGAGCAGTAGACACTGACATAATTAAATCCCAGGAAAATTCCCTATTAAAGGAAAAAAGAACCTGGAGAGCAGAACACGCCCACTGACGAGGCACCAGGCTTCTTTAAGCTAGTGGCCAAAACACGATGTCACCAAGGAACAGGGCAGTTGGTGGAGCTCTTGTGGAAGGTGACAAACACTTGTGCTGTATTTATCTTCCAGCCCTGCTCCTGTTTGCCCCTCTCAGCTGTCCTGAGGCCAGGCAGGCTCCTGGAGAGTCCATCCCCAAACCCCCCAGGGCAATAAACGTGGGCTGGAGACGCTGCTGGATGGGCCACATGCCCAAAAAATTCCCTCAGGGTGTGGGGGGTTGCTCCTCCCGTTCCACATCTCTTTTTTTATTGCTTGTCACTCAATCCTCCCTCAGCACTTTTGCTCTGAGCATCAGTACTGACAGATCAGTGTGTTGGCTGCAGATAATTGTGAGTGTTTGGGTGTTTAAATCCTCTCAGCATCACCCAGAAGAGTTTAACCTGTCAGAAGCTGATGGGGAAATTGCTGCATTCATCACCACGAGGTGCAGAACCAGCCTCTTCCGCAGCCACCTGGAAAAATAAATCCCAGACCCCCTGTGCCTGGCACAAATCAGCATTTCCTGCAGGGGTAGCAGTGCCTCACGCTGCACTCTGCAGAGGCTTCCACGCCTCGGTGCTGGTTGTCATGGACTAAAAATCAGCTTTTTCAACTCTTCTGGGTTCAGGATGAGACGCAGAACGTCAGCAAGCTTTGACTTCTCTGAGTGTGGTGACTTGTTTGTGTTGAAGAACATTTACCTGTGTGAACAACCATCCCTTGGGTGTCACATCTTGGAATTGGAAGTGAGCACCTCACTTCTGTGCCCCTCTTCAGATGACCAGGCTGGAATTTCTCCAGTGCATTTGAACATTTGCCTTCTGCAGGCAAAGCCACTGCGGGAGCACCAAGAAGAGAAATAAATCACCCAACGTGTGCAGAGAAATAAATCACCCAACGTGTGCACCCAACCCTGCTCCGTGGTGCTCACACTTGTGAAAAAGCAGTTCCTGCACTGTCTTCATTCCCAGTTGTTCCCGTGGGGGTCTGGGGGCAGAGGGTCCCCAGGGGAGACACACACGGAGCCCATCCTGTGCTGGCACAGGGATTGTGTGAAATGGAGGAGGAGGAGCTGGGCTTTGGGCAGGGCAGAAATGGATTTCACAGAAGCAGGTGAGGAGAGGTGGAGTTCCAGGAGTGCTGCCTGTGAGCTCCATCTTGGACATGGACCAGGCTCCACCACAGCTGAGTTTGCTCCCCAGAAACTCTGAATTTTCTCATCTCTGTTATGGCTTTGCAGTGGGACAGAAAGTGGAAAACCACCTTCCCCAGCCAAGACAGAGACTGAGAGGTGGAGGCTTACCAAGCTGTTCGTAGATATATTCCCAAATCCACCTCTCAGCACACCTGGAGGCAGCTTTTCCACACATTGCCTGGATTTACAGTTTTCTCCACCAGCTTCTCCTCAATCCTGCAACCCAGAAATGCCCGAGGCAACACCGTGCCCACCCAGCTGTGCCCTCACCTCCTCTGCAAACCCCACCACCGTGTGCAGCCCACACCTTGTTCTCCTCTTGGAAATAAACCTGATCTGAGGAATTGCAGTGATAAATGAACAGGCAGGTTCTCGGCGTGGAGGGTAATCCCTGGGAGGAGTGGAAGGGCTCAGCTTGGCAGTAAAACACCGGGCAGTTGGCACATAAATTTCTCCCGAGTGTGGAGATGAGTGGCAGGCAGTGTCAGAGGCATTAACACCTCCCATCAGGTGTAATTATTCCAGGCTGTTCCCAGTCTGGGGGTCGAGAGGCATTTCAAAAACTCTGAGAGAAATCAAAGCCTGGGAGGTCTGTGGGAGCCATTTCAGGAGGCTGTAAATTTTATTTTAAAAGGAAGAATTTGGAATTGAATAAACAGCCAACCTTTTCCTAACAAAGAGTGGAGGGTTTTACACCAGCTTTTGCCAGTAATCAAACCACTTCTTGTATTAAAATAATTGTGAAATTCAAAATTATATGCACATTCCAGAGAAAAATACCCTTGGTAAGATTAAACACTAACAGAGAAAGCCCCAACAAATGTCTCTTCCCACAAAAAAGCTGATCCCTTGAAACACAGTGAGTGGATTTTGACAAAGCCCATTTGCAGATGCTTCATTCAGACAAATCACTCCTATTCCAAAGAAATGTTATCCACACTACAGACATTTCCCTGCTCGTGGCCACCGGGGAATTCAGAAGCAGCCAGCTCATGGAAAAACCTTCTTCCAAGCACCAGCAAGGAAAACAATTCAGCCCAGGCAAAGCTGAGGGGGGGTCGTCTGCCCTGGATATTCCCAGCTCAGGGAAGAGCTCTGCTGCCAGGGCTCTGCACTCCTGTTTTACACCTGCAACTGTCCCAGGGCAGAGCTCAGGGCAGGCTCTCAAACCCCTCTGAGGTGTGGGAGAGGTGTTTTGGGGTTTAGCTGAGAACCAGCTCACAGCTGGCACAATTCCAGCCAAATACTCCATCACAAGGACTTTTGTGACTGGGATCTTGGAGGGTTTGAGCATCCATCCCTTGGGAAACAGAGAAACGCCCCGGGGAAATCCCGTTTTCAATGCCACCTTCTCCCTTCTCCTTTCATTGGTTTTTCTGGTATTTGAAGTTTGCAAAGACTGGGGATATTTCCTGCCAGATCATAGCTGACTTTATGAGAATGTTCTGCCATTGCCAAGGTGTGCAGGGAAGAGGGACTGGATGTTCATGAGAGCAATGGAAAACAGTTTGTTTTATCCAGAAAAAAATAGAAAATGGAGACAATCCTTTGCTGTGAAGGATTTGAAGGATGATTTCTGAAGAAGTTTCTATTTAGAAGTGACACAAAACCTGTTAGGGATAGGAGTGGAGTACAGGAGCTCCAGGCAGCAATTTAACCAGTGTTTAATAAATACACACCAAACAACGGCTGGTGCTCAGAGGTCATTTTTTAGGTAGAGAACTTAAAAAAAAAAAATCTGGTTTTATTTTTCCTTTATGAATCTGCAATAGGAACAAAAAACAAGCCCACCCTGACACCTTTGGTGCAAGAACCCTGCTCCTGTCTGCTCTAACAACAACCTCTGTACACACAAGGAAAATCCATTAATTCCCTAAAAGTCTTCCTGAGCTTTCTTCTCTTGGAGTGAGGAGTCAGTTTCTTCACTTTATCTCAGTTTCTTCACTTCACTGCTGCCACATCTTTACCTTTTGGCACCTGCAGCCCCAGAGGTGCCAGCTCAGGGCTGCAGCACCACCAGATACAAAAATCTACATTTTTTTAGTCTCCACAGCCTAATTTCTCGATGCCAAACAAAATCCTACCCGGTTCAGAGACCACTTCTCCAAACACAAGTCTCACCAGCTCTTCCTTTCTTCTCCCAGCCTAGGACAGCAATCTGGCTGCACTTAAAACACTTTTCTTCCCATCTTTTATCCCTTGGAAGGGACTGGAGAGGTTTATTTCACTCTGTGATCTTATCACAGCCCTTGGCAGGGATTGGGGTGTCCCATGGAGGCTGGAATTGCACCGTGGCATCTGTGCAAGGGGTTCCTTCCCAACAGGAGCAGCTATATTTATTTCACATATTTATTTTACATATTTATTTTTACATATATATTTTTACATATTTATTTTATATATTTTAGACAGATATATATTTATCCTAACCTTTCCAAGCCATGTTGGCAGTTTATTTCTGCACCAAATGGTCACTGGGAGATTTTCATGGAGTATTTAGGAGGGTTTGAACCTATTTTGCCAAATTAAAGGTGATGTTAAACCACACACTGAAAGCTCTTGCAGCTAAAGGCTGTTGGGCACTCGTAACGCTCATGGCAGCCACAGCAAAAAAGAAAATAATCTCCTTTTTTAGTTATCTCTGTAATTAATTGTCCATGGGTTGGGTTGCCCTATGTATCAGTCACCCATGAAATAGGTTTAATGGCTGAAGAGCAGTGCTGGGAAAGGAAAAAAAGAAATGTGCAAATTATCTTCTCTCAATGTGTTCAGCACTGCCAGGATCTGTTTGTAGGGGGAGGACACCATTTCATGTTTTCCAGAGTACAAATTCACCAAGACTAAACACCATGAGCTTGTCTGAGGGAGGCCAGCTCCACCTTGATTTACACCTGCCCAGGAGTTCATCCTCTGAATCCAGCACTGGAGCTCTTTGAGAAGAATAAACCCAACAGCAGCGCCTCGTTCTATTAAATAATAATAATTTAAAAAGAATAAGTCAATTAAACGCTACATGGGGGGAGAAAAACTTCCAAAATCAAAGCTCAGGGCAGCAGCCAAAAAGAACCGGCCTCGTTTAGGGGCGGATGAAAGAACACGTGAGTTCAGCGTGATGTCATGGCTGTTTGTGCACTTAAATGGCCCTTTATCATCCACCAGACACAAAATGACTTTCTAAGGCTCCCTCTGGACGGATGGTCCGTCTCTGGAATAAATGTTGACAAGTTTTATATCAAACCGTTGATCATTTCCAATTCCCAGCGCGGCCATTCGAGCCCGTGATTAATAACCTCGCAAATCTTATCTGTTTGAAAATAAGAGGAGCTGGGTTTGTTTCCTTCAGATTAGGGTTCAGGGCTTAACAACAGGAAAATCGCCTGCTGAGCTCACTCTGCTTTGCAGAGTGGCACACGAAAGTCCGAGCCCAGAACGCAGAATTTCAGAATGCGCTCAGCCTTCCTATCACAAAGCAAATAGGATACTCCAGGAGTGGTGATAACGTGGATTCCTGGAGCCTGGGAGCAAGGAATTGTTTGGTATCAGGCAGAATAACTGTGAACAGAGAGATAGGCACTTGTAAGTTTAAATTCAAACACTAATTGGCCGATAAGATGTACCACGAAAAATAATATCCAGCCTCAAACTTCCTGGTGGTTTGTCAGGCTGGAGTGAGAAAGCTTTAGGGAGTGAGAGAGAGGAAAATGGGGCAAGGATTTGGGATTCCAGATCTGTGCTTGGCCTGGATACAGCTGATAGCCAGTATTGAATAAAAGGGGGGAAAAAAAGGAAAAAAAAAAAAACAAATTAAAATCCACCGGTACCACANTCCCTTGGAAGGGACTGGAGAGGTTTATTTCACTCTGTGATCTTATCACAGCCCTTGGCAGGGATTGGGGTGTCCCATGGAGGCTGGAATTGCACCGTGGCATCTGTGCAAGGGGTTCCTTCCCAACAGGAGCAGCTATATTTATTTCACATATTTATTTTACATATTTATTTTTACATATATATTTTTACATATTTATTTTATATATTTTAGACAGATATATATTTATCCTAACCTTTCCAAGCCACGCTGGCAGTTTATTTCTGCACCAAATGGTCACTGGGAGATTTTCATGGAGTATTTAGGAGGGTTTGAACCTATTTTGCCAAATTAAAGGTGATGTTAAACCACACACTGAAAGCTCTTGCAGCTAAAGGCTGTTGGGCACTCGTAACGCTCATGGCAGCCACAGCAAAAAAGAAAATAATCTCCTTTTTTAGTTATCTCTGTAATTAATTGTCCATGGGTTGGGTTGCCCTATGTATCAGTCACCCATGAAATAGGTTTAATGGCTGAAGAGCAGTGCTGGGAAAGGAAAAAAAGAAATGTGCAAATTATCTTCTCTCAATGTGTTCAGCACTGCCAGGATCTGTTTGTAGGGGGAGGACACCATTTCATGTTTTCCAGAGTACAAATTCACCAAGACTAAACACCATGAGCTTGTCTGAGGGAGGCCAGCTCCACCTTGATTTACACCTGCCCAGGAGTTCATCCTCTGAATCCAGCACTGGAGCTCTTTGAGAAGAATAAACCCAACAGCAGCGCCTCGTTCTATTAAATAATAATAATTTAAAAAGAATAAGTCAATTAAACGCTACATGGGGGGAGAAAAACTTCCAAAATCAAAGCTCAGGGCAGCAGCCAAAAAGAACCGGCCTCGTTTAGGGGCGGATGAAAGAACACGTGAGTTCAGCGTGATGTCATGGCTGTTTGTGCACTTAAATGGCCCTTTATCATCCACCAGACACAAAATGACTTTCTAAGGCTCCCTCTGGACGGATGGTCCGTCTCTGGAATAAATGTTGACAAGTTTTATATCAAACCGTTGATCATTTCCAATTCCCAGCGCGGCCATTCGAGCCCGTGATTAATAACCTCGCAAATCTTATCTGTTTGAAAATAAGAGGAGCTGGGTTTGTTTCCTTCAGATTAGGGTTCAGGGCTTAACAACAGGAAAATCGCCTGCTGAGCTCACTCTGCTTTGCAGAGTGGCACACGAAAGTCCGAGCCCAGAACGCAGAATTTCAGAATGCGCTCAGCCTTCCTATCACAAAGCAAATAGGATACTCCAGGAGTGGTGATAACGTGGATTCCTGGAGCCTGGGAGCAAGGAATTGTTTGGTATCAGGCAGAATAACTGTGAACAGAGAGATAGGCACTTGTAAGTTTAAATTCAAACACTAATTGGCCGATAAGATGTACCACGAAAAATAATATCCAGCCTCAAACTTCCTGGTGGTTTGTCAGGCTGGAGTGAGAAAGCTTTAGGGAGTGAGAGAGAGGAAAATGGGGCAAGGATTTGGGATTCCAGATCTGTGCTTGGCCTGGATACAGCTGATAGCCAGTATTGAATAAAAGGGGGGAAAAAAAGGAAAAAAAAAAAAACAAATTAAAATCCACCGGTACCACATTTCTCCAGGCTTTCCCTGAGGCCTGAAAAAGACTTTTATGGTGAGGAGATGCTGGTTTGCAGACAGCACAAGGACAAGAATCAAATAAAAAGTGGTGTCAGAATTAGGCAAGTCTTGAAGTTGAGCAGAGCAACCAGCTGAAAAAAATTCCTTTAAAATCCACTTCAAAATCCACTTCAAATCTGCACAATATGTAAAGTATTATATAGGATATAAAGCACTCCTAGCACAGTTTGGGAAAAGAAGAGCTCACCCTGAACGCAAACATCTTCATCCTTCTCTCCCTAATTCCAACATTCCATCTTTGCACCTACAACCAAAGCTACAAAGAATAATTAAAAAATATTGCCAGACCTTCCCCCTGCTGAAAAAGGGCAGAGAAGAATTGAAAAGGAATTTTGTCTCCCTGTAAAAATCAAAGAGTATTCAGCTGAAATACGTTTGGTTTTCAGCACTCTGGCACATTGAAATTTTCCTGTGAAATCAAGCGCTGCCTGCCAAGATTTTAATTTATTTTTGAAATGTAGCTTTTTGTCCCAAATGGTCAGTGGATTTTCTCTTAAAAGAGCTTAGAGTTATTGCAATATTAAAAAGAAAAATTGCCTTTGCCTTGCACACAGTGGGCTGCTCACAGGGGCTGGAGATAAGCACGGAGGGCTGAGCAACTCCTTAATTACCTCCCCTTAATATTAAATTCTTTGTCTGCCTTTAATTTCACGGCACTTTCATGCAAAGCCAGGGCGGAGAAGTAAACAGAAATTTCTCCTTATGCTTTTTGTTAAGTGAGAACATCAAGGGCCACCAATAACTCAGCCAAGTGAGGGAAGGACGGAGCTGGAAAATGAGGCGGATGGTGGAAAAAATCGAATAATCTCTGTGGAAAAAGCAATTTATCCCCGCACTGGCAGATGGCTACAGACAGGGGATTTGGGGATAAATCTCATCTCATAGGAGTCACCTCCCGGGGCCTGGGCCCAACCTGGTTAACACATTTCTCAGGGAAAAAATTTGGAGTTTTTTTATCAATAAGTAAAATTTCAGTCGCTGATTTATTCCTTGTTAAGAGTGGTGGGTTTCAACCATCGAACTCCCCCTGCCAGCCCCATGCTCAGCAAATTCCAGATTTCTCTCTGGCTGATGGAAATTTTCTGCTTTGTGACAAAAAAATGGGCATTAAAATTGAGGGGAAAAGAGTCAATAAATTGATGAATCTTGATAAGTTTTTCAGATGAGGAAAAAGCCACCACATTCCAAATAATGTGCAGACAACAATAAATACATAGGAATGAATTGTTGTGCTGCTGGTTTAATTCTTCCTTTTCTGGCATCTTATTGGCTGGTAAGTTAAAATAGTAAAAAAACCCAAACCTGATGTGAACTGAATTTATTTTTCACTGCCAAACACCACTCCAGAATGCAAAAATCCTAACAAAATATTAATTGAGGACAAGGCAAAGGGGGTAAGTGGGTAAATATTTAAGATGTTATTTGCTTGATCATCACTGTAGCAGTAGAATCCGCCTTTGTGTCACCAGGGAATATATAATAATAGTGTAATAATGAAAAATAATAAAATATAATAATTATTATTAAAATATGTAAATAATAATAATAATAGTAATAAATTATTGGCAAATAAATACAGTTTATCCCTAAAATAAACATGTCACATGAAGGAAGCAGATGTGTTTGTCCACGAGAGGTCTCTAGAGCCCTGCTAGTCACAGGAAATTTCCATGGATTCCGGTGCTCCTGCTTTGAAATGAGACAAATGTTTGGAATTTCACGTCCCCTCACCAACTCATGGGGTTGTCCCCTCTGGATCTGGCACGTTTTGGGCTTCCTCAGCCAGAGGAGGATGAGGATGGATGTGGGCAAATGTCTCCAGGACACAAAAAATCCACGTTAGCCCACGGCTATGAGAGCAGATCAGCCTCNAAAATAGTAAAAAAACCCAAACCTGATGTGAACTGAATTTATTTTTCACTGCCAAACACCACTCCAGAATGCAAAAATCCTAACAAAATATTAATTGAGGACAAGGCAAAGGGGGTAAGTGGGTAAATATTTAAGATGTTATTTGCTTGATCATCACTGTAGTAGTAGAATCTGCCTTTGTGTCACCAGGGAATATATAATAATAGTGTAATAATGAAAAATAATAAAATATAATAATTATTATTAAAATATGTAAATAATAATAATAATAGTAATAAATTATTGGCAAATAAATACAGTTTATCCCTAAAATAAACATGTCACATGAAGGAAGCAGATGTGTTTGTCCACGAGAGGTCTCTAGAGCCCTGCTAGTCACAGGAAATTTCCATGGATTCCGGTGCTCCTGCTTTGAAATGAGACAAATGTTTGGAATTTCACGTCCCCTCACCAACTCATGGGGTTGTCCCCTCTGGATCTGGCACGTTTTGGGCTTCCTCAGCCAGAGGAGGATGAGGATGGATGTGGGCAAATGTCTCCAGGACACAAAAAATCCACGTTAGCCCACGGCTATGAGAGCAGATCAGCCTCAATGACTCTGGGATTTTGGGATTCTACTGCTTATTTATCCCAGAGGGAAAAGGAATTCTTCCTGGTGAGCACACCCAGTGCCATTTCCTCCTGTCCCATCACTTGTTACCTGGGAGAAGAGACCAAGCCACACCTGGCTGCACCCTCCTGTGACAGAGTAAATATAGAAATTACATTTTTACTCAGAACATTCAGAAATCAAATGAATTTTGGTTGCATAATTAACAATATTTCTGTTTAAGTCAGTTACTGACCAGGACGCAGAAGAATTGCCAGATGTGTACAGCACAAACACTTTTATAAATCAATCCCATTTCAAGAAGACTTTATGAAACAAAGACAGTCTGGAAGTATTTACAGCTGATAATAGACACATCTGGAAAAATCTTTGGACAGCCCATTCTCACAATTTCACAAGTTTATGTTGCTTGTCTAAACAATAAGCTGCAAATTGTTGGCCAGTCCCAATATTCTTGTGGGGTGTTGGTTCTTCAGTCTCAGTAACTGCACTTTTGAGTCCAGGTAAGATTAAATCCAGGCTCTGCATATCACTGCCTCAAATACATCTCCTTGCTGAAGAGCTGGAGCCTTCTCAGCTCCTGATTCCTCTCACTGCCCTGCCACCACACACTAAAGCAGAAGACACATTAAACAGCTCACTTAAAGGAAAAAGCAGAGTTTATTTTTGGAAGTCTCCATTTCCCTGTGCTAGTGACTGGGAACTGCAGAGGGAATGAATGGAGAACCTGAAGGGAAGACAAAAACTGGAATATGCTGGATTAATGCTGGGTTTGCCACTTCTGAAAAGTCCAGCCATCATTTTTGGCTTGGCCAGCCTTGGTGACTACTGAGTGTCATCAAAGGATGTCACGAGGAGAGCAGAATTCTGCTTTAAAGAAGCTTTAAAGAGGAATAAAATCAGTCTTTACCTCTTCTAACACACATTTCAGCAATCCTCTGCCACAAGCAGGGCATAAATCTCCATACCTAATACCTTGGCAGATTCTTCCCTGGAAATTTTCCTGCTTGCCTCCCATCCCAAAAATGGAAACATTTCCCTGAAAAACAAACAGAGAGTGCCTGAGAGCAGCACCCCCACCCAGCCCTGGGTGAGTGGGCTCCCGGAGCCCACCCCAGCACAGAATTCCTCAGATCTGGCCCGGTGGAGCCTCCAGCAGTCCCAGGGATCTGGGCTTTGAACAATGAATGCCTTAAGTGTGGTTTTCAACTTCNTGTTTTTTTATTTTTTTTTTTTTTTTTTTTTTTTTTTCCTTTTCTTTCCTGATTTGTGGACCATTAAAACTGTTCCAGCGGGGATACAGGATACCCTTTAAAATATGGAGATTTCTGTGTAGCACATGTGAACTCTTCTTCCTCACTCCCCTTTCATGGAGGCCCAGGGAGCTGCTGGAAATGCCGGCCCTGGGAGATCAAACAAAGCGGGGGTCTGTGAATCGGACAGGAGAAACAAACCCGAGAGGCAAGGTCCCGGCGGAAACACCCTCCGGAGTCAGCGGAGGAGACAAATTGGAAGCGCCGGTCCCGGGAGGCTGAAAGGGGAGAGGCAGCGAGGGCATCCCGGATTCCTGGAAAGGGAAAGCAGCATCCCGGAGGGAGCAGAGGGGCGGGTGGGGCGCTGCTCTCCGCTGGGGTTGCGCTGTGCCAGCACAGCTCCGGCAAACGCGGGCGGCACGGAACACATCCGAGGGCTTTTCTGCTCCATTTGCGCCTCAGCCTGCACGAATTCCGCGCTCCTCGGTCAGTGGGAGCTAATAAAGCGCCATAAATTACAGCTTTTCTAGGAAATATTGCTAGATAATGTTAGCAAATACATTGAATCAGATGCGGTGTGAGGATGGATTTAAATAAACGAAGAGAAGAAACTCCATCTTATGATTTGATATTTGTTGCTTTTATCTGTCCTTTGAGAGAGTTGGCCAAGTCCGTGTAAGGCAGGGTGCAGAGTCACAGCTCATCAGTGACACCGAGGGACAGAGGGATGGCTAGAAATGGGTTTTCATTATCCAGTTTTTACCAGGTGCAGAGCCTCAAATGTGCTCCAGAGCATCCCTAAAGTTACAGGAGCCTTTGAGGGGCTGAAGTCAGGATCCAGCTGAAACCAAACCCGATAATCCCTTCTCAGAGCAGAAATATTTGGTGTTCTGGTTGGATCAGGACGGGTTATCCGTGGGAAAACATCGTGTTTTGGAGATCCTGTGTGAATGCAGTCCTGAGTCGTCTTGTGAGCATCACTCTGTGTTTGAGTGGAGAGCTGGACTCCAGTGGACAGCGTCCCACCATGGCTGGGGTTGGAATGAGATGATTTTTAAGGTTCCTTCCAGCCCAAACCGTTCCATGATTCTTTTGAATGCTTTGCCAAGATGTCCCTTTCTCTCTGAGACAAATGGAAAAAGATGGAAATAATGTCTAAGGAACAATTTATCCACAGTTCATTAAGGTGAGGGATAACTGATCTAATCCTCACTCATTTCAGTGCTTTTCCATCATCTCCAGAACACCAAACTATCCAGGAACAAGGTGCTCCACTAAATATCCATTCAATGCTAACTGAGCTGATCCAGCTGGGACTATGAAGCCAAGCAGTGACTGGCAGGGAAAACCTTGGGATTATCATCATGGCATATTCATAATGTGCATTAAAACTGAGGATTCTTCCTAGTCCAACACATCCAATGTCATTTTTTGCAGTCACAGTTTTAACCATTTCTCTGGGGGTGGTTGCACAGCATTTACACAGAGCATCACACCCCATGTATCTACAGCGGGTGCTGCCAGGTTTCATTTACAGGTTTGACCACAGTTTGGGTTTTTTGCACACTTCCCCCCTTTTTTTCACCTTGCCTGCTCTGTGTCCCACACTCCAAAAAGCTCAAAGGCTGCTGTAGGTCTGGGCAGAGCCCAGGAGAGGCAGCGAGGGTGTGGGGAGGCTGCGAGGAGCAGAAAGCAAACTCGGCTTAGCAGTTAAAGAATGCTGCTATAGAATTGGCCACAGCCCTTCCCCGGAGTTTTCCCGTGGGTAAGAGGCAGATCATAGCTCTTCCTTCCCATGAAAGGCACTTTGATCTCCCTTGATGAAATGCTTTATGTTTTTGGGGGGTTTAGTGTAATTGGCTGTGATGGCTCAAGGCTCTTCCCCATCCCCAGAACTGCCCTGTGCTGGTGTTTGTTCTGAAAGCCTCACGCAGCTCCTCCGAGAGCACCGCAGATCAAGAGGAGCATATTTACAGCTTTGGGAAAACCTCTGAAGAGATCAGTTCAAATCCTCCTCCTGCATCACGAGAAGCATTTTGTGTGGCTGCTCTGCCCTGCTGGCAGTCCAGCCCGTGTCGTCAGGAGCTGCCTGACATGTCCAATTATGAACTGCTCAGCAGTGGCTGCACAAGGGCTCAGCAGAGTCTGCTGATTTATTCTCAGATATTTGGGCTGAACATTTTGTCAGCCCTGCTGTCGCCACTGCGGGTTGCCAGCCCAGCAGAGCAGTGGTGTGGCAGCAGAGCAGAACATTTCTCATCTACACGGAGATGCACAGCTCTTACATCAGCATTTAGGCCGAGAAACTCTTCTTTCCTCACCTCTCCATGGATTATGACATTTATTCACAGCTATTGTTTTGGTGTAGAAAGTAGGGTAAACAAGGCTGTATCTGCAAAGTCACTTATTTTGTTAATGTAATATAGGAAGGAAAACATTCCTGTCATTATGGTTTTATCAGCTTATAAACACGTGGGAGAAGCCTACGTTCCTTAGAATAACAGCAGGAACAAGAGTGGGAAAGGAAGCACTGGGATCTGGATGCTTTAGTAAAGACAACCAGCAGCACAGCCCATTGTGTAACCTCTCAGCTTTTCCCACTCCTCACCTCTGCAAAATGCTATTAAATACTCTTAAACCTGATTTTATAATTAATTTTTTCATTCTTTATCAACCAGTTACCTAGCTCTCTCTCAAAGGACATTTAGGAGTGACAGCAAAAGCAACAAACAGTTGCTTTTGGATTTCCTGTGCCAAATCCAAAAGGGAGGTTTGAAGGTATAAAAAAGGCTATTCAAAAGGTGTCAAGTGTGCAGAATTTGTGGCATTTTGCAGAAGGAAAACGTTGTGAGCCAGCATCTGGATCTCCTTCTGCAAACCCATTCCTAACACCTACAGCAGCCAGAAGTCCCTTGCCAGTCTCTGATGTCCCAAGGGCTGTGACAAGGACTTCAGCCATGACCCCTCTCCAGGTTTATTGTGCCCAGAGCCATTTCTGGACCAAAGCATTTGGTCAGACACGCTGTCCCGTGCTCAGCTACCAGGAAGTGTAAGAGGACATCCTGGCTGAGAATGTCACTCCACTTTCCCTTCTTTATCTTTCCTGGAAAACGGGATAAAAACGTGACATGCTGGGACGTGTCAGATCTGCACCTCCACCCCCACCCCGTGGATGGAGGGAAAAAAGGTCATTCACCACTCAGCATATTTGGGAAGTCTCTCGTGCACAGAGCAGACACCTCCAGATGTCTCCATCAGTGACGTTATTTATAAGAGGACCAAGCAGCTCGTTAGGCTAATTGCTCCTGGAGGGATTTGACTCCACTGAGGGAGCCTGAACAGGGCTCAACTGTTCCAGAGCATTTGCTGCCACTCCTCCCTTTGATTTACACCTCCCATAAAATTTTATGGCCAGATTAGAATGAACTTCACTTGCACTATGGTTTAATAGAAGTTTTTTTTATGCTGAAGAAAAGCAAAAATCGGTAACTAATTACAGCTTTCATGAGGAGAGGAAAATCCCTCAAAAGGGGGGCCCCAGAAGCCCCCCAGGACAGATCCCTTTGGAGAATTTGCTTCAGACATCTGAGCTCGGAGACTGTTGGGAGAGCAACAATAAAAAAGTCACATTTTAGGGAAGGGCAATTTTGGATGGAGGAAGAGCAAATGTGAGTTTTTATGGCAGATGTGAGGGAGTTGGGGTTCCAGTAATGGGAGAAGGGAGTGAGCAGTTATCAGTCACTCTGCCTGGAATGTCTTTGAGTTATTTGGCTGCTGAGCACGTTCTTATGGAGGGAAAAGTCCACTTTGGAAATAATCAGTTGCTTTGCAGAGATAATTTGGCCATACAGTGCATTTCTGTTGATAAATTACAGAGCTCCCCGGGCTACACTTTGCTTCTCCAACTGTAAAGCTACAACATAAATCCAAATAGAAAAAAAAGACTTTTTTTCTTCCTTTCTTTCTGCCCGTGAAATACAATGTCACTAAAAATGGCCTTTAGAGCTATGCTATGAACACATGAAAAATTGCAAGAAGGAAGGAGAATAAATAAGCATGGTAAAATATTTACCATTCTAGACATCAGTAGCCAGGGGCAGATTGATGGAAATGCTCAGTTTGGGGCTGACAGCCTTTAAATGACCTCTTTACAAGGCCTGAATCCTGAAATTCAACGTGCAGGGAGCTCCAGGGGGACGTGCAAGGGTTTGGTGGGAGCATTTTGCCGTGACAGCAGCAGGAATTACAGGTGTTCCCTCCTCCAGATGCTGGGAAAGCTCATCCCAACGAGGCTCCAGCTGCCCCCCTTCATGCAGATCATATGCTGCATTTCACTTCTGGCCAGGGCTCACCTCCATTTATTGCTTTTTTGGCTCAAAATTAATGCTTTTGGGCTGCAGAAGCACTCCCCAAGATGGATTTTTCCACCGAGAAAGGAGCCACAAGTGAAGGACCACTTCATATGGTCAAAGCGTGGGGCTTGGGAGATTTATTCTAAATTAAATAAGTTATTCCATGTGTCCTGGACACAGGCTTGCTGTAAAGTAATTTGAAATCCAGGGAGAAAACCCCCGACAGTCAATTATTTCAGTCCTTGGAGCTGAAATACCCTACCAGTAGTTCATCACCTGGCAAATAAACCTGCCAGCTCCAAACTTTATTAATCATTTGCTGTACCCTGCTTGAACTTTTCCCAACTGAACTCAGGAGTGCTCTAATTCTCCACCCACTGGTACCAAGAGAAACAAGAAGAGGACAAAAGGAGAGTGATGAAGGTTTCATCTCTGCCTCCTCCACTGCAGGAACATGAACTTCCAACAATTTGGGGACACACCTGCCTTTTCCCCACAGCATCCCTACTTCTAAGCCCAGTTTCTGGAATTAGGAAATAGCCAGACCAATCCCTTCCTTGATGGGATTTTTTTTTTCCTAATTTTTGGCCTGGACAGGGAAATTTTTACAGTGATTTTTCAAACTATGGTTCAAGAGTCATAATTAACAATTTATCTCATCATCTACATGCTCTGACACCTCCAAACCCTTGCTTTATTATGTGCCTGTCTTCCACCTTCTAAATGTTAATGTTTGAACCTTGAAGAAATAAGTGAAAGGGAAAGAGATGACAAGAACTCCACAGAAAAAAAGGAACAGATGTTCCTGAGATCATAGCAAAACAAGCCACACACTTAATAGGAACAAACTGTGATGTATAACATCATTATTTTTCTAACCTTTCTAAAATTACCTATTTGACTGATTTCTGAGGTGTAAAAAGAGGCATAAGGCCTTCTCTCCTGTCAAAGTACCATTGTCTGGGGTAATTTAGAAGCTCCCTGTTTCAGCACCTCGAGACCAGGAGAGCACAGACAGATTTAAGACATCTCTGGGTTTGTGCAAGGCTCACAAGAATGTGGCTCTTAATACCACTGTAACTGGAGAAGTGTTTATAGATGTCCAGCTAAAATCCAAAGCTCTGAATCAGTGCCTGTCCCAAAAGAAATGCCCCCAGAAGTCAGCTTGGCTCATCCAGAGGTGGTTTGGGATGGAAGGAGGGGCACAGCACCTGCACCTGTTGGGGTGCAGCTCCAGGGCACAAGTGCAGAACAGGGATGAGATCAGAAATTAGGGAATTAGGGAATGGGAATCTCTCACAGCTGCAGGAGGGTGCTGAAAAAAGCAGCCTGTTACAGCACATCAGGTTCAGTGACACATCCCAAATTGGGACATGCATGTCGTAAATACAGGAGGAATAATTTAATATTCATGCACCCATTCTGCATAAAAAGTTGTTGTGGCAGTAAGTGTCAGAACTGCCTCAGAAAGGAAAATTTCTTCTATAAATTCTGTTAAAGTCTCTTCCTCTGTCAGCCTAAGCAGGGATTATAAAAACGCAGACGTGCACTCAGATTTCACTATTTTCTGAAATAGAATGGTGGTACTATTCTAATTATAAGGTGTCTTTCCCTAATTTCTCCTCTCCACACTTTCCACTTAACTATTTTTTTTTTACATATTTTAAGTACATTTAATTTTCAGTAATTAATGGCAAGATGCATCTAGGTAGGGAACACCCTGTGGGCTACCTTGGGCCAGTGACTACTGTGGATGCTGTGGTTCATAAGGCACCTACAGGGGAATGATGAGGAATTCAGATCCCTTTCTAAACTGGATTACCAGACCCTGGCTTTCCTTCAGACAAGGGAAAATCGTGTTTGTACCACTTATTTCACTGGCCATGAATGCTATTCCTAGAGGACACCTCATTTAAATGTGCTTTCTCCTGCTCCTTCCACTTCATGTTTTACACAGCCATAGACAAAACTATCAAATCACTGCAGTTTCCTCTAACAGGTTTTTCCCACGTTTTAATGACTATAACAACCAGAGAGCTCAGAAATACAGTTTTTATTTCAAAAACAAATCTGAGAGAAGAGAGGAGCTGCTAAATTGGGTCAGTGATCCACGTAGCCTGAGGTCCTGCTCGTCACGGAGGGGAGCAGCTGGAAGTTTAGGAAAAACACCAAAGGACAGAGCATGGAATGATCCCTCCCAGTGCATTCCTCCTGCAATCAGACTTCCTTCAAATTGCCTCCAGACCACCCTGGTTAGCAACCACTGAAAGCTGCACTAATAAAAATATATCTCATTTCTCTCCAAATCCTTTTATACCCTTGACCTCCCCGGCATCCTGTGACGAGTTCTACGCTCAAACCAGTGTTGGTTTCTTGCAGGGAATTATATTTTTTTGGAAAGCTGCTGCTTGCTAACATTGCTGGCATGAGCCTGTAGATGATCATGGGGGAGAGGCATCGGTGGCAGGGTCAGGTCCTTCTGTTTTGGAACCAAGCTGCAGATTTGGAACCGGCTGGGCGGCCTCGTCCCTGCGGGAAGAGCGGCGATGCTGAGCTGGTGTCTCGTGGCAAGGAGGAAGAACAACACCCCCACCCTCTCATTTCCCCCATGGGGTTGATTTGGGAGCAGATATGAGGTGGAGTCCATGGGAATTGTGTCAGCACTGCCAAGTGAAGCCTCCCTGGGGCGGCTCCAGAGCCGGCCGGGACTGTCCGGGCTTGCAGAACGCGCCCGGTTTGGGTTTTATCCTGCTGGGTCATTTCCTCCACCAGGCAGGTTGGGACAGCCCGAGAGGGGAGGGAGCAGGGACCTGGCAGCAGCTGCAGGTTCAAGTTCAACCAGAAGGTATTTTGCACTTTTGGCCTGTTTTATGTGCTTTAAATATGTCTGGTTTTCGGAATAAGCTGAGCTCTCCATCTCCTGAAAGTCATTTATGGCATTTCCTCTGACAGCCAAGGATTAGTGTTCATTTTAAAAAGCAAACAAAATGTAAGCAACAAAATTTGCCTTTTTCTTTCATGAGAACAAAGACTCCATATGGAAAAGGCTCCAGGGAAAGAGTGACAATCATGTGGCAGGAGGAACAGCCCTTCACTGAGCAGGGAAGCACATTCTTTGTGGATATAATTTTGTCCCTAACAGAGCCCTTCCTGTGGGGATTTTCTGAACATTTATCTGTTCCAATAAATCCTGTCCACACAAATCCTTGAGTGAGCAAGTTTCACCCTGTAAACTGCCTCTGTTTGGGGTGAGGACTCTATAATGGGACAGATTTTCTAAATCAGAGAGGGTCCAGAATGGAGCATCCTACAACTCTTAAACCTATATGGAGACCAATAGAAAACCCACATAAACCTATATAACAAAGAAATTGCTGCACCTATGAAGTGCTTGTGCAATTATTCCTTTTCAAATAATGTAAGAGTGCTTGTCAACTTAATAAACACATTAAGCATTAAATGAGCAATGTTTTTTTACATCAGGTAAAAAAATCAGTGCATATATGCTTCAAATATCTGTGGAGTTGTAACCATACAAGTCAATATAGGAAGACAGGAGTTTTTTACCTGTCATTATTTTACCTGTAATAAAATTCAACCAGGCCCCAGCCTGGTGTTAACCCATTGAGTTGGAAATCTGCAATGCATTCGTGGAAAACTCCACTCCCTGTCAGGCCATTGTACACCACAGGGCAGGTCTGCTTATCCAGAGCTGCAGAAACATCAAAGCTCTTGCCACCTTGGAGAAGAGTAAAAAAGGAACCATGTCACCAACTTTCAGTAGTATTTTATCTCAAAACAATCCCCATAGCTATTATTTTTGTGAATGGGGGTTTTTATGCTTTTCTGAAGAGTGATAGTTCTGTCTGCTCTGTAAATCAAGTAAACTGATCAACCATATTTCCAGCTGAATCCACATCCTAACAGATGTTCTGACACCCCAAAAAAGTGAAAATCACTCTTTTATGTGGATTAGCAGAAGCAACAGTCACCACAAACAGAATCTGTAATTCTCCCTCTGGAACCTGTGGCCCTGATCCTGCAGTGGCCCTGATCCTGCAGTGGACACATTTCACCCGGGACACACCACAACTATAATTTCATATAAGCAGGGAAGTGCCCATGGCAGTGGGGTTGGAACCAGAGGATCTTCAGGTCCCTTCCAACCCAAACCATGATTTTTGGTTCTAAGCAGATTTCTCAGGGTGATGCAGTCCCCAGGATCACATGGAATCTCACGGAACAGTCTTTCCTCCACCAAAGGAACTGCATGCCAAGAAATGAAGGCAGATGTAGCTGGACTGTGTTGAGCTTACCAGCAGTAAAACTGACTCCATACTCATCCTGGATAACCCCATCCTCAGCCAGCTCAGCCAGGGAGGCGTTGGACCACTCAATGCCAGCCTTCCTCCCACCAGGAAAAAACACATAACCTACAGTGAGGCTGCAGGGGACAGGAATGGAGCAGGGTTAAAGTTCAACCAAAACTCAAATGCACCAGAACCATGGCACAGAGAACTGGGACTGCTCTGCCTGGAGCAGAGAAGGCCCTGGGGACTTCCAAGAGAGCGGGGAGAGGGACTTTGGAGAAGGGCCTGGGTAAGGGGAAGTGCTTCCCACTGCCAGAGGGCAGGGTTAGATGGGATATTGGGAGGAAATTCTTCCCTATGAGGGTGGTGAAGCCCTGGCACAGGCTTCCCAGAGAAGCTGTGGCTGCCCCATCTCTGGAAGCATCCAAGGCCAGGTTGGATGGGGCTTGGAGCAACCTTGGGGCCATGGACACTGGCCTTTAATCCCCTGGATGCAGAGAACACCAGTGAGCAAGGCAGGGCTCCCTGTGGAATGCCCCACTACAGCTGGAACCTTCTCAAACAGCTGCAAGTGCCCAGTTTGTACCTCTGAATCATCCAGACAGACAGGCAGCTCCATCAGCCCTCAGCAACTGAAGGGAAAGGAAGCAAGGGAAGGTAAAAGCTGTCCTTGTGACCAACTGCAAAGGAAGAACTGGGAGTAGGGAGCAGGAGGGCGTGGATGGAAATTGGGCTGCACAGGTTCAAAGCAAGAATTTGCACACAGGCGTCCTGCAGAGCAGCTTCTGCCACCTCTAAGATGAGTGGTTTTAGCAACATAAAGTCCTTTGGTCACTTACTGAGCTGTGGTAGCTGGCATGCTAATAACTGTTAAATGTGCTGCAGTCCCATCCTGCAAGAGAGAGACAGAAAAAGCAGCCAGAGTTGTGCAAATTCATTTCTGAGGGTCCTTCACTGGCTGGAACAAGAAGACACTGGAGAGAACTCAGCTTATGCAATGAGTTGGGCTTTGTACTTTAAAATCCTCTCACTACATCTTCCATGAAAATCTGGCTGCAGACAAATCCAGGAGTATAAACCAAACACATTCAGGACAAATTAAGGATAATGGGAACAACAGAAAGTCCACAGCAAGAGGACATAGGAGGGAAGCAAAGCTTGCAAAGAAGTACATAACTGGTGTAGTATGACCAGACTTCTCTTTTAACCTGTATTCATCTCTGTCTGGGAGCAGCAGATAGGGAAAATGTGAAGAAGGAACTGGAATCTCTTGGTTTTACAAATTTCCATCCTTAGGTCTGGACTCTTCGTGCTCCACTTGGGCAGCTCTGAGGCAAATTTAAGCATCTTCTGATGCTATAAATGTACAGACACTCAGGGTAAGAGGACTCCAAACTTCAATCTGCAATGAAGTTCTTAATGAAGTCAGCTGGCTTTTAATTAGGGGTAGAACAGCCACAGTCACTTTGAGTCTTGAAAAGCTGAACAACAGAGAGAGGCTGGTTATACACACTGTGGTGCCAAAGCTCAGTAAAAGGTACACAGGCACATGCTAAATCAGGGTTTGCACAGAAGTGACATTTTCCAAGCTGGGAAAAGAACTTTTATTCTGAATTCAGTCTAAACCCCTGTAACACTGCCTATAATAGGGAGTTTTGATTTATGCCTGGCTTGGCAAAGGAAATGCCTTTTCAGGAGCATCTGCTGGGCTTGGCTGGCAGCTGGCAGGGCCAGCCCTCAGCATGTCCCTGGGCTGTGTGCTCCCAGCAGCCACAGCACTGCCTCTCCCCCACACAGCAAAGCAGAGAATTATGGCTCAGCACAGGCAGAAATATTTGCTGACTGCTGTCACGAAGGCTTAGGATGCCTCAAACACCTCAGGCTTCCCATTAATGGGAATCAGCACTGCAGCAACTCCACGGAGTGCTGGGTGCTTGCAGCAGCTGAGAGTCTCTCCTGTAAAGCTTTCTGCCTAATTTTTCTTGAAAAAGCCAAAACAAACTGTTTCAGGTTATCAAACAAGTTTTGCTTCGATCAGTGTAGCAAAATCTCATTTTTTGCACACACAGCTCTGCTTTTGAGAGCTGCTCCCAACACTGATCTGGGCTAACGGTGCCACCAGTGAGCACTTCTGACTGTACACCATGGATGTTCCCAAATCCTTATTTCTGGATGCTTAAATATGCCTGAAAAGCTCAGAAAAATGTCCTGGTTAAATAGCTCATTGCCATGCTAATACCTACTTCAAAGTGTGCCAAAATCATGACATAACGGGAAATCTCAGCCCAGTTCCGGACACCTGCAAAAAAGAGAACAAAACCCCCCAACCTGGAGTTTCACCATTCCTGGGAAATGTGAACTAACAGTACCTGACCTCACAATAACCTTTTTTTTTGGATAAAGAAATATCCAGTAATTGATAACATGGTTAGCAATCTATGTCCCCAAAACAGTGATGCTGTTTCCTCTGGAATGTCTTAACTTCATGCCCAGGCATGGAACTGGTTTTTTTAACAGATAATCCTTGATCTCACTGCCCTGCCAGTGCCAGCTACAGTGAAGGCATTCCCAAGGGAGGGAATTCTTTCCAGTGCTGTTACCATAGGAGTGGCTCCGAATGCCTTTGAGGGAAAGTTCCATTTTCCCATAATTTTCTATTTCAATCTCTCCAACAGACTGGCCCCACTGCTCGTGTCGGAAATGCTGCTCCCTCTGTCTGGAAGAAAGAAAGGAGTGGATCAGCACAGGCAAGATCTCCAGCTCTCCTCAAGAAGCCTCAAAGCCAATCTGATGGATTTATCTCCCAAAATGAAGGAAATTTCAGAGCATCTGGACCATGGCTATCCCGGATTTTACACATCACTTCTACATTTCCCAGTTACTGTTACATAATGAGACACCTGAGAATGAAGCAACAGCAAATTCTCACCCTGACAAAATATAAAATCACCCTTTGAAGAAATTCTGGGCTGCCAAACAGCTGCTGCTTAGAACTCAGCAGGTATCACCAAAACCCCCACATTATTGATATACATAATTTCTGCTTCTATTTAGACAACACACCATTGATATTCATCTTTTTAGCTCTCCAGAGCTTGTATAGTGTTTAAAACACCCACTTCAGCTCCTTTCTCACAGGATTATATTCCTTTTCTTAGCTATACCCAGACCACTGACTTTGGAAGCTGCCTAAATCAATGAAATAAGAAAGAATAAGAAATATTCTGATTCTGAAGGTTTCACTCTGATATCAGGAAGATCCCATCTGTGTGCAGGATCCCCCAGGTGTGGTGTGGCATTCAAACCAGGAGCCATGTCCCTTAATAGAGCACTTCAAATTAAACCTACCTTCTAAAATCAACTACAACACACATCAGACCTTGAAGAGAACTGTAGAAAAAAATACTATTAACACAGAAGACATTAATCTTGTCCCTCACTTTTTGACCCTCTGGAAGAGCTCGATGGTCCAGGGCTCCTGGGCTAAAGCACGAGCAAATGTGCTGGGGTTACTGTCAACATTAAAGTTAAAAACATCTGTGGAGTTCTGCCAACTAGAAAAAGAGAGAGGAAGAAAAAGACATTATTAGCATTCAGCTCATACTAGGCCAGGCTGTTCACTTGCTACTTTGACAGAGGCAATCTTTGTATTTTATTGGAAAATTCTGATTTTTGCCATTTGAAATGAGCCATGAATTTACTGTACATCCCAAAGCAAAGGTGAAAAAACGTACTGCAAAGAGAATTTAACTGGTACAAGTTCTCCTTCCTCTTCACTCCACTGCTGTCTGTAGGATCCTTTCCTGCAAGGCAAAGCACTATAATTTTATATCACTCCTAAACAAACAACAAAATGTTTCTTGCATGTTTGGAATTGGGTGAAATAGAAGAATCTATAATCACCAGAATCTATACACCACCAGATTTATTTTCATTGCTTAAAAATCAAAGTGTCTTAGTTACCAAACAGCTTTTGGTTCAAGCTGGTTAAATTTAAAATAAATTAAATATATTTCCAGATAGTGCTGGAAAAGCCTTGGTTTTATGTGTAGATAAATGAAATTAGGGAGTGCTGCAATACCTGAGTAAGCCATCAAAATTTATCTTCCAGGACATTTGGGGCTCCAAGTGTTCCATAGTGAGTCCTCCTCCACTCCAGACCTCCTTGGATTCATCTCTCACCATCATGTTTGGATGTTGTGGGTGCTAAAAAGAGGAAACATTGCAGGAAAACATTTGCTTAATTCGATTGTGAGAATGCCACAAAGCAGTCTTCTAATACTAAATATTACTAAAAACCCAGAATAATGTACATCAATCCTCCCTCTTTTCTCCTGTATTCTCCAAAGAGGATTTCTCCTGCTTTTTCTGGTCATGGCTACTTAGTGAAACAGATTTGTGAACATAAAGAGAGTTGAGTGCAAAGGGATTTATGTCAGGTCTTCTCTCCTTCTTTAGTACGTAGCCAGCTCTTAACAAAAAAAGAAAATCCTCAGGCAAAAATCTGATTAATAATATCTGATTAAGCTTTCTTTTCAGCAAGAATGAAGCAGATAAAGTGATAAAATGAAGCAGTGCAGAAGCTTTCCCTTCTCTTTTAAAGAGGCAATTCCGAATGGTGTTGATAGCATTAAAATTAAAAAATTAAGCAGAAAATGGAACTCATTAACCATGTGCTACACCTGATTGGAAAGACTGGATGCTCAAATTCTTCCTGGTGGATTTAATAAGCCACTGTTTAGAAACTTCTGTTTTGTGCAGATTATGGGAAAGGGGAATGAGTGTCAGATCCTACTGGGAAAGGGACATACCCAGTACTCTGACCAGTCCAACCACTGCCTTTAGCCCCAGCACTGGTGTCCTACTGCTGTGAAGATGCAGAGAACTTCAGTTTTGGCTTGGGATCCCTCACAGGTTCAAGGAAGGAGTTAAGCACGGCTCCTGAACATCACCCCACATGCAGCACTCACCTCAAACTCGCCTATCCCATCCAGCCTCAGGAAGAGCCACATCTCACAGAGGCCAGCGGGACGTCTGGAGAGGCGAGCAACCACAAAGGTCCTGTTGGTCTCTGCAAAGCCGGTGAAGTACAAGGAATCGAGAGCCTGGGGACAGGGAAATGGATTTCAGCTCCAGCTGGAGGCAGGAAAGGGAGGGGAGAAGGTCAGCAATCCTTTGTTTTCCATAGGCTTCTGCTCGGGAATCAAATTTTACTTTCACATTTCATAGCAGGCACCCTGAGAACAGCCAGGCAGCAGTGAAACCTCAGCCAAAAGACAGGAGAGCTCAAAAAAAATGGGGTTGGGCAGTGAGGGGTACCAGGCACCGGGATGCAGAGAACGGGAGTACCTGAGGGATTGCCAGGGGGACGCAAGGGCTGGAAGGCAGAGGATGCAGTGGGGTGGAGAAGGAGGTGGGGTAGGTCCAGGGAAGTTTTGAGTCCAAAGGGGAAAAGGTGTTCTGAGGGAACGTGGGGATGCTGGGGATGGGAGTTCCAATACTGGGGGAACGTGGGGATGCTGGGGATGGGAGTTCCAATACTGGGGGAACGTGGGGATGCTGGGGATGGGAGTTCCAAGACTGGGGGAACGTGGGGATGCTGGGGATGGAGTGCCAGGAGAACAGGGAGATGGGAGTGCCAGGGACGGGGGACACAGGGATGCCAGGATATGAGAACAGGGTGTCGCAGAAGCGGGTCCCAGGGAAAGGGGTCTCAGNTTTTTTACTGCGCACTCCAAGGGAAGTTCAGGCAGTTCTCCTGGAAGGACGCTAGAGGAAACCCTCTAGTGAAGCGGTGCAGAAAAAGCGGGTGTTAGGCTCTCTTCCCCGAGCCTCCCAACTCCTTGCTGCAGATCTCTGAAGGAGAGTCCGTTTAAGATTAGAGATATGAAATAAGGGTTTCACAAGGAGGGTGGTGAAACACTGGCACAGGTTGCCACAGAGGTGGAGGATGCTCCATCCCTGGAAACCTTCGGATGCAGCTTTGAGCAACCTGGTATAGCTGAAAATGCCCGTGGCAGGGGGGAGTTGGACTAGATGACCTGTAAAAGGATCCTTCCAAACCAAACTATTCTACGATTCTATGATTTCTGATCCTGTTTTATTGGAATCTTGGCATAAGTCGGTCCTTCACTTGTTCCCCCTGCCAGCTCCAGCCAACAGGCAGCAGCCCATTTCATTCAAGGAACCAAAAAACCCACCCGCAGCACGCATCTCAGCATCTCTTCAGCAGCTCTTGTAGGTACCATTTCTAGAAGCTGTGTTTTTGAAGGTGGCTGGCTGTACAAGAGATCTTTTTTATTCCTTTTACAATTAGCATTTAGTCTCATTTCCCCACACTGAAACAAACTCAGCCCCTCAGGAAAGGCTGGAGTGCAGCTAATCTCACTCTGGAGAAAGCTGGGGCTCTCAGAACTTGTGCTTTCTTTGTCTCCTGGGTGTTTGGACTCCCTATTAGCTCTCCAAACTTCTCAGTGGATTCCCTGTTGCTTGCAAAAACATGTATTGTGCATTTTTATGCCTTGTTTCAATTGTGCCTCAGTTTGGTTTTATAAGCACCTCTGCCCTGGTTTGTGTTTAAGGGATCAGTGCTTACGGTTCTTTCGATTTTCTTCTCTGATTGTAACTTGTTTTTAACAACCTCCTGAGCTCTGCTGCTCCTTTTTGCCCTTTTCCAAGTTTGTCCTGATACTGATGTGCACTTACGCTGCTCCGGTGATCATGTTTCTATTGTTCCCTCAAAAGCTTTTAGCGCCTTAGATGTTCCTTTTACCTTCTTAAAAAAGGTTCCTCAGTTTTACACAGCTCCCCTTTTCTGAGACCAGGCACAGCTGTGCTGTGTTGCTTTATTGCTGTCCACGGGCCACATCAAATTCAAAGCAGAAGGGCAGAAGGCACCAGAGATTCAGACAATGAGGTTCAGAAATTAATTTCAGTAAATCACCATTGCTTCAGCCAATATTGAAGGGGTACATCTTAAAGTTAAGCACCTAGAGTAGGCAGAGAGCCAATAAGGTTGGTTTCCAGAGAGCCAGAGGATAATAAGGTTGTTTTCATACTTTAGATTGTGCTGTGGAGGGATTGAAAACAGTCTGAAAGAAAGAGATGTGTCACAATGTTATCACCCTGCACCTGCAGCACGGCAGATGTGGCTCAGCCCACAGAAAAGCTGCAAAGGGAATGGATTATGAAAAACAGCTTTTCTGTTTCGCTAGAATTTGAACACGTTATTGACACAAAGCAATAGTCAGTGGGGAAAGATCCACACAAATGACAAACCTTTGGGACTTTACAAACATGCCCATCATTAAATCCTCCTCTGCCTGAGGTGAGGGGGCTACAACAAATGACAGATTCTTCTAAACTCTTTTTTTTCCCCCCAATGCAACCCATGAGCAGCTTTGCTGCCCTTCCCTAAATTGTTGGAGTCTTTACACAAACCGTTTGAATTTCAATATTTGCATTTCTGAGGGGAGGAGAAATGGGGTGTGAATATTTCATGCCTGATATGTGAGGCATTCCAAACCTCCCGGAGTCTCCCCAAGCCGCGGTGAAGGCATTGTGTGCGTGTCCCTAGGGAATCTGAAACAGAGATAAGCTCCGTTCCTTCCCGTGAGGACAGGACATGGAAACAATTTGTTTCGTGCCACCTTCTGTTTCCACATTTCTTAGGTAATTTGTTTGAGGACTCGAAGTTATCTCTGGCAAACAATTTATCTTGGCAATATTATTTGTGGTGGAAATGGGTTCCAAAGCACCAGGACTTGCAGAAGAACCAAAGTCCTGACATGTCTGGGGATGTTTTCAGCGTGACAACACCAACTCTCTGTGTATTGAAACAAGTCTAAGAGCTGCTCCACATGTTCAGCAAAAATGTGGGAAGGAAAATACTCAGCCGGTTTGTTTTTAAGATCAGGAGGAAATCAGGAACCTGTGACTGATGCATGGTGCTAAAACACAAAAAAAAACCCAAGCTGAATTTATGAATTTTTGGTTAGCATAAATTTAAGCTTCTGCATAAGGTTTTAAGCATCTGCAATATTGCTAAAAAAAGATGTCACAGTACCTAACTTCTTTGTAACTCCTGGGTAATTCTGGTATCTCAGCCACCCTGAGATAAAAGCACAAGAACGGTAGTTTTCTCCAGGGTTAAACTCACTACAACTTAATATAAAATAATAGAATATTATTTTATTTTTATTCCTGCATAAATAACATATTAGTTACATAAAGAAAAACACCGAGGGAGAAGGCAGTTTTAGAAAATGATCAGCTCTTACGATTTTGTGTCTATAAATATTTACATAATTATATTTGAATAGCAGAGACATTGGCATCGACTAATTTCTTTTCATATGTGCAAACAGCTGTTGGGAAATAGAAGAAAATATGTAAAATCAAGCTTCTCAGAAGTCCCCAATATTTCAGCACAGAAGAGGAGACAAACAGGCATGCGAGCAGCTGTATTTTATTGCACTTATCAGCACACACAACCCTTGTGCACTGGCTGCCCGTGTCCCACTAGATGGTGGTCATGCTACAAGAAAAAAAGGATGCAGAAGCATGCCTGAGTTGTCACCGTTTCTGTTTGTCATCCTTCAGCGTTTTTTGTTTTAAAAATATCCTCAGCTCACACACTGCAAGGTTTGCTGTTTTGCCTCTGCTTTTTGAGCCACTGGGTCTGGATTTTTCCTAATAGACAATGGGAAATCCTGAATGTCATAATATTTCCCATATCAATCAATTTAACTACTGATGTTTAGGCACAGTGAACAACTGCTGAACATGCTGTTGAATTAGGTGCCAAATCATATTGCTGAGACTCTCAGAAGTGAAATCATAGAATCACAGACGGTTTGGGTGGGAAGGGATCTTAGAGCTCATCCAGTTCCACTCCCTGCCATGGGCAGGGACACCTTCCACTATCCCAGGGTGCTCCAAGCCCCATCCAACCTGGCCTTGGACACTTCCAGGGACGAGGTACGACTTAATGAGGGACTGTGATGAAATATGACCACGAAAATATGTGTAGACATAAACAAAAAATTCTTCATGGAGAAACTGAAGTAATACCCACTGCCTCTGTGTTCTGTTCTTGCAGGGGCAGGGTGATGTCCCCACCTGCAGAGCTGCCCCAGCCCTGGAGCTGCTGCAGAGAGCCCAGAGCAGGCCCCGGGGTGATCGGGGGATGGAGCAGCTCTGCTGGGAGCAAAGGCTGGCACAGCTGGCATTGTCCGGCCTGCAAAAGTGACACTTCCAGGTGACCTAACTGCGGCCTCCCAGTGCCTGCAGGGAGCCCACAGGAAAGATGGAACTATTTATAAGAACACGTAGTGATAGGACGAGAGGGAATGGCCTCAAACTGACAGCGTAGGTTTGGATTAGATGTTCGCAGGAAATTCTCCCCTGTGATTGTGGGGACACCCTGGCACAGATTGCCCAGCGAAGCCGCGGCTGCCTCATCCTTTAAAGTGTCCCAAGCGGGGTCGGATGGGGGCTGGCCCACCCTGGGACAGTGGGCGGTGTCCCTGCCCGTGGCTGGGGGCGGAACGGGGCGCTTCGTGCGGTCCCTCCCGCTCCATGAGGGAACTGGGGCCGAGGCACCGGCCCCGGCCCCGGCCCCGGCCCTGCCCTCAGGGCCGCGCCAAGGGC